>JAHWFO010059598.1:111611-225514 GCA_023313115.1 Rhysida immarginata
CCCCCCCCCCCAGCTGCTGTGATCATACAGCAGTCGTTACTCCAGATTCATCCAAGGACCCAACTCGTCGGCCTTTGGCCATACAGGCCCTGGATGGACGTATTGGATTACATTAAATAAATAAATAAATAATATATTGCGAAGGCTGGAATAAAGACCGAAAATTTTGCATTGCTTTGTCAATGCTAACTATGCACTGCTTTTGCACATAATTCGTGGAGCACAGTAAGTTTTCAAGATGAAGATAATATCCTCAGAAGAAAATATCTGAATCAGCTGTTAAACAGAATGAGCAGTTTTTTCAAAGGCTTCAAACTAGATGAAACTAAGTGTTCGCAGCGTAAAAGTAAAATATTCTTGAAAAGGTGCTCGCTCATTTTGTTCCTTTCAAACTACATCTTCTCTAAATAATGTTGCTTTGCCACAGGCGATAGTAATTCAAAATAGCTGCTATCCATTATGAAAAATGAGTGCACTACTAGCACATAAACTATATGTTAAATGGGCAAATGGCTAAAACGGAAGTAAGCTTTGTCCCGGTGATGTCATTTCCCGTCAAAATGATTCACGGGATATGTTTGTTGTATTCAAGGTGTCCATAAATTCTAAAATTATTTCACTGTAGCCAAGGATTCATCCACTATGGTAAAAGAGAAATTGCTCTTTCATTTTATCATTTGTCAGTTCCATTATTATGTCTAGATAAAGTACAAATCAATTTAATATGTAAAGGATCCTTAATTTCTTGTTTAATTTGGAGTACCTTACCTTGGGTTGGTAATATTCTGGTTTGTTTGGATCCAAGTTTGGCTTCGGAACTTTACTTCGCTTCAAGAAAAGACCACTTAAGAATCCCGAGTTCATGATCGGTGGCTCGTAAATGCTCAGCGTGCCGTCGGTGACGTAGTACGTGAAGATAAACTGGCGTCCTTTGTCCATTTCATCTACAGATTCCTTTGAGAAAAGTGTTTTGATAATTTAAAAAAAAAATTCAATAAGGGTTACTGAAATTTGATTCCTTCACGAGTTTCATGCAAAATAAGTTTTAAAAACATGGTTAAATGTTGCAATTCAATGACAGCACAATTGGTTTTACATATAAATAAGCAAGCAGAAGTTGAATAAATTTCACAATACTCACTAATTCTGCCCCATAACGCAGCACAATATTTAGTTTCTGTAACTGGTAAATCACATCTTTCTTGGGAGGTTTTGGCTGAATTTTGTAACACGACTGCAGTGAATCTTCAATGGATCCCCAACCACTATACGGTGGTATTAACTGATTAGGGTAAAAGCAAAATTAAAGAGAAAAAAATATGATCATTGTAACAACGTAGATTTCACAAATTAATATCGCGTGAGGCCGTGGCCTAGTGGGCTTTCACTGAACACAACTTCTGTGAAGTTAAGCTACATCAGGCACGGCTAGTCACTGGAAGGGTGACCATCCGTGATAGCCAATCTTTAACCCCCCGGCTGCTGCTACCATCATACAGCAGTCGTGAATCCAGATCCATCCAGGGACCCAACTCATCGGCCTCTGGCCAATCAGGTCCTGGATGGATGTATTGGATCCCAATTAATTAATAAAATAAATAAAAATTAAAAAAAAGCAATTAATTTTAATGTTATCAAGAAGTTTCCTCAACACCTGACCACACGTACCTTTGGAGCTGGTTTCTTGGTTGGAAAGTCTATTTTGACAGGCGTAAAATCTGTTATTCCAAAATTGGCTCTATAGTATTCCTGAGTGAACTTATCGCAATCGTAAATCAAAAAATCTCGTCCTAAGATGTTGACCGTTTTGCCAATTTTAAAATCTTGGGGCATATACCAATCGAGATCATCCTCTCGTGGTTCCAAAACTGACCGTGGAACATCATCTGCAATGGTGAAAACAGTGTGACTTAAAGAGTTTCAGAGTTTGTACATCATGGATTTCGGTTTCCATGCAGCCAATATAGTAGGTACATCCATCGCAAACAGTGAACAGGTCCCATTAAGGACCACTCAATCAGCAATCATGCAACCTCAATATAAACGCTGCTATACTTAACCTAATCTAAATGTAGTTTCCAGATCATAATCCCATTTCATCATTCTTCAGTTTAGAAGAAAATGAACGTCAACAACCCTGTACCACGAGTTTACCACAGTTTGGTATCCTTGAGGCACGGGGAGATGTTCCTGTCCTGTGATTCTAAACTAGGTCTGCAGTCAAATTGGATACTAATGTCAGCCTAATATTGCAGCTGCTCAGTCTAGATAGACATTAATGGCAGTTATAAAGCAAACATTTCTGGAAATTTAAAAAAAGAATTCATATCTACTGCACGAGAAATAATTTAAATTGATAGAGCTTAGAAAATAAATTTTAACGTATCCCATCTGCTGGTCATTTCTCTTTAATTTAGCCGATTTTGGATGTTTGTCACTTCACATGAAGCCCCGTCACCACCGATTATGTTCAATGTGTTTCCCCAGATTCCTGGCAATAGCCCGGTAGCGAAATTTCCATGCAAGTAGACTTCTTCCAAAGTCCAGTGACGGACATTGGGGCGACACCTTCAGAGACCCTTTTTGAGAAGGCCAAAGCCACAAAAGTCCATGGGGAGGCATCACGTGGCTTGACAGGGATAGCAGAGAAAGGTATTGCACGAGTGCCGGTCTCTACTTCCATTTGTGTCATGAAATTCTGTGTTGAGCGTGCGATGTGGCTGGGCACCTTATCTTAATTAACAAACTTTGTTGCTTTCCTCTCTGTAACAATGCCAGGATATTTTCCATGTAAAGAGGTTTCAAAAGTTCTCCTGATAGTCATTTGCATTCACCTTAGCGTTTTTCTCCACTTGACAAAGTTGCAACCGTCCTTTTGAAAAGCCACCCTGCCACCACTACAAAGCCTTTTGGAAAACTTTCACGACATTTGCGCACCTGATCTATCCAGCCTTTCGCATCTGCTGAGCAGTAGGTAATTGCACGAACCTTACCACAATCTGTGAGATAATCCCATGCTTCATCCAATGTGAAAACAAATTGCCATTTCTCACCTGCAAGATAGCCTTCATAGAGTTTGTAGGCATTCGTTTGTGTTCACGGATGTGACGTTCATTAAGAGCATGATCCCAGGCTTTATGGAACTTGTGAATTGTATTTAATTATGCAGTTTACCATTGATACATGTGTTCTTGCCTTCTCAAGCATGGCCGCCTGTGTCAGTTTTTCCGTAATAGCATCTCCTGATCTCTTTGACTGTCAGGTGAACGATTGAGATGGGGTCTCTTCCAAGGTAGCTTTTTATGGGTATACTTGTTGGGAATGCCCGAATTACGTTATGTCGGCCAGAAAAAGTTAACAGCAGTCTTCGATAACTGAATTCCTTTAGTCTTGCACTGTTCATAATGGGCACTAAATCCTGCCTTAGAAAGTGCTTGTAAATATCCTTTCTAAGAATCATTAAGGGCGCATTCCTTATACCACCTGACATACCACCTGATTTACATAGGCTTGGGCGCATTCCATTGCTGGGGAGGGATGTTCAAAATCAGCAAAGTTAAGGAGAAAAGACCCTCCGTAAGCATATCTCAATAAATGGCAATCAAGTAAATGTTATTTTTCATTCTCTATATTTCTCCAGGTATGATCACAATATCCCATTTCAACAAAATATTTTCATTTAAAAAAGTAATCTTTCTCAATTTGAGAAGACAAATATTGACTCTAAATGTCCAGAAGAAAATCAAATTGGTTTTTATTAACGAGTTTTATTATATCTGAGACGCTCAATGACATCCTTCACCGTTTGAATTACAAATACAAAACAGAATTGTTCAATTGCTTAAAAATTATAGCTTCCCTAAAGGGCACGAGTGCTTTGTTTTTATTTTTACTTTTTAGATCTTCTCTTGCTTTAGGCAGTTTTTGTCGATGGAGAAAGTTGGGGAAAGGATCGTGTCCGTCATTTGGCCTATGAATCTCACGAATTTCCACTGTGTTATCAGACAAGTAATACTGGATTGGAAAGAAATAAGAAAAAAAAAATGAATAACAAATATTGGATCGTTCATAATTATTGGCCAATTCCGACACATAAATGTCAATGAGAGATGAGGAAACCAGAAAAATATTTATTCAGAAAAAATATCTACCCTTGGCAGCAATACACTGTGCCCAACGCTATTTCAGTATAAAATTGTTATGATGGCAGAAGCTTGTATCACAAGACTCCATGAAATTACTAATAGCATGAATCACAGAAGTCCATATTGCAAACCATTTGAAGTTGGTGAATATGAAAGACAAGGGAGGGCCTCATATCCCGAAGTATTGATTTTCTGCATTCTTCCAATAGCACGCATGGTCATGCTCCTTCATGGTACTTCCCCTTATCGAGTTGCTGTGCTGTTTGCTTTCTCTGCTGTGATAAAGCATCTATTTTTCATCAACCCATAAAAATTGATGCAGAAAGTGAGTGCTAGCCTCATGTCTTTGGAAAGCATATTTTCTTTGATGTTTTGCCTTAAATCGTCAATGAATTAGCCAATAGTTATGAAACAGCTACTAGATTAATATGCAATTGAAACAATAACGAAAACAACATAATCATCTTACCAAAAGCATATAAGGTCTCACTTCACCAAATATGGAATTTCGGTCATCCCATACGCAATAAAAGCGAAGGACTTTTCTGTCGTATTTTAGAAACTGATAGAGTTTGTCCGTGACGGGTGGCGTTATTTCTTTCGTCGATATCTGCTCGGCATAGCGTTTTTCTTGACAAGGATCTGGTGGAATTGCCTCGACACCATTCAATTCGATGCCTTCGCTTTTTAAATATTCCTACTTTGAAAAAAAAAGGCCAAACAATGCAGTTTTAATTGTCCTGAAAAAATATCTGTAACGTTTTTTTTTTTTTTTTTTTTTTTTTTTTTTAATATATGTTTTCCTTGTAAAGATCTTCATTTCAAAAATTGATAGTAAACTGCAAAAGCAAAGGTAAACTGAAGCCATACTCTGCTACACTTAGAATGTTGCCTAGGTCAAAGTGAAAATGGCACATGTTCTAAGATTATTTATAGGGCAGTGATTATGTTGAATAAATGTTTCCCTTTGAACCCATATTGCTGATAATATAAAGAAGGAAAATTGTTTCTAGTAGTTTTATATTTGCTGATGCATTTTGTAAACCTTACATCTTCAGAGCAGTGGTTGAAATGTCGTAAAACTGATTGACTTTTACTATACAAGGTGTTTTATAATTTGAACAAGATTCTTTGTTCGAAACTATTATTTCCAATCATTGTTCTTAAGATGTAAGGTTACAAAATGCGTCAGCAAAAATAGAACTAATTTTTCTTGTATTACTAAATTAGAAATGTATTTTTCTTCTTTACAAATTTGCTGGGACCTTTTTTTCTCAAATTAAACAGAAACATTTCCCTAATGAAATGGAGATCCAGGACTAAAGCAAGGCAGTATATTTTAAAGAGATGGTCAAGGGTGTTTCAAAATATGCTTCATCTACAGACCCAGTAAAACAAAATCAGAACTTAATATTCCATTTTAAACCCTCATTTTCTAGTGAAATGGTTCTCAATAGCTGAATAGTGGCCCCAATTCCCCCCTGGTTGAGAACCTCTGGTTTAGCGTGAGTGAATTCAGCAGGGGCAGAGCCTATTGTGAGTGGTCATCAGGGAAATGAATCTAGCCAGGTAAAGCGGAAGCCAAATAACAGGGCAAGCACCTGGTTCGCAGCTTGGTGAAAAGCTTGAAAAGTGAGATATGCTTCAAATTTAGGAATTAAGATGATAAACCAAAGGAAAAATGCTGTGAAACCAGGCTGGGTTCAAACCAGGCTATGTTCCCACCTCTACCAACATATCTTTACCTCAAATCACTCCTGCCTCGTTTTGCTTAGAGTTCAGTCACATTAGATGCAGGATAAGCAACTTACTGTCATAAAGTTTTAACTTTTTAACATCATGGCCTAAAACACTCACTGCAGTCCATTTGTCACAGTCGACTAAGCGAAATGCTCTTCCATGGATGTACACCGTGATTCCGATGTTTAAATCCTTCCAAGTCAAATGGTCTCCGTAATCGTTTTTTGGAACACATTGGCGATGCAGGAGTTTGCCCTGAACAATAAGGTTAAAATAAGATTTTTTTTTGCAATTTTTGAATCGCTCGCTTATGAAATTTCATCAAAAAATTTAATATCCTAAGGCAATTTTAAGAAGGGTTAATATATCCTTAATTAGTGACAAATTGAAGCAAAGCAAATTGACAATAACTATTTGTTATATATTAAGAGGTAATTCTTATATTGTTACATTTGTGTTTGATTGTTAGTTTTATGTAATCACTAGTGGACTCTTACTGTATAATATCAAGAATGGATGAAGGGAGGGGGGAGGGGGGCTCTGCTCTATGATCAATTATAATATGCTTTGTTTTGACTTTTCTTTGTTCTCAACTTACCTGCCACAAACCACTGTTTTCAATCTTCGGTTCCACAATCATGACCGAATCATCTTCCAAATAGTAAAATAGATTCACTGCACGTACTCTATACATTTCATGGGGAGAGTCACTTACAGATTCTTTAAAGTAACCATAAAATTTTAAAATCTGCATGATAAAGAACAATAACCTATCAATGGACTTTACCAACAAAAAAATAAAAATAAGCGTGTAAAATGACAAACATACAAAGCAAACGTGTTAAGCACTCAAGCAAGCATATTAGAAATCAAAGGAAATTTATTAAGTTGCTGCTGCCCTGTCTAAAACTTGAAATAAGTTGTAAATTAAATTCAAGATGCATATTAAGATTTATATGTCATGCTTACTTTTTTATCTAGACCACAAACAGCTGGCTCAAATTTCTTCACTTCTTTACGTGGTTGCCCGTAAATGAGAGTTGGATCCAAGGAGGTGATTTCCTTCTCAGACGTTGGCAAGTACGAAACCGACTTGGGTTCCACTGACAAACGTGGATATGCAAAGCCATTAATGTAGTCAAATAAATGCACACGAGGAAAATGAGTGGCCTACACAAAATGAAATTTAACCGTCAAGAAAGGACTGATCTGTTTAGTAAATAGCTACTCCTATAATGTTATTCAGATCACTTACTAGTGGGTCTTTAAATGTGTACCCAGGAAGAAAGGGCAGGCTCACTGCATTGATTGGAGTTTGAAGCGAACTCATTATATATGATTTGCAACCACCACGAGCTGTTAAAGAAAGTTTACCTTTACAAAAATTTATTTGGCTTTCTTTGTAGTTATCAACCAAGTGATTTAAAGTGTTATGTTATCCAAAATTTGCTAGCATTTTTAAATAAAATATAAAAAATATTTAATGCTAATATCTGCCATGTTATTTCGAAGTTAGTGTGGCTAAGACTGAAGTTCTGGTACTTTCAAGACAGCCTACTCAGTGTGCTTTCCATTGAGATAAGTGGAGAAGTTCAAATATCATGGGACTGCACCCATGAGGGATGGGCAGCAGGGCAGAGAATTGGATGCTTGGTTCAGTGTGATTTGTCTTAACGAAACGTGAGCTAGGAAACAAAGCCAAGCTCTCCGCTTACAAATCTTTGTCCCATTCCCACCTATGATCACAAATCTTTGGTAATAATTGAAAGTGCGATTGTGGGTGCAAGCGGCTGAATTGAGATTCTGAGAAGTGTGACAGGTGTTACCTTACTAAATAGAGTGCACCACAGCACAAGGAGTCTTTAGGTGTGAGCAGCTACTTCTCTGCATCGAGAGGTCTCATTTGTATTGGTATGGTCATGTGATACGAATGCTGCAAACTGATCTTCCTAGGCAGTTGCTATTTTCCGAGCTGGTGGGTAAGAGATCCAAAGGGATTGGCCTAGAGCCAGGTGGCTAGACTACATGGAGAATCTCGGTTCGAGTCACGTGGATATTATCATTGAAAGTTTCTCCCTGAATTTTTCCATTGTCATCTGGATGTTTCCTGAGCGTTGTTATCAATGAAAGAAAAAATGGACTAGGGAAATTTTTAGGCTAGAATGCCAGGTTTAAGTTGACTGTTTCAGTGCAGTAAGAATGTTGCCGAGTTTATCACAAGGCAGCACCCGGTTTGAAGTGAATAAAGATATGGTATATGCAGTTTCTGGATGTTAGATCTGTGTTGAAAAGATATGAAAGAGGCCGACCTTGAAATGCATTTGCAAGACCAGTGGACACCAAAACGTGACCTCCATCGCTCATGGAAATTTGTCATGAAAGGAGCATACGTAGAAGCCTGGTGATTTTTGTCTATAAACTTCGACATATATAAAACGTATTGTATATGCTGCAATTGTATAGCCTCCTTCCATGAAATTTTCAGTCTCCCAGTGTCTCCCCATTAGCGGGACTGCCCTGCATTTCTTATAACAATCGGGCAGTCCCACATACGTAGCTTTAGTTGGTTGTCGAGCAAAAATGATTTGTCTAGCATTTTGGCTTGTTGTGTCCAGTAGAAGTCTGAACCATTGAAAGGTCTAAGTTTTGTAATTTAAATTTGATATTAGCTATTTTAAAGAAATAGCATACGTATTGTGTTTACCGAGTCAATGTCAGGATGTTTTATGCTATGTATTAGTATAGATCAATATATTCGGATGTGCTCCTAAGAGCAGAGAGCCATCTCCTTATACAGATATTTTGTATCTTTTCGAGCCATCTCCCGAATATGAACATCTAAAAATGGATAAATAAATACATAAAAATTAATTTTTTTTAATATTCTCTTCATTTAGAATCTGAGATCAGAGTAATCTTGGCTCTTTAAATATAAAACAATAATTATAAATTATATAAACAATAATATAATAATATAAATAAATAAAAAAATAAAAAATGAAACGGAAATATATTTTTAAATTAATAGAAAAATCTGTAAATTTGTAAATACTAATTGAAATAAAGAAGTAAGTGTTAGTATACCGATTGGCAATGCTTGTTCTAAAACTTTAGTATCGTTACTATGGAAACGGAAGCGTCAACCGCTGCAGCGCAATTCTTTCCGGAAGTTCATCCATTTTACCCGTTGTCGGCGCAACGTGTACTGCTGCCTTCAACTTCCGAAATAATAATATTTTTTCTTAAAAAAGTTATCGGAAAAACTTAAATAAAGAGTTAAATGAATTTACTCGTCGATTATAGACTTAAATTCATAACTTAAATCGAGTTCTAATCGTTAATTTTCAGGGAATTTTTGTTTTTCAATTTGTCTCCTCGCCGCGCCAAATTCAAGTTGAGTTTCAGACATGGCGCTCTGTTGTTTGTAAACAAATGTGAGTACACGTTAAATGACGCACAACTTCTATTCTAAATGCTTTTCTGTTTAATTATGGTTAGAGTTTGCTTTTGTTCACCCTTGTGAAGCTAATTTTTAAGAGTTTATTAGCTTTTATCCATTTAAATATTGTTTTCTCTCGTTTTTAGAAATTAAGCCCTAACCGCACCATCGAGCTTTCCTCCCCGGCCGATACAGCTGATTCATTCATTCTTACTCATTCGGTAGGTTATTTGCTAGATACTGACTAAGGAAAGTCGTTCTATTCCATTTATTTCTTTTGTATTAAAATGTAATTCATGCTACGTTCAACAAATGTTTGTGTGGGCGTGACCCATTAAATTTCCGACCTCAATTGTTAAATTGTCTGCTCAATACACTGACTGCTCAATTGATAAATGGACACTGTCGAATATCTAGAAAAATATTTGTCGAATTATACTGAAACGTGAGGGGTGTAAAGAGCATGTTACATCTCGTATATTTCAGCGAAGGTTTTGTCCCGAAGGCAAATAGGGGACCAGCAACAAATTGAACAAAACAAATAATGTTTGGGATCACCCTGTAAAAAATAGTGCTTGACATGGATTATGAGGCTTCTCTTACTTATCTGTGTTCATTTGTAAGAGAATAGCACGTATATTCATGGAGATAGAAAAGTTTCTTTCTAACATGCAGGGTTTTCACCCAATGCAACGCCTTTTTCAGGAAACTTGACAAACTATACTAGATTATGTAGGGTGTCCCACAACAGGTATAAAAAACTTCGTGAGCGTATTCTACATAAAAAACTGAGACGAAAATGCCGAATACAATTTTAGTTTTAGATCATTCACTTTTGAGTCTTCAAAGATAGCGAATTTACCCTAATTTCGCATACAATTCGTTAATAATAACGTAAACACATAGGACACGGGTTCTGAATTGATTGTCAGTGTTATGACAGTGTTGCCCAAAGTCGTGACTAGTCTAAATAAAAATCTACAGCAATTTGCGTGCATTTAAAGTTAAGTCTTCTTCGATGCGACGCTTAATAAGTTCTTCATTTCGAACATTAATTTATCTTGGCCGTCCACCGCGATTGATTGGCATTGTCACCCCTTTGTACGTACGCGATGAATTAAATGTAGCACAACATTTATTGAAATTTGTGGGGGAATAGGGAACCGCTCTGCCCAAACATGACATTTGCACTTCTATTGCACTCGCCGTACAAAACTAATATTTTGAAATAATCTTCTTTACTTAATTCCATTTTTTCTAAGTAACGATTAGCGGCAAAACAATTAAAACAACAATAATCCGCAACAATTGACACTATTTAAGTCAAGTTTAAAAACGAATTGTAGGTGAAATTAGGGTAAATTTGCTATCTTTGAAAACCCATAACTCAAAAATGAACGATCTAAAACAAAATTGTATTCGGCATTTTCGTCTCAGTTTTTTATGTAGAATACGCTCACGAAATTTTTTTATACCTGTTGTGGGACACCCTGTATAAGAGTAGGAGTTGAATAATGTAAAATTAATTAAAAAAAAAAGATAACTCCATTTTAATTCAAAGAAACCTTGAGACAACACCTGCAATTAGAATATTAAAATATTAAATATTTGATGAAATAGCAGCATTTTTACTCAATAATGTTTAACTGCGCATGCACAAGCCTTACCAAATGTCTTTTTCAAAATTTATTCACCAAATGTATAGAGCTACTCTTAGAAAAAGCCCAAGCCAATAGCATGAAAATTCAGAGAGATATCGCCGATAGAATGAGTTGAATTTCAGTCGCTCTCAACAATGAACAAAATGATAAGGGGTTTTCTCCAAATTTTTATTTCTGGACCAGACAACACTTAAGCAAAACTTTTGGAATGGAACAACCAAAAAGGAAGGCGAAGTCTAATCTCCAACTATCTTCGGCTTCCCTATTAGTGTCCACATCGTGAAGCAGTTGGCATCATACTCCGGAATTTCAGCGGTTTGTTATCATTTACTTCACTTCGAAGTAATTGGGAGAAATCTTCTCCGAGCTCTTATCGTCTCGGGTTTTGTGCCACCAACTTTCAATCATGGAATGACTAAATGTGGACACGTTTATTGGTCTTTATCAATGATTTGTTACGATAGTCTTTATTATAGAATACGAGGCTACACTCCTCCTTGTATTTCGTTTTCTTTTTGGATTTTTATCGATGACTCCCATTATTAAAGAATTCGGCAACCTTTGTGAGATGATAGCGAATGGATCGCCAAAGTTAAAATTTGAAGATTCTAGTCACAGCAGTTGTGAAGATAAGTAGGAAAATTACTTAACTGCAGTATTATGATGCAATTCATGAATGCTCTACTCTAAAATTTCATTAATTTTCTTGCTGAAAATGATAGATTCCTCTGACCTATTGTTTAGGAAGATGGAGGTCTCCCAACAATAGGTTCAGTGGCAGCTCTTCGCAAAAGCGGGCTGAAAATCAAAACCGAAACGAGCTTCAGAAAAAACGCTTGTTGTCAAGCGAGATATAGATTTTTTATTATTATTTTTTTGGAATCTGACGAGCACGCAAGGAGAAGATGTGATGGCGATTGCCGCAAGAGTTTGATTCTGAGAGTTTTTATTATCCCAGTTAACAATTCGTTTTATGGTATCATGAATACCTTGTTAGTTTAAATATACCATTTTAATTGTTTGCGGTCCGATTTAATTTTAACTCTGATATGCTACAGCTACAACGCATTTCAAGCATTATTTTTTTACAGGGTGATCCCATACTTTATTTTTTTTGGTTCAATTTATTGCTGGTCCCCTATTTGCCTCCAGGACAAAACCATCACTGAAATGCTCTTTACACCTTTGACGTTTCAGGATAATTCGTCAAGTATTTTTCTAGATATTCGACAAAATATCTAAAAATTGAGCAGTGTATTGCTATTAAGTAAAATGGTTAACAATATCTAATGATTGAAATCAAAAATTAAACTGAACATGCCCAGTCAAAGTTTCGTTGGACAGAATTGTTTTTTAAAGAATAACTCATGAATGTTCTGTGAGGGTTTTATCCAAAGCCATACCTCAGCTATTCATATTATTAATGAAAAATACGAAAATTTGGACTGGATTCGAACGAGGAACCTTTGGCTCATGCTGCCAACCTGCTAACCAATTTTCTTTCCTATTTTTCATCAATAATTTGAACAGCTGATGTTTGGTGTAAGATAAAACCCTCACAGAACATTTATGAGTTATTCTCTAATGAATATTACGTCTTAGGAAAGATAGTCTCAGCCTACAGACTAGGTAACTGCTCTAACCAAGCCCTAAAGACACGTAAATAGCGTTTAGCTTTCATGTTCCCAGAGGTGCAATTGGTTAGCACGTTGACTACAAGAGCCAAAGGTTTCTGGTTTGAATCCAGGCTGTGGAATTTTCTTTCCTGTTTTTCATCAAGAATTGTTTTTGTTGTTGTTTCTGAAAGATTTGTTTTTTTTAACCCGTATGCGATTGATAAGACTCAGGGTTCAATAAGAGCTAAAAAGTTAGTACAAAGCCTCTTAGGCCCTTATTCCGATCATGGTCTAGAACAGAATGGTCTGAAAGGTCCATTGTTAAAAGGCAGTTAATGACATAAACACTCGATGCCAGCGCAAATTTTCTAGTGTGCGCTCAGCAAATTTTCTCAGCAAATTTTCTAGTGTGCGCTGCCACTGAACTTTTTTGTCATTAACCACTCTTTATCACTAGTGCTATGATGGATAAAAGTGGTTATCGGACCATTGTGTTCTAGACTGTGATTCAGGATGAGCATATTATTGAATTTATATTCAATGATGGTTTTAACAAGAGCATTATACACTCATACTGAATATGGTTGGTATATTTTGACCATCTCACAGCTGTTAAAGAGATTGCTCTAACATGATTTGCAATTATATATAATCTTAAAGGAAAGGAATATGGCTAAATTTTTTGGTCATACCCCTTACTTGTGTACTATGCATATTTTGCACGTGTTTTATAATGAAAAACGTAAAATGATTGTATTATTATATTAGTTAGGTTAGCATCCAAATTTTTCCATACCTCCTCCTTCATATGTGATGGAAATTGGAGTATTTATGGTTTGGCCTGTTCTATTTTTATTGGGGTTTCCCTCTTTGTTTGCTGTCTTTCAGATAATTTCCCTCTGTTTACATGGGAAAATGTATTCGGTGCAAAGAAACAGTATCAGTGTCATTTTGTGCACCTTCTCTTTGCAAACACACCTCATTAGCACAGCTTATCGTGGCTTCAAAAAGAAAAACTGTGACAATCTACTTCATGCAAAACGAGCAAGAAAGTTTTTTTTTTTTTTTTTTAAATTTTGTTGTTTTTTTTGCTTGAAAGTAAATTGAAAGTTTTAGACATGTTGACTGAAGGAAATAGCAATACTGATGTCTCCCGAACATTAGGAATAAACAAATCCACTGTTCACATGTTAAAGAAAAATGAAGAGGCCATGATAAAAAAAATTATCACTTTTACTCTTGAGTCGACTAGCAAGTTGACATTCCCTAACACCGTTCTCTCCTAAGGCTTTGGTTCCCATTATTTGCAAATTCAGTATACGCAGGGTGTTTCCAGAAACCAAACCCTAGCAAATAACGAGGTATATTCTCCCCCCCCCCTCCCCCCTTAGTAGCCATTCATTTGTTCCTCATTTGCAAGTGTACTCTGCTCGAGGCAGTGGATTAGTACTCCAGAGTGTAATTTCTGTGGAGACTAATTCTTCATGTGTTACACCTTGCACTCTGTCATTGGAATAGGAGTCGTTACTGTCCTCTTGTTTGATTTCAACCTCTTGTTCAGTGGCAGCTGCATCTATCTTGGCTTTCCCAGGCAGAGAAATGTATTCTTCCTTATCATTAGATGTTCTTCATTGCTGTTGGTTTTTTTGAAGATACTATGGATATTTTCGAGAATATTTCAGTAAGTAACGCACAATAGTTTTTTTGTTTTTTTTGGTATAATTTTACAAAATATCAAAAAAAAAAAAAAAAAAAAAACAATATTGCCAAAGAAGCCACAGATTTTTACCTATTTTTCAATGTAAGAACCTAGTCACTCAACACATTTCTCCCTTCATGGCACCAATTTCATTATACCGTCTGCATAAAAATTTGTTTTCTGATGTAAAGCCACCTGATGTCGGCTGATTTCACATCCTCATCAGAATTAAACCATTGCATTGCCACGAATCTCTTCGTGGGACCAGAAGAATGAAACTACAGTTTCTCATAAACAGTTTCATACAAGGGACTATCAAAAATTCCTGGACTTGTAGTCTGGCCGGTGAGTGCCATAAGTCTGGAACACGCCGCTCTGAATCTGCACCCTCTACATCCCAAGTGCACGCACGTATGGTTTCATCGTGTTTGGACATGTCATTCGGGAGCTGTAGCGTATGCTTATAAGAGGGTGCGATGTCACAGTTTGAGCAGAGAGCAAACATCAAGTTCATGTTCAAGCTTGGAAAAAGTGCTACGGAGACACTGCAAGCACTGAAACGGGTGTATGCGGATAGTGCTCTTAAAAAATTGGCTGTGTTTGATTGGTTCAACCGGTTTAAGGCGGGCCAGGACAGTCTCGAAGATGAGCCATGGTCGGGATGACCAACAACCTCCAGGCAACCTGAAACCGTTGCAAAAGTTCTGGATTTGGTGCGTACTGATCGGAGGATAACCATCAATGAAGTAGCTTCAGAAAAGAAAGTTTCTTTCGGGCGATCTTGGTTGAGGAACTGAGGATGCGACAGGTCTGTGCGAAGTTTGTTCCGCATTAGTTGAATGGCAGATCAGATGGAATGTTGGATGTCAATTGCCTGTGATCTGTTTGAACGAGCATCTGTGGATGCACGGTTCATGGACCAGGTTGTGACGGGTGATGAGACTTGGGTGCTTGCCTACAAGTGCGACAGCCAGTCTCAAGTTCATTCCAAAGGAAGAGTTCGCATGGGCCCTCCAAGAGTGGTATTCTTGTTGGAATCTGTGTGTATGTGTGTGCCCAAGGAAAATACTTTGAAGGGGATTAAAGCCGTGATGTGCATACTGTATCCAGTCACCGGCCAGACTACAATTCCAGGAACTTTTTGATAATCCCTTGTATGCCCACCCGAAATGTTAAATTGCCCTACCAAAGCCTCCAAATAAATTCGTCTGTCTGCCTGAATTGCCTGCTCATTGCGTGTGACATTGCTTGCTGTTACAACAATGAGCTCTTCACGTCTGTTTGCAAAAATGCAAATGTAGTGATCTAGGCACTCACCACTATCACTTCCACATTTGTGATTTCAGTTTGGGTTTTCTGTCGAGCCCACAGGAAGTAGCATTTCCCTGCTCTTCGATAGAAGAATTCAGCACACGCCATTTTTGTTTCGCACCTTACAATTATGCCCCTTTCTGTGGTATAGTTTTCAGATGTTGTTTTAGCTCGTGGGGTAAGTATTCCCACTATAATAGTGTATTTCTTATTGAATCCTCCTTGTATTTTGATGTATTCTTTTTAATGTAGAATTTTTTTTGAACAAAATGTTTAGTTTTGTCTGGGAAAAAAACAAACAAACGAAAGACTTGGTTTTTATGAAAATAATTTTTTTAAATTAAAGATTTTTTTTTAATTCCAAGATCAATGTTATTTATTAGTAGCAGAGGACCCGGCGTTGCCCGGGATAATTACGCTTGTAGATAAACAGAACAACCTGAAAAAGCTAAATTAAACCTCCATATTGGTTAAATAATAACTCAGTCACTACAATATAGAGTGAAGGGACTATCCATTCTAAGAAAAATCCGAAAGACGGGAATTTACCTCTTCACTGAAAAAATCCATTTTAGGTGATATACCGGGACTTGATTTACCGAAAAAAAATTTTTTAAAGGCTCACAATGGATGGACCTCTCCAAGGATGCCTTCTAGTCTAAATAATTTTTTACTCACGTAATCTTACTTTAGATGTCCACTTGATGTTGTGGCAATTTCCTTTCTTCTTTCGATGTCTTGAAGCAAAAATTGGCCATTCATCACTTTGTGTAGTCTAGCGGTCGCCAATTCTTCTATTTATTTGCTTACCATTTGCTCAATACAGCACGGAGCTAAAGGAGTGCTTCCTCTATCGTCTTTCACTCTTTCTCAATAGTCGGCTAACTCATTATCTCCAGTTACTAATCATTTTTAAAGATTTTCAAGAAATTGTTAAGTACTAAGATTTCTCTTTTCTAAGAAAAGCCTGAATAACAGGAATGCTATGCATTGAATTCTATATTGCACAAACTTTGCCTTGCATTGTGGGTCATGAGATATATATTGTTGGTCCGTGCAGAGTGTTTGTGAATTGCTTGTTGATACCATTGTTGATAATTATTGTTGCAAAAACTTTGTCTTGTATTGTTGGTCATGATATATTTCTCATTAATATGCCCTGCCATAACCATGAATATCGATTTTTTATCGATAATTATTATTTTTTCGAAATCTGAGGTACACAGTGACCTTTCTCATGCTTTGAAGGTCTTGTATGCGAAATTTTATCAAGATCGGAATAAAATTGTAGAATTGTATAAAAAACAAACAAACCCACAAACAAACAAACAAACATCCTTCTATATCTATCTATAGAAGATTAAAATAACTCATTTTATTGTCAACATCAAAAGAATGAGTGAGTTTTCCTAAAACTGTACCTAGGCAGTCATGTAAAAGAGGTTTTCTTTTTTTATTTTTTTTATCAGTCACATACGGGAGTCCAAAATACCTTCCACATGTTACATGTGCATAGGGTCATTTCTCCTTAGCCAGTTATGGATGATTGTTACTTTACGTGAAGCCCCTTCTCCACTTGAATCCTGGCAATAGCCTAGCAGCGTAATTTCCATGCTAGCAGACTCCTTCGAGTGATTTAGGGTGATCTAATTCATGGAATGAATTCTTTTTAAAAAGACTTTTTTTTCCCCCTAAGAATATCGTGATTGTTCTAGAAATAAATAACTTGCATGTTGATACCACTTAGGTTTATCATTGAAAAATAAATGACCATTGGCACAAAAATGATTTTAATTAACTCTGTATGATATTTCACATTTATATCATGTATGCATCAATTATCTCAAGCCTTCTTTTTTTCCTAATAGCGAATTTATATTTAAATTTTCTAATTTTGTTGACAACGATAGCAGTTGTGCTGAAAATATTAAAATAAGCAACTTATTTGCAGGACTGCGAGAGGAATTTCATCCCATACCCCCTTGCACAGTTTCCAAAGTCCAGTGATGGTTTTAGGGGGATGCCTTCCGAGACCCCTTTTTGAGAAGGCCAAAGCCACAAAAGTCCACGGGGAGGCATCAGGGATAGAATGAATACTGGTCTCTTCTTCCATTTGTGCCATGAAATTCTGTGTTCAGCACGCAGTGTGGTTGGACAACTTACGAGGGTTGTACCAAAAGTAAGGTTCCCAATGAGCAACAGCCTCAAGGGAAGGTGCTAGGCTAAATCCGACAACAGTGCCGTGCGCAGTGGTTCCCGCACTCTTGAGCCCCATCTCGAGCGATTCGCTACGACGCTCAGTGTTCGCTTGGCAGCCGTCAGAGATGGAAGTGTTGATCGCCGCTCCCGCCAAGTGCGAGGTTCGAGCAGTAATCCGGTTTGTCCACGCAAGGAAGTTACCGCCCGTGGAGATTCATCGGCAACTTACTGAGGTTTATGGTGAAAAGTGCATGTCCGTTCAGCACGTCCAAAAATGGTGCAGGGCTTTTGCTGAGGGTCGCACGGAAGTTCACGATGAAGAACGGAGTGGAAGACCGCCGGTTTCGGATTCGATTGCCCAGAAGATCAACAGTGAGCTGCTGAAAGATCGGAGGGTCACTGTCCATGAAGTCAAGAGCGACGATGAAGTCCGAGCAGAGGTCACACGCTTCCTCAACGGATTGGCGGGAGACTTCTTCGACTTAGGAATACAAAAGCTAGAGCACAGTCTTCAAAAGTGTGTCGAAAAAAATGGAGACTATGTTGAAAAATAGACAACAGTGTAAGCTTTTCAACGATGTATAAATTAATAACAATAAACAATGTTTTCTACTTGTAAAAAATATGGAAACCTTACTTTTGGTACAACCCTCGTATCTTTGTTGCTCTCCTCTCCGTACAATGCTGGGATCTCCTACATATAAGGAGGCTTCAGAATGTTCTCCTGGTAGACAATTGCATTCACCTTAGCGTTTTTCTCCAAGTTGCAAATGTTCTTTGGAGCAATACCCTGCCACCATCATGAAGTCTTTTGGAAAACTTTCACGACATTTTGCGCACCCAATCGGTCCAGCCTTTCGCATTTGCTGGATGGTAGGCAATTGCACAAACCTTACCACAGTCTGTCAGGTAAAGCCACGCTTCATCCGATGTGATAACAAACTGCCATTTCTCAACCGCAAGGCAGCCTTCGTAGAGTTTGTAGGTGCTAGTTTTGCATTCACTTATGTGACGTTCATTAAGAGCATCAGCCCTGGCTTTATGGAATTTGTGCAGGCCTAAGTTGCGTTTAATTATGTGGTTTACCGTCGACGCAGATGTTCCTGCCTTCTGTGTCGGAAGGATTTCCCCTGCTCTTATCATCTTGATCTTTTTGACTAAGTCAGGCGAACGGTTAGGGTGGGGTCTCTTTCGAGGTAGCTTTTCATGGGTGAACTTGTTGGGAAGCCAGAATGGAGTAGACAGCATCCTTCGATAACAAAATTCCTTCCGTCTTGCACTGTTGCATGAAGGGCACTAAATCTCGCCTTGTATGTACCGTCTCCAAAAATTATTAAATTTTCTAGTCATGCTGTGAATTGTTTGCACTCGTTTCTTAACAAATATTTAAGGAAAGCACGCTGATACACCACCTGATTTACATAGGTGCATTCCATTGCCAGGGAGGGGTGTTCATAATTGGCTAAGTTAAGGAGAAATTACCCTCTGTAATTAGTTTTTAAGAAATTATTAAGTGATGGGTTTAGAAAGCATTTAGCCAGTATCATTTGTAAATGAAATTCTTCTGTTTGGGTATATAGGTGGTGGCCAGTCACAAGTGGAATGTTGTGGGAGGAAGTGTGCGTTTTCATAGCAGCCATTCCTGTGGGAATATCTGCTGATAAGGTAAGGAAGCGTACTTTCTTTATTATTATTATTATTATTATTATTATTATTATTATTATTATTATTAGTATTATTATTATTTATGTATATGTTGGTCATTGCTTATAAACTTATTTGTGCTCTTTCTTTGTATAGTGTCCCATAGATTTCAGTGGAGAAGGAGGAGAGCAACAGGATGTTGTCACTGCATCAATCGATAAAATTTCCATTTCTGGCCAACCGAGATTACCCTGCCACAGGGAGCATAAACCTATGCTTTCACTAGGAATGCGTTTAGAATAGTTTAGATAGTAATAGTTTATATACTTAAGTTAGTTTTAAGTCGATAACTGGATAGTGAAAAGGGGGGGGGGGGGCTTTTAGGAGAAGTGACTGCATTTGATGGTCATGGCAACCAAGAAGCATCATCTCTATCACTTGGAAGAGGATGGAAGACTGAGCGACGTGAAGACCCCTGCCTGAAAGGAGCACTACAGTTTGCATATGGAAGACGAATCGATGTGAAGGTGCTTATCTGAAAGCTGCCGTCTGAAGTGAGTATGGTTTAGATTTAAAAATTAAATTACACTAGTGAAGGATTTATGCTATTTTGTTTTAATAATGATGAGCAAGTGCAGTAAATTGGATTAGGGTTAGATCAGGTTACGCGATGGATGTATGGTAAATTGAGTCTTGTTTCTTTCTCAGCAAAATAATAAGTGGTCCACTTTAAGCAATAACTATGTTTATTATATGGCTGATGTGGTTCAATTTTCACATCATTTAAACTGTACGAAGAACAAGGAAACTACGAGGGAGGATAGAAAAGTAACACACAACAATTTTTTCATGGAATACTATTTTTGTCCAGAGTTCAAAAGTTGGCCAATGTTACATACAGTAATGGCTTGATCAGGCGTTGCCCTAGTGGAAGGACGAATAACTCCTAAGTAAAGATGGCACGTATGCTAGCGTCGTCAACTTGTCAAACGGGTAGTCCATTTTTTTTGTGGTCCAAACGAAAAAATTCGAGATACTAGCAGCTCCAATTCCACTCTATAGTCCGGACCTCGCACAATCTGACTATCACCTTCTTGGACAAATGAAGAAATTCCTAGGAATGAAAAAGGTAAAATCAGCCGTGCGGCCGTGGCTGAAAACTGAGTTCTTTGAAAGAGGGGTATTGAATCTGGCACCACGATAGGAGAAATGTGTCCAGAGACTTGGTGAATATGTCGAAAAATAGGCAAAAGCATTGACAAATAGTATCATGTTGACCATTTCAGAAACCGTCTAGCTTGCCAGCTTGGAATTGTTTTGTCTTCTGTATGCTGGAACATGTCTTTTATTTGCTTTTCCCCATGAAAGTGAATGTTATTGTGGTAGTTTTTGGTAATTTCTTGCTTTGCATGTTGAACATTCAAATGCCTTTATGAAGTGCATAGGGAGGTAACTAATAAATTCAACATGTGATTGTTGGTGATCCTTTCATCGGATTTGAGAATTTTATTTTTGTTTTGTTCGGAATTCCATGCTGAACAAGTCTTCAATTGGAATTTTACGTGTATCTTAAGATAGGATTTGAATGTCTTAATTTGTATATTTGGAATGATGAAAATTGCACCATGGGTTTTACGTCACCCACTACTTAATATTCATTGAATTCATCAAAATTGACTTATCTGATTTGGTTCCGAAAATAAAAGGGGCGGGGGGACTCATTTTTGTATCCACCCTGTATAATAATAATAACTTATTAAAAATAAATAATTTGTTACCTTCCTCAAATGAAATATAATATGCAAAAAAATTATAAAAACATGTTTTTAATAATTAATATTACTTTCATATATAATTTGTTCAAAAACATGTTTAAAAAATTAAATTAAATAAACAGGGGAAGTAGCAGGATTCGAACCCGGGACTTTTTGCGTTGTAATTTATCAGACATGACTGCATTGACTATGTGAATATCGGCTGTCCGAATTTGTAAATATACGAGGTCTGTTCAAAAAATACGTAGACTGACATCATAAAACAAAATGTACTTTATTCAGAAGTTACACATCTGGGTCCCCTTCAAAGTACTCTCCTCCCCGACGCACACACTTAACCCAACGGTGTTTCCACTTTTGGAAACAGTCCTGAAATGCTTCTTTTGTGATGTCCTTCAGCGCCTTCGTCGCATTTGCCTTTATGTCGGGAATCGTCTCAAATCTCCTTCCTTTCAAAGGTCTTTTGAGTTTGGGAAACAAGAAGTCGTCACAAGGAGCGAGGTCAGGTGAGTAGGATGGGTGAGGAAGAACAGTGATCGAGTGTTTGGCCAAAAACTCTCAAGTTCTGAGGGCTGAATGGGCTGGAGCGTTGTCGTGATGAAACAACCGGTCACCACTCGTCCACATTTCTGGCCTTTTCTGCTGGATAGCATCCCGCAGACACAAAATTAACACAAAATTTCACAGCAACTCTTTGCTCATTCAAGTCACTCATTCTAAAAATCCGCCAAACGAAAAAAACACACTTCACAAACAACCGCGTAGCTAATCAACCAATACTGATATTTGCAATCAAAAAACTGCCTTGTAATCAGCTGATCTGTCAGAAGTTGGCGACACCAAGTGATTTTGATTGGGACCAACAGAGCCCGCGCAATTCAAACAGTCTACGTATTTTTTGAACAGACCTCATACATCAATAACCTACATAACTAACTTTAAATAATTATATCTCGTAAACTTATACCCATTAGCATGAGTTATTATGCCATATAATAGTGGGAGGGATGCGTAACAACATATTTAAATTTCAGTTAAATCTGAAGTTAACAGACCTGAGCCCCCCCCCCCTCCCTTGTAAGAGCACAAATATTTTTATTGAGGTGATGAATAAAAATTTCTCCCTTTTTTCCACTGTTGAAATAATTGTAGGCTTCCAAACTTTTAAAATTTAACATTTCATTTTCATCATGAGATTTCCTGTGAATTAAATGATCATAAAATATAGTTGGGTTATCCAATGGGGGTCATTTTTTCATATCAATACCCCATGTTGTAAGAGAAAAAGGATGAAGGAATTTTTGCGCAATCTAAAAGCATTTGTAAAATATATGTACTAAACTAAAGAATAGAAATATAATTAAATGCCAATTGAAGGGTCCAAATGATGCCAGGAAAACATGCCATAAACCATAACACTTCCCCCATAGTTTAAAGGATTATAGTTATGCATGTGGGGTCCAAATTTACTAATCACTCAAAACATACAGGTATTGTGTGTAACCATTACACCAATCTGGGCTTCCGAATTACTCATTATCAACGCCCATGACACGCGGCTAACAGCCAGCACCCAAGCAAGACTAAGTTATTACACTAATTCTGCACGGAAACAGTCGGTGCCGTCAAACGGCTGGACACTTGTACCACCTCACAAGAACATTTCTGACGCCTCTACAGGCATTTCTAAAAATTGCATTAAATATGTACAGGATTTCATTGTTCTCATCACTTCGATTCCATATGGAATGACTTCTCCCTAGACAACCATTCATGTATAAATTATACAGATTCTTCCGAACAGCAAAAATGCTCAAATGCACAAGGGATACGCTGGCTAAGATCAATATTCACCCGTAGCCACACAGAAACTGCAAATAGTTTCTTCAAAGATTCTCAGGGGCCATCAAAACAATTTATTATAACACTCACCAACCAGTTGAAAGATATTTTCCATTGCTGAAATACAAACCAACCCTGTGCTGTATTTTGTGAAACCATGGGTAGGACATAGAAGGGTTATTGTGGCCTCCCTTCACATTTGTATAAGAAAAAAAGGGTGCACACGACGTTTTCCATACGTTGTGGGTGGATTCAGAGGTGAGGCAGTACAGCATTCAGTGAGGGCTGAGAAGATGAGAGAACTGAGTGAACCCAGTGGGCTCTGCACAATTGAGGGGTGTGCAGAACGTGGACCTTGTTAAGCCACGGGCAGTGTAGTCAGAAGTTTTTAACCAGGGTTTGTACGGGTCATGGAAAACTGGAAAGTCATGGAAAATCGAAAAAAAAATTCCAGGCCTGTAAAGTTTTGGAAAATCAATGGTTCCTGAATTAATTTTTGGAAAAGTTTTGGAAAAATTTCCAAAGAACGTAAATAAATAAATCAATATTTCATAAAACTTTTATTTATTTATTTTTATTTTTGGAAGATTATACCGAGGCTTCCAAGGTTATACGAACTAGCCAATAATGGTGCGCTGTCTCGTTTGTCTGTGCAATGATTCGCTATCACAACGATCCTGATCCCCACGTGGTTTGCACACTTTGAGGGCTATTATTTCTTTACCGATTTATAAATGATTTATAGTGCCAGGTAAATGTTCATTTAATAACTTATGGTTAGAAAATGACGATTACATGGCATGGATTCAAAAAGATGTTAATGTTCATCGTGCACATTGCAAATTATGTGGAGAATATGACAGAAAAATCTTTAGTCGCACAAAGAGTGATTACTAATCATATTCATCCTCTCGGCGGACTTTCCAACATTAAAATAGACAAGAAATTAATGAATGCTGCTGCAAGTGCAAGACAAAAATATGACATTTTTAAAGAAATTAAGAAATTTAAAGTAAAAGAAAACAAAGCTGGCACAAAGAGAAAGTGTGAAAAAGAAATTCATGAGATGAAACAAAAATGGAAACAAATATTAAAATTGATATTGAAAAATTAAATGCTGAAGCAGATAAACTTGCAACAAAAGCAGTAAAAAAGGAACTTTGTCACTTCTTTCACAATCAAATGCACTATGTAGCCATGGGGGCCCCCCCCCCCCCAAAAAAAAAAGAAAAAAAAACAAATTGATAACTGACATCAGTAGAAAACTTTAACTAAAAGAACTGTAATGTGAAATGCTTGTTGAAATTGTGCAGGATATCCCAAACTTTACTGTCACCATGCACATAAAAGTTCCTAAAAATCAGTTGATTTGTAACTGTCAGTTCTAAACATATGGAACTAACATGACTTACTGCATTGTATTAGTCTGTAAAATTGTAAATAATTATGATTTAAACATTGAACTTTATTCAAACTCAAAGTTTACATATCTGTCTCAAAATTAAAGTATTCGTTTCAAAAGTTTGGGATATTTTCGTTGAAATGGTCGGGAAAAATTTATAATTTAAAAAAATAATAAAATTTTATGCAAAATTGGGTCAAACCCAAATTAGAAAATAGGAAATGGTGGGGAAATTTTCTAGATTGCCGCAAATAATTACAAACGTCTCAAAATGGGAAAGACACAAGTTTCTGAAAAGGACAGAAATGAAATTATTTTTTGGCATTCGAAAGGTCTTAAACAAGTTGAAATTGCAAGGAAAGTCAATAGAGGACACAATATCATCAGCAGAATCATAAAAAGATGGCGAGAAACGAAAACTGTTTATGTCAAACCTCGACATGGACATCCAAAGGTGCTCAACAATTGGGATTTGAGAAAGATAAAAAGCCATTGTAGCGGGTGACAGTTGAGCTAAAATAAGGCAAGTTGCCTCGGCACTATCGGGGACCATAGGCAAATATGTATCCCATTCGATTAAAAAACAGAAGACTAGCAGACATGGAAATCAAATCATGCATCACATCAAAAAAGCCGATTCTAACAACCTCAGAAGAAAAAAATCTCGAAAGGGCGAAAAAACACTTTTACTGGAGACCGTTAATGTGGAGCAAAGTTTTGTTCAGTGACGAGTCTCTGTTTTGTCTAGATTTGAATATCAGAAATAGAGTGTGGAGATCCCGTAGCCAAGCAGCTCAACCATGCTATGTGAATCGTCAAGCAAAGAACCCAGTCAAGATCATGGTTTGGGGATGTTGTGGAAGTAAAGATGTAGGAGAACTTTGTATCATCAATTCAAAAGTTAATTTCGGTGTTTATTGTGAATTCTTGTAAAGTTATTTGATTCCAAACGCTGAACCTCTCTTTGCAGATGATGATGTTATTTACCATCATGATGGCGCACCAGCTCATAGGTCGAAGAACTAAAGCATATATTCAAGAAAAGGACATTTGTGTTATTGAGTGGCTGGGTAATTCCCAGATTTAAACCCAATTGAGAACATGTGAGCGATGATTAGGGTTCGCGTGAGAAAATTATATCCCAGGACGAAGTCTGATTTGATTCAATGTATCCAAGAAGTATGGACTAAAATTGATGCAGATTTTTGTGATAACTTAATTTTGAGTATGCCTAAGCGTTGTGAGCAGTAATTCATGCTATAGCAGAATTAACAAAATGGTGAGAGAGAAAAGCCCAAACTTTTGAAACAAATTGTTTGTTTTTGAGACAAATGTACGACATGTAGAGTTCAATAAATTCTTTTGTTTAAAAAGTATTTACTAAAAATTTTGTGAGTTAATGCACTGGATGAAGTTATGTTAATTCCTCAAAAATAAAAATTATATCCTAAAAACATATCGTGTATTGGCACCAGTCACGGATGCCCAGCAATAAAGTTTGTGATATCCCAAACTTTTGTGATGCACTGTACATAATAAAGTATTTTTGAACAGATTTAATGTTTTCTTAGTAATTATTTATAAATTACATGAATTTGACGCTTGTAGAGTGCCTTTATATAGAGAGCACTGCATTAGCTTTAAAATTATAAAAGATTATGGTTTTGGAAAATGTATTGAATTGCCTGGAAAAGTTTTGGAAGAGTCATGGAATTTTATCTTTGATAAAGGGTACGAACCGTGTTAACTGCCAAGGTGGAGAAGACTGTTGTCATTAAGTTTCTTAATAGGGGCCCCTAGTTGTATTTTGGAATCGTATGATAATTGGGTTTTTGCATTTTCTTTCTGTGAATAAATCATAGCAATGTTTTTTTGTTTTTTTAATCACACAAAGCCTATCGTCATCTTTAATTTACAGGTCTCGAACCCGTGATTGCTTGGGTGGTGTGGGTTACTCAAACCCGTGATTGCTCAAACCCGTCATCTCCAGTGTGGGTGTGGTGGTTACCTTTGGGTACCCCAAGTAAAGGAACCTTCCCCCCCTCCCTCCACCTTGGAGCATCACAAATTTACAATTAAGCGTCTTATTGATTAAGAACATAGAGATAAGTAACAGATGCAATTGAATCATGGGAAAAAGCATGGCAGATAGCTGGAGTTGTCACCAGTCTTGTATAAATCACTGCCAACCCTTCATTTTATTGTTTTGCTCTGTAGATAATGAAATGCTACATCAGCCACTAAAATTCTTTTGTATCATATTGCTATGCGAAGGCTGTGTTTTGAATTCATATTTACTTTGAGTAGTATTGGATCCATGTTACTATACATTCTGAATGACATTGACGATCCGCTTTTTTCTTGCACTTGCTCTGAGTTACATGTTTTGGTTTTAAAATCCTTCACTTTTCTCTTTTAATGCTGTTCGTATTTTCAAAACTATTTTTTTTTCTTTTTTCTATTCTTAGATTCTTGTGTTGTGGTATGTAATGGAGAAGAAACGTCTGATTGTCTCTCGAGTTGCTGTTAGTGAATTTTGGTGAGTGAGTGTGATGGTGACCTAATGGTGCAATGAACTGTCAGCAAATCTTCCAAGAATCTTTATTTACACTAAACAAAATATAATTACACTTAGACTTTAATTTAAGATACGTATACAATGGCTTGCCATCCTAAGTGAGATGACCAACGACTGGCTTTTTTTATTTGGGGGAAATTTGAAATGCTTATTGCCTTAGTTGACAATAAAATTGAACCTTTTGAGTCAAATTTAATAAATGCCTATTCTCTACTTCTTATAACACTGCCAACAAATGGCAACAGACAAAACCTGTACTCTTGACCGGTGGGTCGTTGTCTTTGTAGGCAACCGGTTGCAAAAGGCATTTCTTGTGGCATTGCCGTGTGGAGCTGACTTGACGTAACCGACGTTGTACAAAGGTAGCAGAGTCCATTGCTCCTTTCAGAGAAATGCATTGGAGAGCAGTTGCTGTGATGAATTCGTTGTTTAAGAAAATAAATTAAAGTTGGCATCCACGTTGAAAGATCGGATGAGATAGGAGTATTTTACTGATGGTGGTGAGGTTGCTTGTCAGAGTTGGGAGTTCTGGTGGGCCGATGGGGATTGGTCCACGTGCAGTTCTTTCTTGGCCAGCAGTGGATCCGAGGCGTTGGCAGTGATGAAGACGTCACAGTCTTCGCTTCCAGAACCCTTGATGATAGACACCCTCCGACAAGTGCACCTTTCAGCTGAGTAAAAGCCTAGGAACAAGGCTGCCTATAAAATAGTATTGATTATTTTTTTAATTGTTATAATGCAAGTAGGGTTTATGCTACTAGATAATACAGTAGGCTCACCGAATCTGAAACCATGGATTGTAGTGACATTAAGTTTTTTTGCAACACACGGAATTATGTCAACCTTTGTTGATTAAAAAAAAAAAAAAAAAGTGGGCGACTTACGGGAAGTACATGTCTCATTAATCGTTCCAGTTTATGCGCACATACGTCCGTTAGTTTCAGAAATAGGCACTCGATCGGGACTTGGTTCATATTCAGCAGTGAACCAAGTCCCGCATCGAGTACCTGTCTGCAAAACTAATAGCTGGCATAGTTATTAGCCCATGTGTTGCTGCAAACAGAACTTACTGTCATCACACTTCAAAGTTATTTTACTAGAAACTTGTGCCGAAAGACTATTGAAAGACTCTCAAGAATGTTTTCGTCTTATTTTGTCCTTAGGAAACAATCTTCCAAGTACTGTAGTACCCTGTATGCCTCCTTGAATTCAAAAAAAAAAAAAATCACTTTAAAGTCTATACATTCATTATTTACTCTAAATTAGTGACAATCCTGAGCACAATATTGATGATGTTGCTAAATGACCATCTTACCTTTGCTGTACGTTAAAAAATGAAAATTTCCCAAATTGTCTAACTGGGCTATTTGGACACCTGAAAAACGAAACTTTTTTTTCCTTTCTCCCCCATTATCTATCCTATAAGCTCATTCCAGGTTTTTGCTCGCATGGTTAGATTGGATACAGTTGGTGATGCTTCATGTAGGTGTGTAGGATACATAGGAGAGAGGCATTATTATATTCATACAGGAATTTGTAGGAATGCTTACAGCTTATTAATATCATTACTGATCTTATTACAGTTATCCAATTACATGATGATCAACTAAACTGAGTGGTGAAAATTCACTCGATGTGATGTTAATAGCAAGTCGCTTCTCCGCAAGCCCTCAAAACTGCAGTAACAGGTTGAGGTGTTGGAATCTTTCTGGAGAGATATTGACCTGCACATAATTGAACACAGCCCATAATTGAACCACACTCTTGCTTGACACGCCCATCAGCTCTGTAAAATGAAACTGGGATTCATCTGACATTCAAATCGGCACGTGATCGGCAGTAGCCTGTCGATCGCCCCATATGGCTCTGCCGAGGTCACGTGAGGTCTGTTTATGTGGTGGTTTATGCGTATGGAAATGTTGTCTCCGTGATTGAAGATCCACCGCAGACACTGTTGACCTCGGAAACACGAATTATTGTGTAATCTTCGATAGGCTATGACCCATGCGTCTTGTACTGATTATCATCCCACATTCAAAGTTGATTAGCTCGCAAAATGCTGCCATGTTCACTACACACCTGTCTGTAACAGATTGCTCTGATATCGTGTCTACAGTAGTGCAAATACCATATCTGGCCGCAACATTCGGGAGTCATACACAGCACATCTTCAAATGGGACAACCCTTCCCATGATTTTTGGCCACTCGGTTTAAGTTTTTATCGCCGCTGATGTTTCCTTCATCAGTAGGCAGGATATCAGACTCTAGTTCTAACATGTAGGACTGTATCAAACTTTTTTGCCTCCATCGTTTGAATTTGTATACAACTTTTTAACAGCACAGCTGCAATAGGGAACCGTGCACTGGTGATAGACTGGTTAGCGATCCCCATCGAATGCGTCATCAGCTCGCATCACTGCACCGATTTCTCTCCATGCATGCATCAAAGAGTCCCTAATAATTTCTAATCTTTAGAGATTGTTATCGGTCTGTTATCGAAACAAATTATATCTTTAAGCTAAATTTTAAATACAATTCATATTTGGCTGGACTTTCCCTTTACCTTGTGTTAAATTTAATGTGGGGCCAGTCTGCCGTGTTCCTAGAAGCTGACTTGAAGTGACATTATTTACAAGTTATTTATTTATATTGAAGAATGAATGCATAGACTTCATAATACTACATTACCTAACTTTTTAATGTAAACAAAGCCAGTACTCATGCGATTGTTTTTATGCTGCGGATCACTGAAACTGTGGTTGCTGCTGAATCTGCAGATACAGCGAGCCTACTCTAATTTTCATTTTGAACTGTACTTAACCACAAGGATGTGGAGGACAAGGATGATCATGCTCCCCTTCCGAAAGCCAATATTGTCGTAGAGGATGCCTCCGATGGAAGGTCCCATAAACGCCCTGAAAAGTGAGCTCAGTGCTCATCATATGGTTTTCATACCTTTATAAGTAATTTAGATTTTAATTGTATTTTATTCTTACCCTAAAGCAAAGAGGGAGTTCCAGATACCATTGACGAGACCGTAAGTATCGAGATTGTCAGGAAATCCTTGAGCGCTGCAAAGAATTAAATATTTTCATTTTGTAAAGAAGGGGCTCTTAACTGATAGCTATTGTGTATTCTTAGTTATATGCTATTATACATCACGGCCTTGAGCGCATCGATGTAAGCTGTGACTAGCTCGCCTCCTATGCCAGCTCCTTGGAAGACCAACGCTACTATGCTCAGCCAGAGGAGCCTGGTGATAATAGAATGAGAGAGAAATAGGCCAGGTGTGATTTTAACTTTGAAATGACTGTCCATAGTGTTTATGATAGTATTTTAGAGTTTGCTTACGTGTCAAAGGGGAAAAAAGGAGCAGGTCCCATGAAGAGGAAAGCGATGCACATGCAAATGGCTGAAATGCCGCACAGCAGCTTTGCGTGACCCTAAACACACAAACATTGATTACGTGATGGTAGGTAAGTTTGGACAAAAGCTACAGAAACGAACTCACTATGGTGTCGCAGAGTTTACCCCATATCGGAGCGGTCAGGGCATAGACTCCGCCGCTCACTATGAACATCATGCCTGTCAGCGTGGGTGGCAGGTTAAACTGGAAGAAGATGCATACAGAGTGCATTCTATTGTAGAGTTTGTTAGCATTTTAGAATCGTTTGTTCGTTATCATACCTGTCTGAGATGAGGTTCTAAGATGGCGGAAGTAAAGCCAATGCTGATGGAGGTGGAGGTGACGGCAAAACCGGCAATGACCACCGAAGGGATTTGTAGCGCTTGCCACATGGTATTGTTTGTATTGTTACCATCTGACAGACACAGATCATCATCAGCTGCAATTTAAAAGAAATAAATGAAACGAGTGTTTGTTCAAATACACGAACAAGACGTTTAATGGAAAGGAAGGTTCTTACTATCCTGCCCAGGCAGAAGGTAGACGGTAAGGCAGGCCGCTGCAAACATGCAACCTCCAAGCACCAGAAAAGGTAGCATGTAGCCTCCAACCTGTCAACACTGCAGATTAGGATTAGTGGAACAGAGAGAATGGGTATTAGCACATTCATTGGATACCGTGTGTTGAGTCAAGCCTACGTACTTCATACAGAGCTCCTCCAATTGTGGGTCCCGCGATGAGGCCGAGACCAAAAGAGGTCTTCATGAAAGCCTAGAACAAATGTTAACACGAGTAAGTACTTGGTAGTTTATTAAGTTACATTCATGCTTGAAGAACACATGCACAGACCTGTGATTTTGAACAAACAATTATACGAGGGAAATGTATCTTATTTTTTTTTTTTTTTTTTTTTGAGATATATCTAGTCTTAGATTCTACTTCACAAACTGACTGATTACTTTGAACTGGGGTAACCTGGAGGGTGGAGAATCTCTGTGCATGTGTACTTGTGTGTTCGTGATCACGAATTTGTGCATGTGTTGAGCTAGCGTGGAGGCAGCTTTAGAGCCATGTCTATGATGTGGTAGATAACTTACGAAGGTGGTCCCAATGGTGTCTGGGAACTCTTGTACGATGATGGTTGTAGAGGCGGTGATATAACCAGCCTCACCCAGAGCAGCCACGATGCGCACCACAAACGACAGTGCTAAGAAGGGTGTCCCGGGTGGTGCTTTGTCCAGGAAACTTAAAAAGAAGAAAAACTGGTGTAAAAATGGCGAAATGACAGACGCAAGGGTAGGGACGAGAAAGAAACTTTCGAGAATCTCCCAGAATCATGGCTCTCATGTTTCCCTCGACAGTATCCCACAAAAGGGTTGAAATTCAGCAACAAGGCGAGCCATTTTATGGTCCTTAATTCAGATGAACGTTCTTTACTCCTATGTGGATAGTATTGTACGTGACAAAAGTATAGGATCCCTGAAATATTGTACTTAATATTTGATTAGTTTGTGTGAAAGAACATCTCATAGCATGGATTTATTTGGAAATATTGAAAAAAATGACGTGCAAAATTATCGGCTTTTAACAATTCCTTTATCTTTATCAATGCAGTGTATTTAATACTTTATAAGAACCAGGTATTTTATCAACACACGAATTCTGTCAGGTAATGTGTCCTATAAATGCTTGATTGTTGTTTGGGGTATATTGCTTCTTTTAGTTCCTAACCTAACCTAACCTAAGCATCTTTTAGTTCCACTACAGAGGAATACCGTTGCTCGTTCTTGTAAATGTTCCTCCCAAACATTCTCATTGATATTCAGATCGGGTGATAAGTCTGAAAGTGAAGAATTTTCTTTAACTTGAACCACTTGCATAGACAGTCTGCAGTGTGGATTGAGTTTAAATTCTGAGAGTTTCTTAGAAATACATTAAATGAACACTTTCAGCTCAAAGAAAATCATGTGAATTTTGCTAAGGCTTGTGCTAAGTTAGACACTTTCAGCACTGATAATTCTTGCGCTACTACATCAACTGTTTGAGGTACCGGTTATATACTATTTAAGCTTCTATCTTTCCACAAAGCAGCAATGATATATCAAATTTTAAGAATTAAAAAACTATTTTAATTCAATTTTATTATTTTCTTGCCAAGATTTTTTTCTTGCTTCGGAGCTTTAGAGATTCGAAAAAAAAATATCTTGCTACAAAGAGAGATCAAAGAACTTACGAAGGGCATTCAGAAATGATTTACATTAGTAGCTTTTTTTTTTTTTTTTTTTTTTTTTTTACCTTACTTATTACTGCACATGAGTTAATGTACATGGGTTCTCTCAATATACTCCCCACCGACGTCAGTACACCACCGCCACCTTCCTAGCAACTTCAATATTGCATTACGGAACTATTGTTTGGGCGTACTACGCACCCACTCGTGGACAGCTGCTTGCAATTCTTCGTCGTTACCGAACCTCTTACCTCACAGCACGTCCTTCGTGTTATCGAATAAACCATAATCAGATAGCACGAGATCTGGTGAATAAGATGAGTGCGGTACAACAATGAACCCCAGTGATGACAAAGTTTGGAGTCGTGACATTGCTGGTATGGGGCCGTGCATTGTCGTGCTGGAGGAGCACTCCTTTCGGCTGTTTTCGCTTTTGCTGAATCCTGTGTCTAAGTCATTCAAGGGTGTGACAGTACACACTACTGTTGACAGTTGTTCCTTGTGGAAGCCAGTCTATTAGCACTATGCCACAAGTGTCCCAAAAGACTGAGATTATCTGCTTACCTGCAGATGGAGCAGGATGAAATTTCTTGGGCCGGGGACTCCCAGGATGCTTCCATTGCATGGATTGGACTTTTTTCTCTGGTGGATTCGTCACCAGTTTCTCCAAAAAAATTTCCAGTAGCCAACAACAGACTTCATCTCTTTTCTCCTTCTGGGCCTGAGTAAAGTTCCGTGGAACTCAATGTGCGCACACCTTGCCCATACCCAAATCGTCATGAATAATGGATTGCAGGGTTGTGCAGACGAGGCCTGTCTGCAATTAAAGTTCATCAAAGGTTATGCGCCTCTCAGCCATAATCACTTAAGACACAACCTCCCCGGAGTCCGTGATGTTGATGACATACCAGTCAGTACTCACATTCTTGTGTGCAGGTTCCTGTCCACTAACGAACCAGTTGTAAAGTCTTTTGTGAAGGAACTTCTTGACCACACACCGCACTTAAATGTTTATGAATATCTGTTGTTTTGACTCCTTCCTTTCACAAAAACCATGCGGTCTATCTTTGTCCGTGATAGTTGCCTTCCATCTTGTCCATAGCTTGCTCTACTTACCACCAAAAAAGCACTGTCGTTTCACTATACACACTACTCACAACTGCCATCTAGTGTTTTCGTGCTGTAGTAGAATCAGTTCATTGTCCTACGATGTGGTGTGCCCGTAGTGTGAGCAGTCTTTGTACAATAATGCAATTGTAAGTCATTTCTGAACGCCCCTCGTATTTGTTAATCTATGTATTGTTAGCCCATGATGTTGTTTACTTTTAGTAGGGTAACTCTATAGTTAAAATAATCTGCACAAGGTAATCATCAGCAAATGACAATCTGAAGTGAACTGATAAAATCTATGAATGCATCCAACGATCAGCTTATTTGTGCCTATAGACCTTGTAAAAATTAAAGAGTGCCAGAGATTAATTATTTCAGCTGATATGAGATTGTACAAGAAACAATTAGCAAATAGTTAAGAGTGCCAGGAAATATATGACAATATTGATATTATACAGGGTGATTGAGTCAATTTCTGACCATTTCAGTACTATTATTTATTGACCCATTAATGTTTACAAACTTAGCATTTCAGTATGATATTTTAGGCAGTTCGGAGTTTTTATTCCCGTGGAAAAGTTTTGATGATATGCCCAATGTGGCCACCACGAACATTTTGAACTGCTTGCAGCCGAATGGTGAAGTTGTTCATAACTCTATCCAGGATTTCTGCATCCACAAGGGTGCAGCAGTCGACGATGCTTTGTCACAGCTGGTCTAGGATTCTTGGTGATGTAGTGAACACACTGTTTTTAAGGAATCCCCAGAGATAAAAATCACATGGGTTTAGGTCAGGACTCGTAGGGGGCCAAAGAAAGCCACCCCCGAATCGACCAACCTTGTGCGAACATTTTAGACAACTTCGGCCGTTCGAACACGAGCTTCGCTCCCGCCTTTTTTCTTGCCTTTAACATCCAGTGGCACGAAATTGCTTGACAAAATCCATGATTGCTTGCCTGCCTAGTGCGTCTCGACACTTATACTCCTTCTGGAACTTTCTTTGCACGGTTACAGGTGATTTTGTCTCGAAATACCATTCGACAACCTTGCATTTCTGCTCTGTTGATAAAGCGAGCTCCATTTTTCAACAATACGATTTTCATGCAGTGCCGTTTGCAACAATACAAACTCCAACTATTTAGAAATTCGATATAGCGCTCATATTCTTTTAATTGTTTATCCCTAATGCACGTCATTCGAGTGAAATGGTCAGAAATTGATTGAATCACCCTGAATTATTAAGTAAAATGCCAAAAAACAAGACAAACAGTATTAACAATCTAGATAAAAATAGAAAGCACAATTCCACAAATGTAACATTTAATACAGAGCTATGGGTGTACATTTCAAAGACATGTCTCCTTCTGCGTGTCAAGAAATAAAGTATTCTGTATAACAATAAAATAGATGACTAAACAATTTTTATATGATTGTTTAATAAAATTACTGGACTGACAGATCTTTAATAACCGAAGATCTCTGGTATTTTAAGTTAAATATACCAGAGAAGTAAGAGATTTAAACAGATAAATCAGCCAGGCAGTCAATAAAAACAACCGGGTGACGTGTCCATGTAAAAGGCCCTGGGGGGAATCCTACAAATACCTTTGAAAGGAGGTCTGCATATCCTTGTGTAATTTGTCGATCATCAACAATTGCAGTTCAGTTTTCCTAGTCACTGATAACGCCCCAGATCATCATTGATCCTTGAGCAGCTTGCTGACGTGACCTGATCTTTTAAAAAAAAAAAGACCTATCTTAAATCTTGGAGAGAATAGCAGTAGTACCCTTGTGGAGCACCTAAATTAATTCTTTTTTTCATCAGAGAAGATGATACACCATTCTTTACACCATCTCATGTGCAATCTTACAAATTCTTATGTCGCTGTTTCAGCATCGGGTTGCTGTGAAGTCTCTTGAAAAAAATGTGTGCAATGTTCTTTAAGAATGCTGCGCAGTTCTCACACAGCATTCAAGTCCAACATCATTTGTTAGATGGTTAGAACTCTGAAATTTAGAAGTTTGCAGCTTTTGTTATGGTGGAAGGTCTCCCAGGATGTGTCGTCACAAATAGGCTGTTGGGTCTTTCAAATATGTTATTGTATATGGTTTCATTGTATATGATTCTTTGTAGGATCTTGATAATTTCAGTGTGGGATTACTCTGCTTCATGAAAGGTGGTTACTTGGCATAGTTGTGGGCTCAGAAAAGAAATGAATTTAATATTGTAATCATAGCAGTGATATCCGTTTGCAATAATGGAACATTCCAAATACAAGTTAAAGTGACTAGAATGATTAAATGTTATGGATATCATGTGATTGTTGGGGAGTATCTATAATTTTGTCCCAGGTCATTTTTTTTTCAGCATTTCCAGATAAATCTTTGCTACCAATTATATTCTTTTGTTCTTTAATACTAAACTTCTTTAAATGATTTGTACACGATGAAAAAACTTTCAATGCTAAAGAGGTTTTCAATTAAAAATTATGCACAATATTTAAGGCAGCCTATAATTTTGTCACGTATCGTGGATAGAACTATTACCGGCAAGGGTTCGACAATATGGCTGTTATCACTACGTTTGCCAACATAAACACAACATTTAATAGAGTCTATGCCACAGTTTGTATAAGAAGACCAATATGCTTTTTGAGAGCTTCAGGAAACTCGATTTATACTGCACGACTGCCTCAGACTACAAGAAGTTTCCTCTTGTACACATCAAAGGCAGAGGTAGAAAACTCTTGAATTATGGTAGTTTTCTTTAAATAGGCAGCTCAAGCTCATGCGTTTCCCATTCTAGCCTCACACTTCAGATTCTATTTCTTAAAGATTAAAAATCTGCCAGGTGGAATTATTATTCTTAAAGTAATTGCCAGGATTTGAAGCATTAAATGTCCAAATAAACTTAATTATTTCTCGTACTTAGAAAGCAGCTTATTACTTTTATTTTAATAGCCACATCAACAGCCTGTAAAAGGATGAATGTTGCTATGGTTACGAGCGAGACTGCATGACCTATAATAACTATAATAAATGGCTTGCTCATTCTATCAGTGGGAATTATTGTGACTTGCTTGTATATCTTAGAGGAGGGAGTAGTCATTCTTAGAGTGCATGGATTTACCGTGGTCTTACCCAAAGAGAATGCAGCAGATGGAAGTGATGAAGATGCCGGCATTCATCATGAACTTTGGACCGATCTCTCGCATCTGACAATGAAAAAAAAGGAAAATACGTAAGACAAATATTTAACTGATATTAGTTTCATTTCTTATACTCATTGTAGTGTGAGGTGATCCTAGTGTCTTACGTATTTGCCATAGATGGGCGAGATGAGGAAGACAACGAGCTCAAAGATTCCAAACACGAAGCCATATTGAGAGGCCGTTGCTCCCTTGCGCTCAGCCTAAAAGAAAAAACGTTTAACAGTTACATGGATGAAAGCATATATCGTAAATTTTCGATATATTATGCGCATCTAGTTTTTTTTTGGTTGCCAATGCGCTTAGAAAACCATGGTGACTATGGAAAAGTAATACGTAGCCTACCAGTGCCTTATTAACTTTGTGTATCTCTTTTATTTAGTGAAAAAAATCTTTTCTCTCAGAGGACTTATTACCTTACTTTTTGAACCACCCTTGTATTTTTGTTGTTTCCTAAAACTGAGTTGGTTATGCACACGCTTCCAAAAATTTAAAACACACTTCTCATGGACAAATTGAAAAGGGAAGGAAAAATTCTGCGACACTTCATATCTTCACTGCACGATCACCTGGAAATTTAATATGCAATCTAAAAACTGTTGACATTATTGAAAAGAGCATACAAATTTGGTTAAGATTGCATAGAATATTTCATATTAAATAACTTTTTTTCATCCAGTGTCAAAAAAAAAATCGAACCGATGTTTAGAAGCATCATAAATTTTAGAGTAAGACTACAAGTATTATAATAATTCTTAAGATTTAGTTCCATTCCCCTGAACTTTTGAAGTGCTCGATATTAGATTATTATTGAATTGTAACCGTAGTTGCTTTCTTTGGCCTATGGCACTTTAAAATTCTCCATAGATTCTCTATTGGGAACAGAACAGAACTATTTGCAGGCCAGTCCATAAGTTTTATCTTCTTTCTCGCCAGGCATGCCATAGGTGCCTTTGCTACATGAAAGATTGCCCCATCTTATGGAAATGTGAAGCTGCATGGAAGCTTCATTTGATGAATGGATGGATAAAGGTGCCCTTTAGGTACACTTAAGCATTTATTCGCATTCATTATTCTATTGATAAGCATAAGATGTCCAGCACCACGACTGCTCATGTAATCCGGTGCCTTGAGACTGGCTGAAACTTGAGTGAATTATTTTAAGAACTCGGCACGATGTATTTCTCCCTTTCTTCGTTGTACTTGGGATTAAATTTTTCCATAACAGATCTCAAATCTCCATTAATCTAAGAATACAACTCGCATGATGCTCTGGCTTTTTGGGGTGATGTTAACAAAACAAGTAGCCCATTGATTTCATCCGTCTTCTTCATGTTGATGTAGATACTTTTTTCCAAAATGCAGCAATATAATCGGATGTTATTCGACAAGCAGTTGAATTCAGAACAATGTGCCTTAGAGCACTGTTATAAATCTTTAAATGTTTTCTCTGATCAACCAATCAGTGGTGGCTCAGCTAAAATTTCTGGGGTGCGCGTCAGAAAATTTGTAATTTTTTTCACGAATTATGGAATAGCTACTGATATTAAGCTTAAGGATTATATAATATACAATACTCATTTCCAAAAAAGTTGGGACAGTGCAAAATATCTAGAAAAAACAAAAAGGGATGATGTAACAAAACTTTCTCGCGAATACAAAATAGCAGATACGTTTATTAAATGACATAAATATACTGTGTGCACCAAAACATTTTGTATCGTGGCCGGGACGTTCATTTTGAATGGGGGTGTTGCAACACGTTCCAAAATAGTAGGGACATACGTTGTAGAAAGCGCCGTTAGTAGTGGAACCTTCCGAATTGTTCGGGAATAATCTAGAATGATGACGTCGTACTACATTCCGTATAAATAACAGTTGCCATCCGTCGTTCAGGTAACTTATTCGGAACGATGGGTCGAGGCAAGCCAGTTAGCGAAGATCTTAGTGTTCGAATCGTTCAAGAATTCACAAACAACGTTTCTCAGCGTGCAATAGCCAGAAGATTTAACCTGTCATCATCTATAGTACATAATATTATCAAGCGCTACCGAGATAGTGGTGAGATCACAGTTCGGAAAGGCCAAGGTAGAAAACCTATTCTGAATGCTCGAGCTCTTCGGATCCTCCGACGTCACTGCGTCACGCATAGGAATGCTGCGATTACGGACGTAGCCACGTGGGCCCGCGATTTCTTCGGGAAGCCATTATCGTTGAATACTGTACGCCGGTGCATCCACAAATGCAAACTTAAGTTATACTGTGCACGACGGAAGCCATACATCAACAAACGACAGCAACGTCGCCGTCTGATATGGGCTCGAGCCCATCCCAATTGGTCCCAAGCACGCTGGAAGAACATATTGTGGTCCGATGAATCAACCTTTACGATTGTTTACGGAAATAATGGACGCCGTACACTCCGGACCAAAGACGAAAAGGATATTCCCGCGTGCTACAGGCGTTCGGTACAGAAACCACCGTCTGTCATGGTCTGGGGCTGTATTAGTGGCCATGGAATGGGAGACTTGCACATCTGCAATGGCACCGTCAATGCTGAAGCGTATATACAGATCCTGGAACAAGCTATGGTGCCATCTAAGAGGCGCCTGTTTGGACGACGTCAGTGTATATTTCAACAAGACAACGCCAGACCGCATGCAGCGCGCATAACTTGTGCATGGCTACGTCGGCAGCGCATTCGTATGTTGGATTGGCCCCCTTGCAGCCCGGATCTGTCGCCTATAGAAAACGTTTGGCGTATTATTAAACGAAAACTACGACAGCGACGACCCCGGACAGTTGAACAGCTGAAAACCTATATCCAACAGGAATGGGACAGAATTCCGGTTACGGTGTTAGAAAGATTGGTGTCATCGATGCCCAGAAGATTACAGTGTGTCGTCGAGAGGAGAGGTGACGCCACACCGTGGTAAACTCCGTGCTGTCCCAACTTTTTTGGGAGTGTGTTGCACGTGCCAAACAGGAAAACCACCTGTTTCTTTCTTTAAGCATATAAGATATGTGATCCCATGCCTAATTTATCGTTTATGTATTGTAATGCGTTGAAATAAACGGCAATACAATAATCCAAACAAATGTGTTGGAGTTCTTCTTATATGTTGCACTGTCCCAACTTTTTTGGAAATGAGTATTGTATTTTTAATCCAATATCTTAACCTTGTTTATCCTCCAATATTTTTAGAGGTTTCATTAAATAAAATTATCATAAAGAAAAAAATTGATAAGACAAATGACACTTTGGGACACTTCCCTCCCTGACGAGAAGTGGTTGGGACATTGTACAAATTCTGTAAATCTCCTTATAAATCTTGAATGAACTGATTCTTGCGGTGTTAATGTGAATACAGATTTTTAAAAAATACTTGGGTTGTTTCAATATTTTGTTACTCTGAGAAAATGGCTCATGGTAAAGGACAAAGAAAGATGTGCATGATATCATTTTTCAGCTAAAGACGATATGCGAAATTGCTTCTCTTTTGATCATTGCTGAATCATCCATTGGCAATATTGTAAAAAAAAAAATGAAAGGAGAACTGCAGAATTTTTAAAAGGTTCTGGTCGTCCAGCACAATAACTGAACGACAAGCGAGCCTTGAGATACATTATCAAGGAAAATCGAGCTGCACTAATTTCAACGTTATTATTTATTGAAATGGAGACAAATGTTTCCAGAGAGTCTTGTCGCTTATATATTCACAAGCTAGCTTATAAATTCTACAAGGTAAGATTTGTATGATGAAGAAAAACACTATTGCAAATACGTGTTAAGTTACTTTTGATTACTTACTATCTGTTGGATAGGCAAAGGAGAAACCAGAACTAACACAAATACAATTTTGGGTTGTTTCAATATTTAGAAGATAAATGGAGAGTTTATGGTCAACATATGAGACAGTTTTCTCCGGGACCCTAATTACATACACCCAACAGGGGATCTATTTAATCATGGGTTGTCTCGTACGATTTCTTTCGTCTATGGACTATAGATCGAAATTAGGATTTCGCCTTTATTTTTGAACCACCTGTTCTTTTTTTTTTTTTTTTGTTTCCCCCAATGAAACACCTTCATCGAGTTAATCCTTTTTAAGAACATTCTTAACACGTTTGGGTTTTTCTACTTTTTTATTTGGTCGTGTATCTAATTTTATCTTTTAATGGCATTTCTCAAGGGTTTCTTAATTTGGTGGCGGTAGGTCATGACCTCGAGGTCGACTTTTTTTTTTTTTTTTTTTTTTTTTTTTTTTTTTTTTTAAGCTGTTTTGTAGGACCTTTCTCCCTTGCGTTATTTTTTTGGCAATCGTTCACTGCCAAGGTCGTAGACAAAATGAAGCCATTAGAGAGGAAATAAAAATGGAAGCGTATAAAATAGATTGGCCAAGTATTTTTAGGATGTTTTATTATACTGAAAGGAGAATAAATTAAATTTATAAAAACATTCTCTTTTTCTCTCTAATGCTTTTTTATTATCAGGTGGAGCCAATTAGCCGCAACGTCTTCGTTTTCACAGATAGATACAAACTGATAAAAAAACAGATTACTGACGTTACTTTTTAAAAGCCAAAAGCAGATACATTATTATTATTATTATTATTATTATTATTATTATTATTATTATTATAGTAGTAGTAATAAACAGCGATAGTATTAGTGACTAGGATTAGGAGGTATTCGGCGTGAAACGAGCTTAGGTTTATTGTAATTGAATTTTGGTTCACTATTTTTTCCTTTCGAGTTTCTTTTTGTGTGACAATGTGTGAAGTGGAGCATGAAATGTGATCTGTTTACGTGTTTAAAGTTCTGTTGGAAGGCTTTTTTTTTTCTTTTTTGTGTCTGTGGGATATTTTTTTCTTTCTTCTCTGCTGTAATGTCTGGATAACGTTGCATCATGACACTGTCACTTTGAAATTTTGTACAATTAACAGGAATGTACGCAACAATAAATTGCACAAATACTTTGTTTGTGAAAGGTAAAACAGTAAATACGAGTTGTAGAATGGATTCCTGTTATGCTGTTGTAAGACCGTGGGGTGGCTAAAACATCTAAATTCGATTTCAGTCATCGATGTTATAAATATTTAAAATGTAATAAAATTCATGATAAACTTTAATCTAAATTTATAATGCTAGAACGAAATGAACTGCTACTGCCATGGAAAAATTGAAAACATAATGAATCTTTATTTAAAACCTTTTCAATTCGTACAGTTTAGACTGGGGTTTAAAATGGCATATTCTTCCAGATGCTTTGACTTTAAACTGCATCTTTACTTTCCTAATACGTTTCCTGCCTTTTAGGTACAGAAGTTGCAGGAACACGCAAATACTGCATTGTTAGATTGCGTTATAGTTAAATTTTTGTAAAGTATGCCAGATTTCAAATTGGAGTGCAGACCTGAACTCAAACCAGATGCAATGCTTGAATTCTGCAAATTTAGCACTACTTCAATATCTCTGCCCTTCCACTTGCCATGAGGATTCAGGTCAATGTCAATATTTCTGTCAAATTCGAAATCTGTAGCAGACATTTTATGCAGTGCCATGTTTCGTGATTGATTGCCTGTGCACGAGTTGGTCTACTTTTAAAATCCACTTTTTTAAATGTCGGATCCAAAAGGGTTGCCATACTTTAGCAAAAGAGATTCTGTATGCTTAAACCATAAATCCATATTGATTTTGATTTCTAACATCATAGATTTAAATTTCATATCCACATCAGTTATGGACAAATTTTGGTTTGTCTGTTTACTAAAATACCCAAAAGTGGTATTATTTTGCTAACTGTGACGTTTTTCTCTGAAGATATTTCATTGGTAATGCTCAGGAATTGTTTCAAAGTTATTAAGCAATCAGAGAGAATTCATTCGTTGATATCCAATTTACGTCGTTGTCAACATTTTGGAGACTACTCGTCACCAAATCCTTTAAAGACAAAAACCTCTCTAACATGAGGTACAGTGAATTCCATTGTATACAGACTTCTTGAATTAGTTTCAAACATTGTGTTACAGTAGCTGCAGCTGACTTTCTCCATAATACAATAAAATTCTGGTACAGCCTTAACTGATTCTTGAATCAACGCCGCCTGTAACACCTGTTTCTAATCGCCTTATCTTGATTTATTAATCGATTGCAGCTACTCTCTATATCTCGATTATTTAACAACATTGATGATATTGCACGGGATAAAAATGTTGTCAACATAATTTTATAGTATCTATCATGTATGCTGGTATGGAAATTGACAGCTGAATATCTCCAAAACCAGAAGTCGAATTCCACAAAGACAGTGTTGCTTCATCTAGTTTGGAAGGTAATTTACATAATAGCACACTGGCTGACTAAATGCCAAAACTTTAGCATTACAGTATCCAGCGTTTTGTAAGTAAACCAGTACTGCATACATTTTTGTTTCTTGTTTCTCAAATTCTTGACAGTGAGATGGAAACCTATATTTCGGAGGCCAATTTTTATATCGGAGTGTGGCGATATGGACCTGGAGTTCAGTTACATTTCAGAATTTAGGGATCGACTTATACGCCAGCATTTACGGTCTACATACAAAAGGGGGTCACGAAATCTATACGGACTTCATAAATATTTTCTGTGGCTTTGTCCTGATTAACACTTCTGGAGTTTTATCTTTGAAGTGCTAACTAACCTTCTACTTTTTATTGAGGGTTAAGAAAATTCAAACTGCAATCTCACAAGATATTTTGAATTGACCATAAGTTTGAGCACCTGTTGTCATTGTAAAACAAAGATGACTGTTGTGTGTGGAAATGGAAAATGACCACTTTTTTGTACCCATTTCTTTTGTTGAAATAGGATGCAGCTTTGATCTCCTCTATGTATACGTACATTATATAAGAAGAACTCCTCCCCACCCACTAGCTCAGTAAAGGTTTTACCCGCAATCTTTTGCGCAACTAAACCACTGCGCAAATGTGAGATAAAGGAGAACGAACTGGGCACGTCTAGTTAAATTTCAAATTTCAATTGTTTGACATTGCAAAGTAAAACGAACATTTATTGGAGAACCCAAGTTCATCTTTAGTGAACAGAGTATAGGCTATTCTATAGTAACGAAAGAAAAAGAAAGTGCGTTATCCACAGATAATAGGCTATTATTGAGGATGTGTGGACCTGGAAACGTTCTGAGTATCGATGGGGCATCCCGCTTAAAGTGTTTGCATCAGAAAATCTAGAACAACTACGTTTGCTGTTGTCTGAGAACAAACTCCGTCTTGCAAGAGTAGTCCATTGGTAGACTTGTTGGCAAGGGTCATGGTGGTTATGGGCGGTTTTGCAACTATGTCGTTGAAAATTAATGGATTCCTTAGCTGGAAATCGCAGTCCTCACCCACATTTCATTATTGTATAATATTCGTATTACACAGATTAGGTTATACGCTAGTAAGGTGAACATGACTAAGTACACTCTTCTACGTACTGGTTAATCATGCACGTTCCAGTTAGTCTATTAAAACCTTATATAAACCCGTTTCAGTATATCACGAATGTAGCCGTTTTGTAGGATACTAGCATTTACCAAATTCGCTTGGTTGCATTCAAAAGCTGATAGTATGGTAGTGGTGGCCCAAACACTTGGCTAACATTCGTTGACTGGTTACTGAAAAAAAAGCTGTTCATTGAACGCGTTTTTCTAGGTTACTTTGTTTAAACGCTCTTGACTCACAAAAGAAGAGCGTTAACTTTGGACCCTCTGTACTTCAATGGAATGAGTGGCGAAAACCTTGCAAGACATCTCTAATGGAAGTCCTCTTCGTCTTGAAGTTCCGCATACATGTGTTACAGTCCGTTGTACAGGTCGTTTTAGAATGTTTAAGGGTCGAGATGCTTCAGAAGGTCGCGAGTTCGATTCCATTGCCCCTAAAAAGTTCCATATACGGACTGAGAGGAGCCGTTAGTAATGAGTGTCAAACGAGAAAAATGCATATGGATAAGCGCTGGGTCTTATTGAAGCAAAGTGGGAGTGGTTTGAAAACTTGGGAAGCACTAGTTAATGCGATTTTCAAAAGTATCTCGTAGCTCCCACCTCTTAAAAATAAAGTCAATATACAAAGCCATGGGGTCCATGTTATAGGGAAGAGCCTTGTACCATGAATTCCGTCTAGTACCGCCGGCCAGGTGGCCGAGAGGGCTAGGGCGTAGGCTTTCTAGTTCTCGAGTCCACCTGGTCGTGGGTTCGAACGTGACCACCGAGAGAGAAGGCCTCCGCAATGAAACTGAATACATTGTTGCATCACATAGTGCATTGTTATTCGTATTTCTACCAATAATAAGCCCTGAATTTGCACTATCTATGATGATGTAACAATGTATTCAGTTTCATTGCGGAGGCCTTCTCTCTCGGTAGTCGCGGTTCGAATCCCGCCGTGGGCATGGATGTTTTTGTTCCGGGCTGCGTACAGAAAAAACTTGTGTAAAAGTCGCAAAATGACCTTAGTAGTCGACGCCAAAAATTCTAATAAACCAACCAACCATATAGTACCGCATTGGCCAGGTGACATCCGCGGTTTTGTTGGTTATCTTTGAGAAATTGCAAATTACCGATGCTTTCGGGTTTCGGCCATGTGAAATATCCATTTACCGAAATGAACCGGAAAATATCTGTGGGTGGCTTTTTCAATGATTCGCCTATTAAATTCATTTTGTGTGCAATTCGTGAATCACGAAACGAATTTGGACAGTGCGATCTTTTGCGGAAATGTACAATAAAATATATTCGCCAAAAGATCACATTGCCCAGTTGTAATTAACTTACAATTGAAATGACTCGTATAAGAACATAAAATTAATAAAATCAATGAGAAAAAAAGAGCGCGAATGAGAGAATCACATGACTTCTAAATTAGCCTAAGATAGCATCATTCCATCCGTTTATATTTAATAGAGTAAATAAACGAGGCTTTACAAATTAATTTTTTTTTAATATTTATTCGAATTATTGATGGCAGCTCTTTGCTCTTTTCTGCGATAAAAACAAAAGCATATCGATCTGGTTAGGTTAGGTTAAGCATGAGTATTGGTTCAAAATGACCAATTGCCAAAATAAACTAGAGCAATATCATCAATCTAAAGCAATTTTATTTGTATATTTTAAAGAGATGTAGAATTTTATGTTAGGATATTGCTTTATTTTGTTATCCTGGAACACTTCTCATGTACAAAGACACCCCCCCCCCCCCCCCCGCTTTCCATTTGGTCAGGGAATTATTTTGCGATAACTTGATAGACACCCTGTTTAAAAAAATCGAAAACTCAGGTACTTTAAGATCAAACCCGGAAATGAGAAAGATTCAAAATGTTTCATGTAAATTATAGCTTTAGAACGCATTCGTATAGCATAATAATGAAATAATAAAATCTTGTAAACATTCCAAGGAGGAGTTTTAGCACTGAAGGAGAAATACATTTATACATTTATTAAAAAAATTAATCCCCCCCTCCTCTCCCCGGTTAAGCTAAGGCAAGTAGTAATTACCCCTTTATCTGCACTTTTTACCTCTCCCCAAATTTTTTAATCAAAAATTAATTTTCTCTGACGTAATATGTAAAAAAGCTCGTATTTTCTTTCCTTTCTTATCATTTCCGAACGTATGATATATCACAAGCCATATGTTGGCATAGTTCTAAAGACCACGTGACTACCACCCCCGCAAATCCGACCCCAATGGGATACCTGGGCCTAAACTTCATTGTATTGTAGATCTTGCCTAGAGGAATCTGGATACCGAATTTCACGCCTTTACGTACCTAAATAGCACATAGATATGTGTCCTATCTCAATCCCACCCCCGTAATTCCGACCCCAGTGTACCAATCAATACCAAACTAAATAGTGCAGATGGACATGCCCCTAGGAAGCTACATTCCGAATTTCAACCTTCTAATCTCAAAAAATGTAAAAAATATGAAGGGGTACACAGTTAAGCCATTATAAAACCAATTATCTCTATTCTTTCGCAACTGAATATAGATTATGAGCCCTTGAGGAATCGTGCGTCGACAAAGCGATTTCACGTGCGCGCGCCGATGTCAGTAATGCTTAAAAGATGAACAGAAAGTAGCAATGTATTCTTTCTTGATAAATCGATTGTTATATGACATGCCATTAGCTTGGTATTCTTTACACTCACTGTTTTAGCACTTGAATTCGACTTGAAGGGCTCTACGAAAAATTCTGAAAAGTTGATACAGCCGAGCTAAGACTTTGATGGTGATATTTCTGAAAACAGAATTTAAAAAAGTTAATCCGTTTTCAAGTTAACGTGCAAAAGGGGGCCGGATAAACGTACAGACCAAGGGCGCATTCTTATAAGTAGCTTTTATGCTAAAGCTCCTAATAATGAACCTCTTTTGATAACTATGTAATAATTCTAAGAAGACCATTTTAGGGGTCGTTCATAAAACACGTGGTCAATTTTTTTTTTGGGGGGGGGGCAAAATTTGACCACTTCTGACCACAAAGGGGAGGGTTTTTAATGTGGTCAAATTCATTTTAAAATCATTCATAATTTGCATTTAAATACCTTTATTAGGGGGTTTTAATTTCTCTGACCACGTAAGTTTTTTTTTTTGGGGGGGGGAGGAGGTCAAATTGATCACCAATGACAACAGAAGAGGGAGTAATAAAAGGTTAAAGTGATCACGTGGTTGATTTCTGCCGAACTTCAAAGGAAACTAGCGTGTATTTAATCTACATAGCAGTAGAGAGTCAGAGGAAGAAAGAATTTGACACGAGTAGAGTCGGCTGATGTTACATGTGAAGAAGCTACTGCTAGGTTGAAAAATGGTTTACAGAAAGAAATGCACATGGGTCAAGGAATGTTAGGTGTTAATTCGTTAAAAAAGCTTTAAAAAAAAAAAGGATATAAGGACGTTGAAAAATTGTAAAATATTGTTGGAAAAAGGAAAAGTTCTTTGATTACAAACTTTTCCCAAATAAAGAGAAAAAAAAGAACACTTTAATAAATGTTAATGTTATTTTAGACTTTTCAGTCAATTTTTTTAATACTTTAATCTACAAAGTACCTATTTTAAATATTTTAGTCTACAAAATCTCTTTTTTTTTTGATGCTCTACCTGCGCCGATCCTTAAGGTTGTTAAGGAAAGAGGTGTGTGGGTGCGTGCATGTAGTTCGTGCTTATGGACTCACCTCGAGCGGGTAGAAAGGCGCCTGTAAAGAAACGCAGAGTGCACTGCAGAAGTTGACGAGGTTGAAGTTGATGAAGATGATCTTCTGTTTCCACGTGTAAGCGCTCGAGGAAACATCCTCTCCTTCTTTGGCATCTTTATTGGTGTAGTAGAGGCCTGGGACACTGGCGTTGCGCGTACGGCTCGCCGGTCGTCGCTGGGGGTGGTTCGGCGACACGGGTGGTGCCGGCGGTCGGAGCTCATCCACGCTGCCGTAGCGCCTCGACCCGTTGCTCACGACGAACGTCTCGCCCTTGCCCATCGGGGCACTATAGTGCAGCTCGGGATGTAAACCGCAGATCTTTGGCTTTTGCAATCCTTTCGAAGGGACGCCCAGAGGAAGAGTGTCTTAGGACAAATGGGATTGAGAGAGACGGAGGCGGAGGAGAGAGCGCGTCCACCTTATCATCCGATCGAAGGCCAGAGATGGAGGAAGAGGGTGGGGGAGGGGGGCAAGGGGGATGTCGGGTAAGGAGATAACGGATCGGACCGAGAATTCCAACGAAAAAAGTGTGGAGGCTCCTCGTTCCTCATTTCTGTCTCTATTAATTAACCGAAGCGGCCGCTATTCATTAAGTTAGGTTAGCCTTCCCAATAAAAATCCCTGACCTTGAGCCTTGTTTTTTCCCGGTGACACTTCTGTAAAAAAAGAAAAAAAGAAAAGGAAATTAAGCTGGAATGAAGGTGTTCTCTCTCTCTTTCTCTCTCTCTCTCTCTCTCTGGTCCGTCTTCCTTATTCTCTCGGAAATTCCTTCCTGTTTCGTCTACATTTCATTTTGCTATTCATTTATACGAGCGCATTTCAAAAAGTAACGCACAGTTATTTGTTATCCCGCGAGTACTTATCAAATAAGTTGAGATTTGGCTAAAACTTTTGGAACGGTAATTAAATAAAAAATAATCGTAACAATAATGAATAAGAAAACGGGTTAGCAAATAAATTTGGAACTATTAAATAAGTAGAATTTACGTTAGAAAAAAGTGTAACTTACTTAGATTCCTGCTTTCGTTCAATTTTTGAACTGGTAAAATTTGAAGGAGCAAGACGAACAGTGTTGGAGAATGGCTTATTCAACGTTGGGTTTTTGAGGGAGCCTGTGCTCGCACTCAGAGTGAAGAGACTATCCCTACTGATAGATAGTCACTAGATAACTTGTCCCATCCATATTCATATTAAAGAGTAGTATTAGTTCTAATAATTTTATATTAATCTTTTTACTAACACGAACGGCAAAATCGTCCAGTATCGCTATCCGCCATGTTTTCGTAATTTGATTTCGTATCTCTACCATTTCATATGACTTGGCTCGTAAAGCTGCGTATGGCGCTGTTAGATGAGTCGGGGGTTCGTAAACACTTGAAGATGGATGGTACAATTCATCTACGAAGTACTGTATTCTTATAGTCGAGTCAGAGAGCTATAACCTAATAAAATGAGTCCTACGATCTGGAAATTGCTGTGAGTGTATGATCTGGTAGTAAGATGTTCTGAGCGCAATCTGGAAATTAAAGCGTAAGTTGTGTTTAGAAAATTTGATGAGTCTGGTCCAGTTTAGGGGGGGAAAAAAAGTAGGCTAGGATTTTAGTTTGATGCCCATCCAGGTTAAATTTATGGATTTTTCTGTTTCTTCAGGTTAATAACTGACGTCAGAAGAACTAGTAAAGTACCGTGCTTTATTCGTGCTTATTTGCAGTTTGTTCATTTGTAATAACCGCCATAGCAGCAATCCAGTTTGTCCTAGTTATTCTTTTGGCAGGACTAATGAAGTTTCGGTCTGGCTGCATTTGGCAAATGAGTTTCAAGTAGGGTCTCAAGGACCTCGCTGATTCTTTTGGGAGGACCAAAGGGGCAAATTTTGAATCTGACGAGGTAATTTTCGTAATAAAATTTTATTCTAATATTTTTATAAATAGAAAATGTTTAAATGATAAACACTTTATTAACCTGGATTAATGTTATGATGCAAAAAGAAAAAAAAAAAAAAAATCAGTCAAATTTTTCCTTCAAACAGTGGAAACTCCATTGAGACAAGTGTATCTATTCGGGAGGAGAGTAATTTGAAGGAAATAAAAATCATTCGCCTGTAAGTTGAATGAATTCTTAAAAAAAAAGTTCTGGGCTTTTTGAACACATCTCCTTTTGTGACAAGAGTTTTTTGTCGATGGGATAAACAGGAATGGTCTGCTGCAGCACGCATTCAATGACTGCAGGTTTACTTCTTGTAGGTTGCGAGAAAGTAAAAATGCCTTAGAGTGAAAGTCAAACGAACAGGATTTGAATCTTGGACCGATTTAAAGGTTTTTCGTTCGGAATTTCGTTACTCTCTACGGGGATTCGAACCTGCGACCTGGAGTCTTTTGACGCCCTAGAAAAGTACAAAGGTTTAAAAACAGCGAAGCGTTTAAAGAGATAGTAAGGGAAAGGTCTCTATCGCTGAACACTACTCATGGACGGATGACGATGACGAGGCCCCGTATTGCCATCCTTATCTATCTAATGACCTATTATCCGAGAAATTATCCAAGGGCAAATTCAAGGGAGATGATCCCAGTCAGAGCACGTGATCGTTGGTTGCTTCCATAAACACTGATAAAGGAGATTGTCACCCATCCTTCCTTTATCGCTGGGAGATAAAAGCGACGGTGTTGAGAGAGAGAACCCTCTTCGCTTTCTTCTTATTCATACTGCACTCTCTATTGACATAAAATTATTTTATAGAAAGTAGTCCATTTAGGCTTCCAACGAGAGGATTTAACTATAACAGACCACACTCTCTCCATCTTCTGTAGGACTTAATAGATTCCGCTCGACAATTTTCAAATTTTCTGTTTTTTTCACCAAACTCTGATGCAAGTCTTCCTGGTAGAGTAGAGAGACCGTAACAAAAGGAGCCAAGGGAGGTTAAACACTATTTTTTTGTCAAATCCTGTACAAGTGTCCGAATTTTTTTTATCTCAGTGAGAAAAGGGGAATTTGCATATGTAAAGTGTATACGAGAAACAGAGACTTTGCAATACATTTTATTGATGAAAAGACCCAAGGGTCATTTTTCCCTGCTCTGTCAAGATGATGGAATGAATAGCTACAGAATATATTTGAATAACATGATTGGTTTACAATATTATATTTTGCAAATAGCGATGGTACAAAGACCTCGAATGCTCTAATTTGCATGACATGTGGATTGGAGAGTCGGTGCCGAAGGTTTCTGGTTGAAGCCCAGGCTGTGGAATATTTTTTTTTCTAATCATGGCGCTAAAGAAGAATAGGGTTGCCTTGGCCAAAAGGTCCTTATCACAATTAGTGACAAACATTTGTCGCCTTGTCCTCAAGATCATGATCGGAATTTGACAGTGTCGTCATACTTCGATATGTCCAGGCAAACGAGAAATGCAAGATAATCGAAAGCCAGCTGTGGATAATAACAATAATATAGAAAAAATTTATTGTCCACATACACTTATTTTCTATGTCTGTTTAAAATTTATGAATTACCATGCGGAACATGGGACCATTTACGAATAACCATGTGAGACGTGCAAACAGGTTTACCGAGGTCAGTCGCGACGCCCGGTAGAATGTCGACTTAAGGAACACCTTGCCCATGTAAGGTTCGGGAGACCGGAGAGGTCCACAGTTGCCAAACATGTGTTGGAGACCGGACATCAAGTCCACAAGGATAAATTCAGAATAATTCGAAAAGTGGACAAAACCTCCCTACAGGATGCCTATGAAATACTAGAGATTGCCAAATACAATCAAAACGTATTACTCAATTTAGATTCCGGCCCCCTTAACGATTCTAAATTATTCCAGCTGTTTAAAAAATCTGACACCGCTTGATCTTTATTTTTAGTTTTTTAGTTCTTATTTTTATTTTTGTTATATGTTTTTTTTTATTCCGCTGGGGGTAGTCCTGTTCCTTCTGATTGGTGATTTTGTCAGCAGGCTTTGTTTTTAGGTGGCATTGGTAGAAGAGCGCCACATTACTAATCGCTGGGTGGCCGCAATGTTTTTAGTCGGCACTATACCCTTGTGTGAAAGAGGGTAATTTTTTCTTGAAAGATTGTACCCCGTCAAAAAATCTCAGATCCAGGTCTTTGTTGATGTGGACCTGCATTGAGAGTCTGTAGCAATTCTTGGTTGGTTTGAAAGCGATGTCATGTGCAAATCGTCGGGAGTCCCTTTCTGTGGTCATCTTATTTAGAATAACATTGTTTGTAAACATGTTATATACAGTTCTCGTTGATACACCTGGAAAATTGGCTCCTTCCAGCATACTATGTCCAAATGCAATCACACCCTTTTGCGGCTCACTCTCTCAAATATCACTTATTTATAATTTGCCACCTATTTGCAAATACGTTTAAGTCTTAATCACGGTTAGCTAATCAAGCACTTGACCTCTAATCCGGCGAAGCGCCACAGCGCGACGTGGCATTGATTCCACAGGTCGGTAGAAGACATCTGAAGACATTGCCAACCGTTCCGACTGAGAGCTTCTCACAGTTGCCCATTATGGAGCTACCACCGGCTTGCACAGCGCATGCTTGACAACTTGGGTTCATGGCCTCATGGGGTCTGCGTCACACATGAGCCCTAATATCAGCTCGTATCAGCTGGAATCGAGATTCATCAGACCAGGTCACACGTTTCCAGTTGTCAAGTGTCCAGTCGATGTGTTCTTGGGCCCAGGAGAGACGTTGCTGACGATGTCTTGTCGTTAGCAAGGCACCCTCGTGGGTCTTCTGCTTCCATATCCCATGACACCAGATTTTGTTGCAAAGTTCGCATCGATACAGGTGTAGTATCATCTTGGTTAAAAACGGATGTCATGTGGCGTAGTGTAAGTTGCCTGTTGGCGGGGTGGTCCCGTTCATTGAGAAGGTGTTGTCGACCACTGCTTTGTCCATGGTGGGAGGTAATGCCGTCAAGTTGGTACTCTCGGTAGACTCTTGAAACTGTGGACCGTGGGATGTTGAATTCTTGAGCCATCTCCGATATTGAATGACCCATACGTTGTGCTCCACATACCAGGCCACGTTCGAACTCGAATAGCTCTCGTCGTGTAGCCATTGTCACACTGAACACCTCACCCCTTACTCATGACAGTGTAACTAAACCTACTGACACTGATTTGCATATTATACTGTTTGCACTTGATGCTACTGCCACTTGAAAAATAGTCCAGTGCTATCCCATGACTTTTTGGCATGTGAGTGTAAGAGCTTTGGTTTCCTCATCAGACCCCTCGGTGTTGCGCTTTCGTTTTATTTTTCTGTTCGTTGGTGCCAACCGGGATATGACGTCACTAACCGGGTTTCTTAAGTGCGGTTAGTTTACCGACTCTTAACCGAGCTGACAGTATCTATTACAAGTGCGCAGTTCTACTTGATCGTGATTAAGACGTAGTGCGAAGTAATTTGATGACAGTATCTATTACAATTGCGCTCTCCTGTGCCAAAGAATTTATGAACTTACCTATTTTGTTCTGAGGTGAGTTCTATTAAGTCCGGTGAGCTTATAGCATCATAGTACAGCAGAAGAGTACTAAGGTTGAGCGGCCTTCTGCAGCAGCAACCGGCGAAGAGTAAAATACAAAAAGAGGGACATAGTATAATTTTGAATACAAAAATATTTTATTCTGAACATGAATAAGATGATTACAGGGTTGACTGTGAATGGAATTAAAAATGAATGGCACACATGGCAGTTTCATGGATTACGTATCACAGGATTTGAGTACATAACTCCCAAATATAAATAACAACAACAACAACAACAACATCAGGCATTCGTAACACTGAATAATAATAATAATTATTATAATTATAATAAGAACAATGAGAGGGAAATAAATAAATAAACCAAAAAATGTACTTCACTCGTCTATACGTAAATTTACCAACAAAATAGCCTCGATACACATTATTCGTCGTCATCTGGCTCGCGGCCTGTGAAAATGCACTTGATAGAAAAATCGCTCAACTCTACTAAACACTTGTGAATATTGAAGTAGTAATAGGAGTAGTAATAGTGAAAATTAGAAAATATTTCAGGAAACTTCACTGTTATCCCGAAGTATATATAGTCGCGTTTACGTCCCATAAGAGTCAAAGGAGTCTCTTGTTTTGTGCCACTATTGTTAGCCTATTACAGCGCTGTATATTGTTAGTTGTAATATAAGATGGCACAACCTGGTTATTTAGGTAGTATATAATTGTTGATTGGTTTACCTATTGGTCACCAAAATGATAAGCAGAGCACATTTGTGTATTGACTGATTTTTAAAGGATCTGTGTTATAAATTGTTGGCGACTTTCTGTCTGTTTAAGAGGCCATTCTCGCGGTCGTGTCGTGCTTTTGGCAACTTCCTCTTTCGTGGAATCAGCTTCCGATAGAATGATGACGTCGTCGCTGGCAAATTCCTTCTCGTTAGCTGCGTCGACGTTTCAAACAAAATTTAAGGGAACATCCTTTGGCCCGCTTTCTCAATAGATCAGCGTCATCCTTTCGTCGAAAGTTCCATACTCGTACTTGGCCGGGTACTCGAACTGGCGCCTTTTGTTTCCTTTCATGATCCACCACATGGTCACGAAAATCTGTTACAAAAAGAAAAATGACAAGAAATAAGAAGCGGGTCATGTACATTTTAATTTAGACAATAATGATAACATACACTGCAATCCCTCTACCAGAGCAGGAAGGTAGCAGTTACACTTGGGGTTAAATGACACACAATCCTCACATGGTTCACACTTCATACAGGGTTCCACATTCAAATCACGTTCGAGACTAGGCTTACTCATTCACTCCATTTCTCTTTACGCATCTCTTAATGTTAATTTATATCGAGGAGCCTTTAGAAGAACATTGACGCGTGTCAAAGTCACAGCATATTAGATAGATGACTAACTTTCCCTTGGTAGTAAAGTAGGGTCTTCTTGTGTCCGAATGAGATACAGTTTTACAAAGAGGATATTCAAAGAGGTTCTACGAAAGAGCTAAAACAAATGACTCAGAAAAGGAAAGTCTTCCAAAAATTGCCTGAGGCCCTTTTTATGTTAAGTCGCCTGGGAACGCCAACTTGAAGTCATCAGACAAAGCTACCATTTATTAAAACCAACTACTCCAGAAGAAAAACCACATCGTGCGTATGTTGCCCAAGGGCTTGAAACAGAAAACCAAGAGTTTAATGGATATCAATAAACTGCATTTTATTTGGGGTGCCCATGTGCCCACTGTAGTTAGTGATCGTGTTAATCATAATAATAACTGGAGCATTCCAGGGTTATCACAAGCCTCGTAATGTTGCTTGCCAATATGGCATTGATTGAAATGCAGTCGGCTGAAAGCTATGTCTTGTTTTTTTGCAATTTAATTCTTTTTATTGATTTTTGATATAGTAAAAATTAAGTGAACTTATCGTTGGTATAACTTATATAAAGTAATAAGGTACACTAAAACAAACTTTAGTCACCTGTCTACTGCTGCTACCTTTAAATAGGGTGAATTTTGAATTCTATATTATTGTATCGTGTCAGGCACTTGGCAGGAAGCTTTGTATATTTGTAAAAAATAGTGACTGAAGTCTGCTGTGCTATTTTTCATTGGCTGACGTTTTTTCACACAATGCAGTCTCGGTTATCCAGATTATTGATTGTTCCGGGATTCTGGATAAAGGAGTTTTTACATCTATATGTTAACAATTTATTCGCACAATTGAGGGGCTCAGTGGAAAAGGGGCATATCCCACAAAACGATATTTTTACAGGAAAGCAGTTTTAAACAAAAAGCGTGTTTTCTCAACAATCTATCATTTGTCTTTAGCGTCTGAACTGATAATAAAAATAAATAACTTGATGATTAAACTATGAAATATTGGCAGAGAACATAAGAAATTAAGACATATTTGAACACATTTCAAAACATACTAACATGAAGAAGAATATGATAGATATTCAGAATGCTTATATTGGGAAATAGGCTATGCTAGAAGTTTATTATGGCTGGAGCTGTCTTTCTATAGCAAAAATTCAATATTCATTAATATGTGGTATGTGCCCCATTTTCATTGAGCCCCTCAATTTTAAACATTTGAAATAAACTCTAATAACGTATATTATTTCTTTGTAAGAGAAGCTCTATTTTTTTCTTTTTGTATGGAATACATGAACATAAATATAAAAAGTGTTCCAAAATGAACCGGCATATTGAATTTGCTGCCATTTTTTTTTTCATGGTACAACCAGAATAGAGACTTTTCTATGCTATCATTATTGAACACTGAGGCAGATTAAATTATGCAAAACTATTCAATCGAACAACGCATGGAAATTGTAAAAATACAGTAAAACGGTTTTTCAAATGTTCCGACTTTATATTTTCGTCAATTTCAATTTTCTTTTCGTATGTTTCAATGTCCCAATCCAGCTTGTGGAGGGGCGTCTCCCTTGTAACAGATTTAGTTGACATGGTGGCCAATTTCGGGGGGGGGGGGGTGCTGCAGCCCCCTCAGCCCTACCCCCCTGGGTACGGTCCTGCGTAAAGAAAAACTTTACTTAAAAAGTCAAAAAAGACATCCAGTGATTTCAGCAAGTGTTATTCCATCACCTAACCATCCTGCATATACAACTGTTTCTTTATATTTTGAGGATTCCAAATCGTGAAGGAAAATAAAACAAAAAAAAACAAAACACGAGAGTAAATGGACACGTTTTCTCAACCAAGAAAAACGTCTGGATAATGCTCATCGCAACATTTCCTACGAGTCATCCGGATAATAGAGGGTCCGGTTATTAAGGGTCCGGGCAATCGAGACTGTACTGTATTTATTTTTACTTAAAATGACTTAATAGCGTTTTTTTAATTTTGCAACTTAACAATTAGTTTTATAAAAAATATCGGAGACATGGATGTCACCCAATTATTTTTTTTTTAATTTCACTAAATGAACAATTTTATAGAATTGGTTGAAACGATAAATTATATAGGAGCGTTTTGTTTTTTTTTCCAAATTTGAAATTTATTTATTTAATGACTGAGCAGCAGCCAAGCTCGGTTGCTACTCTAATGGATCTGTTATATAAATACCTTCATTCCATATTATTCTTAGTTACGATAAAAAACCACCAGCTCCTTAAGTATAACTATCGAAATGATTTGTGCACGATTCTGCTGTCACACTCCAATCTCGCTCCCATACGATTAACTTTATTGGCAAGAAAATCCTCGGATTCTTTCTCTTGTCTAAAAATGCTAAAATCTCATCATTAAGACCATCACACCTCTCTCTCTCTTTTTCTCTCCAACATGTACCCCATACATATTATACATTACAAATTTATTCACTTGCTCCATGATAGCTCTATCTTGCAGTGGGTTCGATCCCACGCCTCATTTTGTCTTCACACCACGCATAAACATTCAAGCATACGTCGACCATCTTCGCTTTCAGAATACCACCACTTTCAAAGGAGATCATCTTCACACAACACTCCTTTCAGGTCGATAATTCGTTTATTACCAGTATGAGATGGACGACCAGAATGAACTGGCTCCCGTACTGGAATCCAATGAGGTCCACTAAGACTCCTCCTCCCGACGGTCCCACGAACGCCCTAATAGACCAGAGAAACAAATATTAAAATAGGAACGCCTAAACTACTGTAGAAGAAGGAAACCACTTTTCTACAAAATTTTTAACAACCACCACCACCACCACCACCACCACCATCACTGTATCGCCTTCCTCCGTGTCAAATGGTGTTGTTATTAAAGAATTTTCTGGGAAAACGATTTTCTTCTTTTTTAAATGAGTATAGAGAGTAGCCGTTGTAATATTTATGATTATTTCAATTGGCTCTTACCCTAAGGCGAAGACCGACGTCCAGAAACCCGAGACGAGACCGTAGGTCTTCAGATCGTCTGGAAAGCCGTACTTACTGCAAGGAAGGAGTTGACTATCCGTTAATGACCAATAACGATTAAAAGAGCAACAATATAGTTAGCATAGGTTAAGGGGTTGCATTTTTATCTTACACGGCGTCTTTGTGAGCTAGACTGAAGCTGCCGACGAGCTCAGCGGCGATGCCAAGGCCGTGGAACACCAAACCGAAGACGCACACTGGTAAAAGCCTAAATATGAAAGGCAACAATGAGTCGGACATTATTATGCTGATGTAAACTGGGCATTTGTAGCAGAGGAATAGAAAGGCAGCGGTTGTTTGTGCTTACGTGCGGAACGGCATGATGGGTGACGGCCCGAGCAGAATGTAACTGATGGAGAGGAAGATCCCGCCGATGCCACACGCCAGGCAGGGACTTATCTGTGGAAGTTAGGAAGAGGATTAACACCAAGCATTGGCTTTTAAATTGCACTAGTAGAATTGCAACAATCACATTGTAATAACAAGAATAACATAATGGCGAGTTTCTTACCCTGTTCTCGCACAGTTTTCCCCACAAAGGAGTCGTGAAAGCGTAGACGCCTCCGTTCACGACGAACATTATCCCCATCACGAATGGCGAGAGCGAAAACTGTAGAAAGTGAACAAAATAATTGATGAATGAATGAAGAGAAGGATAAGAGGAAAGGAACGGATGGATGTAAGTGTCGCTCATTTTACCTGTCTGAGGTGAGGTTCGAGAAGAGCGAGGAGGAAACCGATGCTGATGGAGGCAGCGAAGGTGACGAAGCCCGCGATGGCGATGGACGGCACCTTGAGCAGGTGAAACATGTTGAGGTCGTTTGGCTCGGATGGTAGGTCTAGGCACGCAACAACAAAGAAACAAAAAAGCAACACTGTAAGCTCGGCTAAATTCTACAAGTTCCGGATGCTGAAAAGTGCCGACTTGAACTCACCTTTGACCGGCAGGAAGAAAATGGTGAAAACCGTGGCGACGAGGAGGACGCTCCCCATGACTGCGAAAGGAAGTGAATAGCCCCCCACCTAAGAAATACATAACAATTGCAATAATAATGAAAAAACCCGTTACGAATACCGTCTTCGACAAAAAAATTCCTCTTTGAATAAACGGTTAAATGGAAGAAAAAAATATTAAATTAATGTGTTGAATAATTTTTTTCTCCATTAATCTCTTTATTCAAGGTGGACATATCTTTTTGTCCGTGTTAAAGGTTAATTAAGCTAAGCTCACCTCGTAGAGAAGCCCTCCGATGGAAGGTCCGACGATGAGTCCTACTCCGAAGGAAGCTTCCAAGAAGGCCTGTGTCGTTTTAGAAAAAGAAGAAAGTGGCGCTTAGAAGAGCAATAAGAGTTAGGGACAGAAGGAAGGAATCTGTTGTGGGGCTTACGAAGGCGGAGGAGACTTTGTCCGGGAATTCCTGAGCGATGATGGTGAAGCTTCCGGTGAGGTAAGCGGCCTGGCCCATCGCCTCGACAATCCTTACGGCGAACGACAGTGCCAAGAAGGAGCGACCGCTGTGGATTTTATCCAAGAGTCTGAAAATAGAAAATAAAGAACATTGGGTCAAATCAGCTGATTGACTGATCAATGAGAGATCAATGAAGCAGAAACTACAAAGAAGGACTCACCCGAAGAGAATACAGCAGCTGGCCGTCACGAAGATGCCCGCCGACATCATGAACTTGGGACCGATTTTTCCTATCTGAGGAACGAGAAAAACAAACGTTGTTGTTATGTTATAATAATGCACGTGCAAAGGATGTGTGAAGGGAGAAGAAGGCTTGAGACGTACGTATTTGCCGTAGATGGGCGACACGATGAAGACGACCAACTCGAAAATGCCGAAGACGAAGCCATACTCGCTCGCCGTCGCTCCTTTCCTCTCGGCCTAATAGGAAACAGACAAGAAAGAGAAACTCGTGTTGAACGACCTCAGATATGGACCAAGAATTTAGGTATACAGAACGTGTTGTCTTTTACTCACGTAACGGCATCTTCCATTCATACAAAGATGCTGTAAGACCAAGTAAAAAGTTTTGCAAAGATATAAAGACTGCAGATTATTTTGCTGAAAAGAATACATTTCAGAGTTCTCAGAAAATAAAAGGGAGAATATTAAATGATTACAAGTTTTACTAAGAAAAATAAATTCAACACGCTGCAAAAACATTAACATCTTAGTCAACAAGTTGCATCAATTTAGGATCAGTAATTTTTGGTTGCTTTAAATCAAAACCATCCTACTTATTTTTTCAAAAATGAGACAAATGACATAAATGCACTCAATATTTTGTAGCGTCGCCTTTTGCTGCTAATAAAGCTTGAATACCTTATGGCTTGGTTGTTAGCTAAACATTTGCAATTTTCTGCTATAATTTTGTTCCTTTCTTCCATCAAAACCTTTTTTTAACTGCACAGTTCGCTTAAGAATCCTCCATAGGGTTTCGGACGATTGTGTTGACCTTGGTAAAATGTCGATGTTTCTGTTCTGGAACCATGCTTTGCAGGTTTTTATAGTCTGGCACCAAATCGCATTCTCCTGCTAAATGTAACGTCTGCCCAATTTCATTATTTAGACAGATGCCACAAGATGTTCTTCAAGCAGTGAGATGTAGTTCTCAACATTCATCAGCCCATCAACGAAAATCAGATCACTAATGCTTTTTTTCTCTCTTGTATCCCCAGAACATGTCACTCACACGTTGTAGGCACTCTGGTCGAAATTCATCACCTTTTCTGCGTATTACACGTCTTTTGCCTTACGAAATGAATATCCCATAGACACGTGTCAGTTGAAACATTCTGTCCAGTGTTAGAGTTCCATGCCAACTGTCAATTCTGGAGTTCTCCCTGCACAATTCGTTTTAATTTGTTGCGAGAAAAGCGTCAGAGAGACTTGCTGTAAGTTGGCACTTTGAAAACAATCTGCCAGTTATAATAGGTCATGAGCTAACTTTAAGATCCAAGCAAAGGCTTCTAATATGCAAAAATCTACGATTTGTTTTAGCCAATGACTGTGCATCCTCCATGCTTTCTCTCCCAAACCAAGGCTGAGTGATGGAATGTGTCGCCGCCTCTCCCGCCAGTTCACACTTTTATGCTCTCTGGATAGGCTACATGTGGCGCTTTATACACCGGGCAAAATTAAACCTCCCTCTCAACGGTATGTCTCACTCTGCAAGTACATTTAATAAAAGCTGCAAGAGGTGTGGTTTCATAAAGGAAACTTTGCAATCCAGGACACAATTGTGAACAATACAAATCTGGCGCAAAATCAAATGGCTTAGAAGGTTCTATAACGTCCGGTTTTAAGCCTAAGATAAACTATTTTAGGTGAACAATAGTACATTTATGTAGCCCAAAGTAAACACTAAGATGATATAATTGTTAATGAGCACTTACATCAAAGTTGAGAAAAATCACAAAATCTTTATAAAACCTGAAACGTTCAACTCAAGTAGTTCCGACTCTTGTTAGACGATATAGTCCTGTTTTCTTGACTAAATGCAATTTCCCAGTAGAGGTCAACAATGTGGAGGGGGAAGGCGGCTGTTGGCCATTTTGCCCATCCTGGCCACTTTATCTTTCCCTCCCCTACATACCTTTTAACCAAAAAGGATTCTAATCTTAATTGTTCAATAGGTGCTTCAATGGAGAAAAGGTCAGCTAACAGAATCAAAGGCCTTAGATAAATCGAGGACTGCAATTCTATAGACAAAATCTCTTTTGGGCCTTAAGATTTCACATGAGACGATAAGTCCTGTGCAACTTCACGTTTTTTTTTCTTTTAAATGTTTCTCAATACTTAGTTTTCGGATATCAGCAGGGAGAGTTTTTTGACAGCCCATTGTGTGCACAGAATGAATCAATTCAATTAATATTTATGCTGATCAGGGAGTATCCCTCGCCCCCTTCAAATTTAATATGAGCCTTATCAAATATTTTGTATATTTTAGTGGTATGGTCTTAAATTAATGCAACTTGTTGACTATGGTGAAGTTTTTATTTCATAGTAAAACTGTTTTATTCATTTTATGTTGTAGCTTTTATTTTTTGATTTCTTAAGAACATTGAAATGTACAAACTCTTTTCAGTAAAATAAACTTGGGTCCTCTGTTTGTTTATATTTTTACAGATTAAACTTTTATATGAGTAAGTACGCAAGGTTTTTGCTCATAGTAATAAGGTTTTTTAAAGCGTACATGGTTGACACATTGGAACAAGGTCATAATAATTGGTATTACAATGCTCAATGGAACATGCATGGTTAGTCAGTAATCGAAAAGTCCAGTCCGTGGAATCGTCAAGTTCCTTGGCAGAGTACATTCTTAACGTTACATGTATTGTTATTGTTAAAGTGTATGTGTGGGTTAGGAAGGCAGTGATTAAAAAAGAAATCCTTACCTCGGCCGGATAGAAAGGCGCCTGCAGGGAGACACAGGCGGCGCTCACCAAGTTAGCGACCATACACGAAATGAGCACCAACTTTTGTTGACTGGTCAGGTAACTCGAGGAGGAGGAGGAGGATTGCTGTAGTGGTTCACTGGCCATCGCCTTGGGAGTCTTAGGCTGAAGGTAGCCGCCGTTGGTGTTGATGTAGAAGAAATCTGCGGTATCGAGGGAGTCGTTGAAAATGGTGGAGTTATTAGTGTCCGCTACGTGGAGTCCCAGGTGCGACGACCACGGCGAATGGGATTCCTCTTTGCCGACATCGGCCGGTGATGTGCTGCGCTCCTTGGGCTCGTATGCCTCCCGCTCGCCGCACTGCAGTATCGTCATACCTACGCCGTGAAAAAGAAACACAAAAGTCAACCTTTAATCACCCAAGGAAGGCTTAGAGGGCTCGATCTCGTGAGCCGTCTTTTCAGTGTGATATTATAGCGTGTGTACGTGTGTTTATATAGTAGAAAGGAGGATGGGAGTAGATGCACTCGGATCGCTTTAAACCTTTGACGCCTCGAAATCTGCACTTTTTTTTTCTTTTTTTTTTTTTCCTTGAAGTCCCCCGTCCGTGACCTTCGTCGTGAAATTTTGAAACTGCCAAAAAAAAAGGATCACGTTTCGTAGCAATTTTTTGTATCACTGCGTAACAGTATCTTACGCAAACGCCATCCACTGAATGAAACGTTGAGTTTTTCAGAAATTTTAAAAAGTATAAGATTGCAGTCAGAGTCAGTTCAGAATGTTTGTGATTCAAAATTAGATTATAAGTCAAGCAAATGAGTACATGATTTCACGCCTAGGGTTCACATCTCCTCATGTAGAGAGATGCGCTACTCTTTCTTCACGGAGAAGTCATAATTTGAAATGGCTGGGGGGGGGGGGGGTTGTTTTGGAGAATTGATTCGTATTCCCTCTCAGAATGATAGGCAAGTGGTTTTGTTTTGCAAATGAGTGAGGAAAAGTTCTAAAGTTCAATTTGGAGACGGTTCGTGTAGGGTAAAGGCAAGGAGAACCCTTTCATTTTGACCTTCGAGAAACATTCACGACGGCGACATTTGGCCCATTCATTAAGTCCCTAATCTAGTGGCCTTTGTAGACAGCGACGTCTACTCTGTGCACATTTGAAACGCACACTTTTGTTGGGCTAATTGAAAAGTCTAAAGCAGTGCAACATAGAAAACGTTGAGGACGTACTAATGCACTTGAAATGTTTTTGTGAAATGAATTTCAAATCATGAAAGGAACTAATTAAGCTCATGATGTTTGGTGACGTCATTACCGCCATAAAAAAAACAATTTAAATGTTTTTTTCAAGCATTGTACAGAATTTTTTGTGTTTTTGGGACATAGCATGTTTGAGCGAGAATAGGATGGCGAGATTTCGAGATGAAGAAGAGCCTGGCTGCACATCGTGATGTTCTCGGAAGTATGCAAGATTTAAAGTGTGCAAAAATGGTTGTCTACGAGCGAGTGTTGCTACCAAATTGAGTATTTGAAAGTGAAATGTTTTAAGAGGCGAGGCTGGAATGAGCAATTGGGACAGCAAGATGGGCGTGAATCCGGAGTACAGAGAAAGATAGGCTAACTGTAAGTCTACTTTGAGTTGTTTGGGGATATAGAATGAAAGATGATTAGAAATGGAAGAGAGGGAGGCCAAGGATCAAGTACAGGAGGTTTGCGTGTGGACTGAGGTAATTTAGATTAGTTAAGATTCCCATGCGGGAAGATTTTAGGCGTTGTGGTTTGTTGTCATTACGACTTCATCTGTTGACTACGATGTTATCCTGTGATTCCACGACGGTATCTTCTAGATGAATCGACACTTTCATGAAATTCGTCTCTTGAAAAATCCTCTAATGGATTCACAGCATAGTATCTAATGGATAGTAAACGGATGAAGTCGCAGCTTCAACAAAAATATGTGAGGTAGTTTAAATAATGGTTCCCAACCGATGTGACCACGAAAAATTTTATCGCAATTTAGCTTTTATTATTCGCAACGATGAACTATCTGAAATCTCGTTCATTGAGGATGTGTGCAGTTTTATTCCGTTTGTAGTTCATTTCGTGCATCCGACTGCATTAGAAGAAAATTTGAGATGAGTGTTTGCTTGGAATGTTTGAAGTAGAAAAATCTTATTAATTGAAACCTTAGTATAATATACAAGAGCGTGCCGTACGTGAAAAAGATTAGGAATCACAGGCCTACAAGATTAGCATATTTTGAAAACCGGACTACTCTACAATCCGATTTAATCACTCTTTTGATTCTTTAAAGATTCCCTGTTGTCTGTAATGTATATGGGTAAAACGCTTAGAACAAATGTGTTTACGTGTTAGTATGCTATCTAAGATCGTCATTCCAACCTATGGCATTCTAAGAACATGATAGAAGAGCTATCCAATGTATCACCAATTTTTCAACGTATTTTACCTAGGAAATTGCATAAAATTGACGTAATGGTGTGACCCAAAGATATCGAAATTCTTTAATCTATTGCCATGAAAATAGTCACATCAACACTGATTTCCTCGAACTCTTATTTTAGCAACGAGAATAAAACTACAATATTAGCTAAGGGATATTATTATTTCAGATAAGCTACAATATGAGCTAACTCTTTGCTAAGGGAAGACTTGAGAAAACTAACACGGGCCAAAATATTGCGAAATGCACCAGGCTTGTTTTTAAATTTTTTTCTTCTCCCTAACGGCATAAGACTCGGCAAGTATTTAAGGATTACAATGGTGTTCTCCTTATCTAAAAATGTTAATGAAGATAAACCCATTAGACTGCCGGATCAAAGTAAAAACATAACGATGACCCCCTTCCCGATAAACCACGTACGCTTGCTAATCTGCGCAACTACGATTTTGCCGTAGTAGTAGTAGTAGTACAGATACGAAGTGCACGTTTCGGTCGTGTTTTTTTTTAATAATGCAATAAAAAATTATTAGAAATAAAACTTTTTTAACAACAACAGTGTTAACGCAAGAGATAAGCCGCAAGAAAAGGCTCCCTGCTTTCCCCCCCCCCCTCCCAATAATAATAATAAATGGAATAACTTATTCGTCAACAGTTGTCTTGAGTGTAAACGACATAGAGCTTCGCTTCTAATCAATTTTATATTTTCACATGGAGATGACAAATTAAATTAAGAAATAGAGCTTGTTTCATGTTTTAATTAAACATTAGAGATATTTATGAGTAAAAAATATTTAAAATTTGTTTTGTATAGTCTCATCCATAGTTTCAGGTATTGAATTTCACGTACATTGTTTATAGCAGTTACTTACTAGTAAAAAAAAGCCATCCAATGCATGCAAACTTTCGAGCTTAGAAGATTTTTATGCTCGAAGATGCAAACCAGTAGAAAACAATGGCTTCCGTCTGGCCAATTGGAAGAAGGCATAATCTCCCACAGAGCCAATGAGATGAAAACAATAAGTGCTTGCAGACCATTCAGAGCAGAGCTGACCGCCTATTGTTTGGAGTTTGAGTAAGAAGAAGAGTTTGAATAGAATCAAACCAAAGAGCTCGATAGTTCGATGAATTATAATGGAGAATGTCTGTAAACAGTATTTTAAAACGCAATTTCTTAAAGATTTTATTATTCCGATTTAAATTACTGTAAAATTCTATTAATATTAAACCTTAATCGTTCAATATTATTATTGTTGAGAAAATAATTTTTTTACCTGCCTTAAATTAACTCATTTGGCTATGGTATTATCTCAGGCTTTTACTTAGTAAACAATTTTTATTATTGTAACAATTGTCATAAACCCCCCCCCCTCCCAAATGTTAATAATAAACTTTAATGAAAAGAAGTAAAAAAATTAAAATACACCAAAACGTTAAACAGATCTTTAAAAGAACTTTAAATTATAAAGAGTAAAAATATTGACATCTAAGTTAGTAAGATTGTTTAACTTTCTAAGATAGGCTTAAACATTTCAAATTAACAATTCAGTTTACTCTGGATCAATATTGGGTCAGTTTTCGTCAAACAACGTAAAAAAATTAGTTGTAAACCATTATGTTTAGAGTCATGCAGCGTTGAGAGAATGAGTTTTAACATAATAACTCGTAATAGCTCTCAAAATACCGTGGCCCAACAATAAATAAATTAGAGATGTAGCAGCTTCTACACAAGGAAAATTAAAAAAGTCAATTTAATTTTAAAGTGGGGTGGGGGGGGGGGGGAGGAATCCCCCACTAAAAGCTTGGAATATTAAAGAAATTATTTTCAAACATCTCCGAAAGTCCATCTTGTATATTTTCATGTTGTTAATGTTTAATATATAATATACCCTACACTTTATGAATCATGTTCTTGTAACTGTTGTGCATCAAAATTACTCCCTGAGTCAAAATCTTCATGAAAAACGAGGGGTCTGATAATATTCTGAATCTTTGACAAAGGTAAAATGAATCTCTGCAAATTTCACCGAATCTGTTCTGGATCCCATGTTTTTGAATCCTGAATCTGACTTCTCGAGCTGATAAAAAGCAAGACAAGCAAAAAGCAGGAACTTCTTTTTTGCCTGTCAAAATAAAATCAAAGCAAGAGAAATTAACCAGGGTTTTCTCCATTAAGTTTGGTTAAATTTGGTTAAATTAAGTCAGTCAAAGTGAGTCCGTTTGTCAAGATCGAGTCTTATTTAGTGGATAAGAATATTGGATTATCTCATCTCAAAAAAATATATTTTCCTTAAGTTAAGAAATGATTTTTAAAAAATCTCAGTTTTGTTATGGAAACCTTTTTCCCAAATACTGTTCTATCTGCATTATTACTGGACTTATTAACTTATCACAATCATTTGATAATCATTGGACTTTTTAACTTTATTTGTTTTGAGGTTTGTTTTTTTGTTTTTTTCCAAACTTTAATAATGCAGTAAAAATTTCAATTATTAATACCCCTTTAGTGACAATTTAAATACCTTTGGATTCTTTGCAGTTTTATTAGTTTTTTTTTGTTGTTGTTAAAGAAAACTGGCAGCGAGCTCGACTGGCATTTTTAAAGTACTTATGTTTTAAAAAAAAATGAAATTATTGAGATACTTTTCACTAAATTTATCTCGTTTGTGATTTATATAAGCCACCCCCATAGAGCCAATGTTGGGTAAACACTGTTTAGAACTCGGTTAATACCAAATCAAAGCCTGGTTTCTTTATTGAGTTGTATTTTGTATTGCCATAGCGAAATAACGTCGGTTTATTTCGAAATTTCATCGAGTAAATCTTGGTTTAATCGTTGAATCTTAAGTGAATCTTAGAAGAATCTCTAAATCGCATAGTGAATCTGTGGGTTTTCGGAGGCTTTCAGGAATTCTTATAAATCTTTGAATCCGTTTACATTTCCCTGAATCTTGATCAAATTTATTGAGATTCATGAATCTTTGCCAAAATTTTGGTGAATGTCAGACCCCTCGATGAAAGATAGGTCCATTCTTTTTAATAAAGTAAATTTAACTATTAAAAAAACGAACAAACAAGTAAAAGCTTTCAATGAATATTTGGTAGGTTAGTATCATTATTTTAAAAAGGTTAAAATTTTGAAGGGATTTTTTTTTTTCCTAAAAAATTTGAAGAAATTTATATCGAGACTTATTTCTTTAATTAAGATAGAGTGATTGACAGTGAAGATTTGACTCTCTTGTCTATAAATATTGAGATGCAAAGACGTTATTTGAATATTCTGTAGAATTTGTGAAATGATGGTGGTAATCTCTCATAAAAATCGGAACATACTGTACATAGCGACCGAAATGAATAAATAAAGGAGAGAAAACCGTAATTATTGTTTGTAACCATTACGTTAATTCTTTCACCGAATTATTGCTGATTCATTATTTGTGTGTGTGTGTGTGTGTGTGTGTGTGTGTGTGTGTGTGAGTGAGAGAGAGGAGCGGGTACGTTTGTTCCACCGTGAAATTTATGAAATATTTCATTCAAAACCTCGCCCACATTAAAGCAAACACTTGACTCCTTGAGAAGCAGTAGGTTAATTCGTAAGATTTTATTCAATTTAATACTGATCATGTAATTTAACATGTAAGTTTCTTTAATAAACTCATCGTGTACTTGATAAAATGTGATTAGAAAAGAAAAAAAGTTCGTGTGCAATGACTCTTTAGGCTTCGTGGTGAAACTGTAGTAGTAGTAATCATTATTTCTTCATTTTTTTTTTTAAATTTAGCTTTCTATTCTGAGCGCTTAAAACTGTTCTGACTGTGTTGATGTATTCGGTTAATCCGTTGAGGTCGACGGAGATCTCGTTTCCCCGTTTTATCACTTCTGAACGAACCAAGGTTGAAAGACCCTGCTTTACCAAAAGTCCGACTCCAGAGGAATGCGTCGTACGCAGTCACTCCTATAACTCATGGATATGAATTTCTTTTATTTTTTTATTATTGATTATTAATTTTTATTACTGTCGATGTTAATTTAACGGATCACTAGCACTAACCGAAAGCAATTTAAAAATGTTGTAAAGACGTGTATTTAGAAGTCATTAAAAGGCAATAAAATACCGTTATCATTTTAAAGAGGAAAGAATTGCGCTCCTCCTCTTTAATTGGGTTAAGAAGTTGCTTTTAATGATGTTAAGATTAATTAGCAGTGACATACCCGATTACATTTCATATCGATGACCCGAAAAAAAAGATTCACAAGAAAGTTTAGGAAATCTAGGTAATTTGTAGCTTTATCTTGTAGATTAGAGGCAGTGTCTCCTTTTTATTCAGGAATATCGTAAAGACTTTCCCGCCTTTAATCGAGACCCGACGTTACCAAAAAATGCCACTAAATTTTGACATGCAATTTAGTGAAAAAAAAAAAATATTAAAAACGATATTTTACATCATAAACTAGAGAAATTTGCTAGTAGCCAATATTATTGTCTTCTGTTTCAGAATCGCTGGAGATGACTGCTTCATAAAGTTTCATCATTATTAAAATAGATCGCAGCCTTTATTCGAGACCGGCTTCAATTTACGCCCCCGGCCTCAAATCGAGCTTTTACGGTATGGCTACAAGGATTAGTAATGCATAGAATTGAGAATAATACTAAACAATACGAAAACCAATGATAAGGATTTTAGGATCCCTGTAGCTATTTTTTTAGATTTTGCGAAAGCTTTTGATTCGGTCTCTTACCAATTCTACTTCAAGGGTTACTCTAATCGCTCCATGTTCTTATCTCAATTACAAGTATCGAGTCCTCTTATTACTTATTTTCAATGATATTATCAGGCTTTAGAAGAACTGCATTTCATTTTATACGCTGATGGTTCTATCCTTATTCATGTTGGCCTGAATAGAGAATTGCTCAGTGGATCTCGACCAATCTGTTGATTCTTAACTACAGTAAATGTACCTGTTTTCTAATAAAAGAACAGAGAATCTTTATCCCTCTACGCTTACAATATTGCCTAGCACGTATTATACCTATCTCTGTCTAGCCTTACTTTGTTTAACTAGGAATATCAAAGAAAGGGAGAGATGGACCTATTCTTGCAGGATTATGGTCTCGAAACCCACATCTGCCCTGATTTAACGTGAATATGGATAGAACACTGTAGGTCATGGAATCTTTTCGTTCTTCATTTATTTTTTTGCCCTTTCTTGTAAAAAAATCCTCAATAACCAATTAAAAGAAAGAAAAAGCATGCAATGAGGAAATGACCAATGATATACCAAAATGGATTCTGTAGGGGTCATTCACAAACCATCCGATTTAACAGAATTAAGTACACATCCAAACAGGGACGATTAACAGGCTTTGTGCTCATAGTAATTCGTCCAATGTTTACGCGGAGAAAAATGGTTTAGAAGCAGAGTTTCGAATAAAAGTTGTGTGCGCGCTCTCAAAATTTAAGAGCATACAAAATTGGAGTATAAGCTGAGGAAGAGAACAGGATCTTCGAAATGTATATATGTGGTTCCAAATTAAAAATCTCATTTACGGAAATGTGGTTTCTCTTCTTAAATTTGTTTGTGTCTCATACATCATGACACAATTTTAACTCCCTCCCTTCCCTTTGTAACACCTTGCAAAATTATTCAAACCCTCCTCCCTAAATGAACGTACGTAATCTCTTCGAATAACCCCCCCCCCCACCCCTTAAAGGAAGAAATCTTTCACATAAAAAATGAGCCATAATCGCGTGCATAAGCAGACGCATTTTTTAGTGGACAATTAATTATGATTATCTCCTCGGTATTTTTGTTGGACCACCTTTTGTACTTAATACTGAGTCAATTCTTCTTGGCATGGGCGCCACGAGATGTTGCTAGAGGGTTTGTAGAATCTTGAGACCATAGTTAATGAATAGTGCTTTCCAATTGTGTCAGATTTGATGGTTGTGGATCCAGCTTGTCTGGTGGCTTTTTCAACTTTATTCCACAAATCCTCATTGGCTTGGGATCCTGAGATTGAAGATTTAATTTATCTAAGCAAAGTAACCTCTCCTTCATGTTCTTGAAACTAATCCTATATAATATGAGCTGCTTTATGACAGGACGCATTATCTTGTTGAAAGTAGCCATCTCCATTGGGATAAACCATCAACAGTTTGGTCAGCAACGCTATTTAGACATGTTGAGTGAGTCAGACGTTGGTCAATACGAAATAAAAGGCCCAAACAAACCTAACCTAACCTGCCAGGAAAACATACCCCAACCATAATGCTGCCTCCATCAGCTTGAAGGGTTATAGTAATGCATTTGGAATTCATGCTTTCGTGCTGCTTCCGCTAAATTCTCACTCATCCATCTGCATGATGTATCTGAAAATGTGATTCATCGGAACACATACGAGGTAGAATCGGATAGTAATGGGAAAAATTTCAAACATTCAGAGGGAACCAAATTGTATTTTTCAACTTAATCGCCGCATTGGTTTATGCAGCAGTGTTTGAAATTAATTTATGAAACGCAAATTCCCGTCACTTTCCGATTTCCTCTCGTCATTTGTTTCCAATTATCGATGTCCAATCTTTGTGCTCCTGTGCGAAATGAAGACCTTTTCTCATGTTGCCTGCAGACAGCCAAGTTATGCGAGCAGGACTTTTTTTTTGGCTTCTTTGCGCGTTTTCGAAGTATGAACCGGACCTATAGGGAGAATTGTTGTAAATGATGGCTAATCGAACCACATTACGCCTTTCTAATCATCAGATGTCCAAATTTTATAACAAAATTTATAGCTCGGTTTCCATATATCATACGATACAGTGTTCGACGAACAGTGAGTTCAGATATCTTTTGAGAGGATCCTCGATTAAGATGTGCTGTAGTTTGCTGCATTGTTGCCTTTCTGTTCTCCTTTACAGTTCTGAAAATCTCCGTCCCGCCGGATCATTCATTATAGTCCAGTGCTTCTCAAACTGGTACGTGTACCACTGGTGGTACTTCAAATCATGCCAAGTGGTACTGGTGTGGTACTTTGTTTTTCAAAACAACACGGATGTAAATTAACGATTCATTGACAGTGGTACTTCAGTTTACCTGTCAACTCACGGAGTAGTACTTGTTTAAAAAAGTTTGAGAACTATTGCACTAATCGACCGAAGTTGCACGTTGAGATCCAGTTTTTGGCTCAGTCAGTAGCTGCTCTTTAAAATTTCACGAATGCGGCGGCTTCGGTGATATTCAGTCCATGACTCCGAGCTCTTACAATCATGCCACGTTCAATATCTATCAAATCGCATTGTTTAACCATAACTTCACAAACCAATCAATTCTACTAATGTCGTAAGCACTAACAGTGTAAACTTTCCTGTTTTATAACAGCGTGATTTGGTGAACTGGTCAGAATAAACGGCCACTCAGTGTATAGACGAACGTTCATCCAAAGATAACCCCTCCCTCCCGTTTTATAGTTCACTTTTGTCACGGTTTCGAAATCTATCACCTGGTATCATTGTGAGAATTATGCGACTACATAATAAAGGATTCGTGCCGACCTTATTAATCGATAAATAAGTACGATTATTATTATCATACTACACTCCGTGATGGAGAATTTCATACAAGTCTGAACAGAAAACGGAAAATCTGGACAAATAAAGGAAAGTACGGAAAAGGGCGAAAAATCGGGACATTGGTCACTTTACTTTTATGATTGACTTCCAAGTATCTTTGAAGTTTTCCTGCTTTTTCATAAAAATGCTCATTGGATGCAACTCGAGAGTAATCCCTAACCATTGTACTCCTTTTTTTTATACATATGTGTTAACGAATGTCTTTTTGTAAACTGTTCTTACCAAAGAATAGTAGAGCAGTCTATTAATAATGAAAGAATGTTTGTACGCTCAGAGACTGATCATTCTTTTTCTACCTTCGTTGCATCAGCTCAACTGGCGCATTTTAGAAATGAATACAACTCTGTTGCAATTTTGAACTTGGGATCATTTTTTCAGAACAAACCTACCCGAGTCGCATTCAACTTTAATTATTCGTTTTCTCAATTGAAAAAGTAAGATAGAAGAGGTGACCTGTAACGAAAAGTAGACGTTACAGTGTTCATGTGCTTGCGTGAGAAATAGACGAAATTGAAGTGGAATTGCGCCCTTTTTGGAAATCGGATCCCACTGGGACGATGGCGAAGCGGTTTTAATGAGTTTCATCCCCTCGATAAGAGAGGCTTCTTATGTAAAAGCGCCGTAATAAATGACCGTTTTTATTGCAGTCGAAATTTAAATGGAACTTGTGACACTTTTTGATTTATGGCGACGGATCTGTACAAGCGACCCGAAACGACGAGTTTATCACGGGGCGTCGAGTTTCAACGTTCTACTATTAGAAAAAGAAGCAGCAGCAGTAGTAACAGTAGTAGCAGCAGCAGCAATAGTAGTAGTCGTAGTTGTGATTAGATCTTCTTCCGTTGATTTCATTCATTTTATGACGAGGGGCCTTCAGAACGAGACGATAATGGGCATTGTCACTTGGATTATTTCCTAATGAATTGCCTTCGATAAGGAGTCACAAATTCGTCCTCTCTTCGCTCGACCTCAATTCTCGGTTACAACAGAAATTATGTAAAAACGAGTCATTGATAAGTCTTAAGGGACATTGATAAATGTGCAGAGTATAAAAGGTGCCTTTTCAGCATTTAATCTTGGATCACTCCCCTTACATATGTTGTAGCTATGCTTTACAGTTTATGCTACCTGCGACAGGACATTGACTCTTCCGTAAGTTCACTGGAAGAATTTGTTGTGCCGTGTCGGCGAGTTGGTTAACAATTGACCAATCTGCAAAATTCACGATACTTGAACAATGTGTACAACTTTCAAACATGGACGATGCAAGTGTAAGTAGAGGCCTCACTAAGAAGTCGTACTCGCTCTGCGATGCAAAGGAAGGAAACTTTAGCCGTCGAGGCTTGACTTGGCCATCCATTTATCCATTCTAAGAAGGCAGATGGCATGAATACGTGTTTAGGGCAAGAAATATTCGCAAACGACTTGACAGAGGATTTTTATTTTGGAACAGATGCGTCGTCAAGAGAAATGTAGTGGCACGTAAGCTCTTCGTTGAGATACTGGATAAAATATGGGAAATCAAGGAAATTATGAGCGGTCTACTGAAGATTATTGTATGAAATCGAAAGTTTAAATGAGGGGCGATCCGTTCTGAAAAGTACAATGATAGTGTGTAGAGAAAGTGGTTCATTGGGGTCATTGAGCCTCGGATCTGAGTTTGTTTCTAATACCTGCCCTCTTAAAAGCTTGCTCTCTTGTTGTTGCTTTTGAACGAGGAACATATCCTGTTGAAGTATTTGCTATTTTTTTATTCCCCCCCCCCCCCCTCTCACATACACACACAAACAGAAGAATTACAGTTCGCACATTTTGGCCCTCCCGGAATCATTTTGTGGGAGTGCGGTGGATCTGTTGCAGATTATCGATTTTAATCGATGTGATCATGCGCTTGACGGTGGAGGATTTCTTCGGCGGGAGGGGGGGGCGGGCTATGATTGGACATGGTAATGGAGTCATATCAACGTCGCTAGTACAAACTCGGATAATAATTTGGAGTTATTTATCAAATTTTTTGGTCTGTCTGAAAGGCCTATATTTTCTATATTACAGCTGACGGATGATAAGGACTCGGTTAAAACGGACCTCCGGTCAATAAGGACCAAATATTCGGTCCACTGAGCCTCGGAACATCCTAATTAAAACTGGCTATTGACTCGCGAATCAGTTGATGGGCTGAATATGCTAGCTTATTTTTCATTAGCATTCTGGATGCAATGCACATGTTGCGATGAGCTTTAGGAAATGTGACAAACTGGCAAACTGCTTTAACAAACAAGCTACGTCTCCTGATCTCTCTAACAAACGATGATGATGACGACGAGGACTTTCCATTGCAATAATGTACATAGTGGTAAGGATAGAATAGTTGATAAAGTTATACAAAAAATATAAGCTGACTATATGTGTAGAGATGAAGGAAGGAAACATGTCCACAAAAACGAGTTTAATATACCATAAATTTCGGCTGAAGATGGATTCATTTCTGAAGATGGCTACTTAGTAACCGAAATTTATGGTATATTAAACTCGTTTTTGTGGACAAGTGGTTTCCTTTTTTCATCTCTAGGATACAATAGGTTGTGAATTATTATTCCTTTGTAAACCTGATGAAGGCGGGATATAAAGTCCCAACCGGTTGGTCCCTAATAACAAGAAGTCAAGTTGCACTGCAAGGCCTCAATTCTTCATGTACAAGAGAAAATCTCACCGATGACCACAATTCCAAGTACTGTAAATTGTTTCCAATCTCTTCGTTCATTTCTTCATCATTCCGTTTTCAAATGTTCAGTTTTTACATTGGAAATAAAAATTACCTATTCCTTCGTAGATATCTGCGTTTTACACTCTACACATTCTTCCACATAATCACGCATTTTCGGATCTTACGGACCTCGATTAAAACGGACTTTTTTTTTCTTTTTTTTTTTTTTTTGAAGGTCCGCTGAAGTTCATACTAAACGAAGCTTTAATGTATCTCGGGTTTTTTGTGATAACCGATTTTTTCCCCACTCCTTTCCGTTATCACCTTGAAGAAACCCCAGTTATCATTTCACAGACTTTAAAGAGCTGTTTGTTCCGAAGTACTCTGACAAAAAGGTTCCAGGAGAACCTGGAGAAGAAGCCATAAGGTTGAAGGAACAGTTTGATCTATCTATCCAATTGTAATTGCTGGAATCGAAAAATGAACAATTCAATAGGATAATGTCCCTTGTTCTTGACCATCTCTTACACGACTATGAAGTGAGAAGCTTCAGTCGTCTTTGCTCATTTTATTGGCTTTTGTTCGTGGGTCGAGTCTTGTTTTTCTTATTTCAAGCTTAGACAGTCTTTTTCTTTTTTTAAGATTTGAAAACAACATTTTATCGCCTTTTGACACATGTCGGGAGGGCTTTTTTTTAAAATCACGAGCTGATAGTATGTTCTGGAGGTTTTTAAACGAACGGAGATCCTATTTAAAGGAATCAATTAAAAGGAGAAGCGAAAAAAGAGAAGAAGCAGGGTGTCTCCGCCGTTTTCATTAGAAATCGATTCTCTTCTCTCGTCGTCGTCGTCCTTATCGATTTGCTGAGCGAATGAAAAAAGAGAAGTGAGAGAGAAACTTAAAACCTTACAATGATCATCGTTAAAATACGTCTACAGATAGAATGTATGTGTTAAAAAAAATTCAACTGAAGTAGAGATAGAGTGAGGAATGCTCAGCTGGAGTGACGATAAGAGGCAGTCTTGGTCGTCCGACGTGTGGCATAATCGAATCGTGCTCGATCACGAACACGTTGACAGTAAAATTTATGACTTGAAACAAGATTTATTATTCCAAAAGATAAAAAAAAAGTTTGTGCTATCGGAAGTTGGGACGACGAGGAGGAATCCAGGAAGTGGATGACCACCGTTTGTTTGCCTTAAATGGTCATAAGTAGTGGGCTCATATTGTGAGCTATGTGAACGTGGAAGGAGAACAAGGCTCAAAGGGACCGTCCAAAGAGCGAAATAGTCGACCTTTCAACGTGATCATTCGCAATGAGCATTCCTAAGACACGATGTCATCAAATCGATCATGGAGTGCAGCAGTAGCCCATCTCAAAAATTTTAAAATCCGATTAACCTATACGTATCAGTTAGATTGGCCTATTCTACCACCCAACAATACCGGCACCATGATATCCTACATAAAAATGAGCCCTTACCTAGGCAATCCCATTTCTCAAAAAGTGCTCCTTTTGAGTTGGGTGTACAGCTATAATTGAACAGCTCTTATGAAATCCGTTAGAAAAGAAATAGCCAACGTTATTTAGGCTGAAAATGAGCTGCCTCCTTTCTCGATTTCTTTGAATGAGAAGAGAAGAGCCAAAATGTAAGCAGTAGCAGACCATTTCTTTCACGATGGAGACGGCTTTTTCTTGAAATCTTCCCAAAGTTTTGTTTTCTATAAGCTTTTGTGTATGTAATAAACTATTTCCATGGTAAGAAGCCTAGTGAATGTTCGATGTAAGTAATTTAATCGTCCAGTAATAATGATCGATTCTTAATAATTCATCTTCGACAGACTAATCATAGCCGCTACCTAGGCATATCCTATGTTGATCTGGCTTTAATCCAAATGAGCGAGAGAACATTGTCCTTTCTGACCCTCTAAAACAGTGAATGAATCTATTATCCTGGACTAGATCCATTTCTATATGTTGCGATATCAGCTTTCTTTAATCTTGAATTTGGATGATAACTTCCTGTATTCTAATTTCTATTGACTGACTGATGTCGCAGCAAATAAGAGTGGGCGTAATATTCGAGGATAATATTATGACGAAATTCATTAGGTTAGGCTAGAATATCTGGATAGACGTTTGTATGTCTTAATCCGTAATAAAGCCAAGGATGGATAATACCTGTTTAGAAATCCTCGGCGTAACAGTCAGTTCTCGTCTGCATATAGTTGCCCCCATCCCTGAAAAATATCCTTAATTAACGTTATCATAGGTTCATTGACTCTAAACTACGCCAAATCTTCAAAAAGCTGTAAACGAGAAACAGTCTCGAATGCTTTGGATAAGTCTGTATTAGTAATATAATATTCCGAGCTCAAATCAAGAGCATCCAAAGCTTCTGAATATATCGTTAATATCAGATTTAACATAGGGCAACCAGGTCTTTCACTATATTGCTGGATAGGAATTTTCTTCAAAAGACACTTAGATTTTTAAAAATGACCTGTTCCGCGATCTTGGCTATGACAGATAAAAGTGATATGGGACGATAATTCCTGAAGTCCTCTTTTGTTCCCTGATTTAATAATTGGAATGATCATAGCTTTTTTAGATTTAACGACAGTCGTCGGAACATTTGTTAATCCATTGCAGAATTTGATTGCCAATTGTTAAGATCTCTGCAGCACTTTATTAGTGGGGAACATATATTCCAGTTTTTTCGCATCATTTTAGAAAGACTTGGGCAAAAGGTGAAGGTTAGTTTGTTTTCACCATGGACAAGTGCAACAGATAGATAATGAGGTGCGATTATAGAATTAACAACTAAATTTCCGCGTCCCACCTCTCCGCGCGCTCAATTACCATTCAACTTCATTAGAAACTTCGTTTCGTATGGTAAATGACTGAAACGGGTTTTTTCCCACTGCCCCGCGTACAAAAAACAGTCGTTTAATTAGTTTGGTCTAACTCTAAGGGATTCAAAATGAGGATATTTTTAAACCATTATAAGGTGACTATCGATATTTTAACCGAAAGATGAACGAGTGCTTTATGTCCTTTGGAAATGAGTGGATTTGCCGTTTCATGCAGTATGTGTCCGGATAATGAAAGACAGGCGCTATTTCCAGTTTTTACAACATAGTAGTACAACGTAGACCCTATTCAGTATATATTATACGGACAGATGCACCAACCGGCCGACGATCGAGAGAGCTGAGACAGTATCCGGATAAAATTATCCCGGAAATAGGGTCCCTAATGCAAAGTAAGAAATAATGGCCCCAAACATCTGCTTGCTTCCGCATAAGCAGTTCTCCAGTCACATCCTCACTTACGTACGCCCTATGAATAGCTAGATTACAATGTTTGTTACTTCAATTTCTCGTTTTGTTGCGCTTACAACATTTTCACTCTTCACTAAGGAGAAGGGCCCATGGAATAAGCTTTACGAGGCGTTGGGCGCATTATTAGATTTTAATTTTGGTTTAGGATTAAAAATTAGTACACGTCAATAAATCTTGTCATCTTTGTCCTATGGGGTCGTTTCAATATTTATCTATTACAGCTCATTTAGCATTATAAATTATGAAAAGTTTCATTCTGCTTTGATGATTGTTTAAACGAGCATCGTAATGTCATTAATTCTTAGTTCCAATTTTCAAAAGATGTGCTGGAAGATTCGTGGAAGATAATGAGAATTATGCTGAATATAAGGGACCAATTTCTCCTATTTTATAGCAGGGATAATTATCTCCGGGGACCTTTTATCCGGGGCATTTTTTCTTCGGGACCATTTTATGTCCAACTGAAACGTACACTTTTGACTATTATTTGTCTCAAGAATAAGAGTCACCTGTAAAGGAGGTGCAAATAAGTTGCTGCGCCCAAAAAATGTAAAACCAATCAACCAATCCATATGTTAGTCATTAGCCCATTCTCCATCGACTTCGACTCCCCATTACCCCACCCGCCCATTTAAACTCTATTGCCGATTCTGTTCGTCGCCCACCTGTGTTATGTGTACGATTCTTACCTTAGAGAGAGTGGAAAAAGGTGAACTGAGGAGAGATGGAAGTTGATTAGTGGCGATTCGATATACTCTGCACTCACTCACTACTTCGCCCGTCTGTCTGACTGTGTGTCTGCGTTCGCTCGTATGTTGAGCTTCGTCGAGGAGTGGACGGTGACAAAAAAGAGAATCCAGTAAATGGAAGTGAGGAAGGGGGTGACAGGGACGTTTTTAATGGAGTCTCGTGGGGACTTTGAGCTTGGCAAAAAAAAAAGAAAGAAAAAAACGAAGAAGAAACGTCCGTCAAAGTCAAGGTTCAGGGCGTTGCGACAGTTGTTGAATGGAGGACGCCTCTCCAGGCTTATTTCCATTCCGTCGCCGCCGCAAGATGTCCCCACGGAGAGAGGGAGCGAGAAACCCAAGTTGGTTCAGTGACCTACGCCTCGTGCTGGACACGTTCCACGGAACCTCCACCACGACGTACTCGTAAGCATTTGCTCGAGGCTATGGCCAGTGCGAGTACTATAACGTCTACTACTACTATTACTACGACGAGAACGACTCCCGGCTACTTCCATTCTGTTTACCTTTGAGAAAGAGGATCACGTGATTTTTAAGGAATGTTCGACAGTTTATTGTCGTCAGCTTCACTTGTGTATTTGTGCGCAAATATTGTCATTAATATTTCGCTCACTTCCTGCCTACTAGCCACAACTCTGCAACTTTCCCCAACGTCGTCTTCTCGATGACAATGCATGTTATAATAGTCAATAACTGTGAATTTAAGTTTAATATGTAGCTATACAGTGCAATCTCGAAATGACAACGACAATTTGATCATCAATGCTAGCAAAGGTGTTGATTAGAAATGATACAGGATCAAATTAACAAAATTTGTAATGAATATTTCGTTTACTTTCCCTTGTTCAAACGGCACTGGTTCATTTACGTTCACAATACAACCCATTAAAAAAACAACTCAAAATTCGAATTCTTAAAAAAAAAAAAATTTAAACTGATTTTCATTTTATTTATTTCCCAAGTAAAGAATGGGCTAACTCTTCAGGCTTTTTTTTTTTTTCATTTAAAATGTAGGATAGGTGATAGTACGTAGCTCACTAGAATCAGAATTAAGAGTTTGAGAGTTAGATGGATCTAAGTGGTGAATATGTCTAGGAATGAAGTTGGGTTTGTAGATTTCTTTAGACATCTTCATGAAGTTTGGATCGGAGTTGTGGGGGTAACGTTCTTTAGAAACCATTAACGCTTTCGAATGGCAACCTATTGCATATGATATGGCATTCCATCGTAAATGATGAGGCAGCGACTGTTTGTAGACGTGCGTTTCGATACTGGGAAGCCACGTTTAAATGGTGAATGTCACGAAAAATTTAATAACGTGAAAACTATTAATGATGGAAGAATGAACGACGTTGCATTCGATAGAGTATAAACCAAAGCATGTTTTAGATCTTGATTGATTTCGTGCTGACGTTATCGGCTGATACAATCGCAGCGCAAAGTTGAGTCAAAAAATCTCTGTGCGAGATATTAATTTAGTCTAGCTCCGGGTTCTTTTGTGCTAGCACAACGATTTAGTGTCATTTGCTTTACCTTTTCGCGCTTTATAAAAAAACTTAAAAATTAAACCTTAATAACATTTAATCGTGTCTAAGCCTTCGAACTGTGGAAATTACGCAAAAATTAAACCAGAATTACAGAATTTCCAAATTTATGCCTAATAAACACGAGAAAAATTATAGAAACCGTCATAGGAAACAGATCGAGAGATGGGGAATACATGAAAACCCAGATGTCCGATCTTGAGCGCTAATGGGCTTGACAGGAACGCCTCAAAGTTGAACTATAGCCCGATACGAAAGCGCCAATAACTTCCACCGCTCAGTTCGACGCAAATAACGTATCTGAGTGGTAGAATTCAACCCATGGAGGTCCCTAATGAGCCAAAACCGTCAACATTAACACCATCTTCATCCAATGTGATTTATGTACGGGGGAGGAGGTGAAATATATATGCGACAATTTGGGACACTGAATTCATATTTCGTTATTTGTTCCTAAACAATGAATTTGGATATTCGTGTAATGTTTGCGATAGATTTTGGTTTGAGAAGGACTTGAAGGACCCATGTAACTGTAGCTTTGTATCTTTGCTCCCATCATTTTCATCAGTCCAATGTAGAACAAATTTTAAACTATTGAAAACATAGTGTTCTAAGTTATAGGAGATCAGGCGGTGTTGCTATCTTCAGAAATATTGCGAACTTGTACTGACGGACTGGTCAAACTATATACGACTGATTGACGCGGGTATCGGTGATATTTGTATAGTTAAAGTATTGTACATGGTGTAGTGAGATTTATATTCATCCTAATGTGTCTATATTGATATGGAAATGCCTTGTTCAGTGCGATGATGAAATATTCACCAACAACTAGACCAATCAGTGACAACTATCAGATGATGCACCAATTATGATAGTTGGCGACTTCAATGTGGATGGTGCATTAAATTTACACGTCTTAGCTTTATGAAGAAACATTTCAATTTAGATGACAATTTGGGTGGCAGTACGATAGATTTGATGTTTCCACCAATATTTATTCTACGCTTAGTCTGTTGCCATTTGTATGATTCTTCTCTTATCATAGACCAGTAATTTGGAAGTTGAGAATGCTTAGAATTAAAGATTGGTTAAAAATTGTTTATATATTGTAAGTACATAAACATTTTATATCACAAATTAAATTGTGTTGTACAAAATTATTTCTTATTGGCCAAGTGGGTAGAATACGTCTTAATTAGCGACTGGTCCCAACACAGCCCCATAGAATTTTTTTTTCCGCTTTTAAATACTACGTTCGAGAAAATCAGTTTTCAGCGAAGTTCCTGAACTAAATTTGCGAAGTCGGTCGTAATGGTTGCCAATTTTTTCCCGAATTTTTTGATTTTTAACTTCAGATTCGGATAGACCATCAAAAAAATAAGTGAAAGTTAGGATAGGCACACGTGTCCCATGTTTGGAAACATGGTTAAAATGGTGGTCAAAGTTTAGTCAAAATTTTAAACTGTTGGTCAATGCATTAGTCCACCTAGTCCATCTAACGCCTATTCCGGTCAAAGAAATGACATTTCCGCTTTGATTTTTCATTAGGTGGTCCAGAAATATCATTTTATTGACGGGATAGGCATTCGATGGTCTAGCATTATAGGCTTAAAATTTTGACCAAATTTTGAACGCCATTTTGGCCTTGTTCCCGAAAGAATAGGACATGTGTGTTTTATTATAACTTCTACTTACTTTTTGATGCTCTATCTGAATCTGAAGTCAAAATCAAAAAATCGAAAAAAAAATTGGCAACGGAACCACCACTTCGCCAATGACTTCCTACTTTTAACATAGTTCTGACTGCTTCTCGACAGGTCTGATTTAAAAAATGGACCCAATTTTCTTAGTTCCTATGCCCTCGTTTTATTCACATTTTCACCATTCAATTTATATTGCACAGGTTAATTTTAAAAATAATTGATATCTAAATATATTAAAAAAAAAAAACAAACCTCTAGATTGATGTTGCAAGAAACATTAGAATTTTTAGAGTAGACAATTATTTTAATATGAGATTCATGAGAAAACGTTACTTTTTCCTACTGATAAGAGTAGTAATGACTAAATTTAGTTAACTAGTGCTTCTTAATCAGCCTTCAATTCATATCCGATTACATCAGACGAGAGCCACAATGCTTTGCTTTTCCTCATTTCTCATTCCAAACTGGCCGATCGGGGTGTAGAGGTCAAAGCTGTTGGTTGCTCCATTCAAAGATGATGATGATGATGATGGTGATGATGATGCAAGACCTTCTCTCTTCCACACAGACAATTGGAGATTGATTTTTACGATCCACTATTAATCTGATAGTAAAACAGACAGACCAATCGGATTTGGTCATTTTGGTGGAGAATTTTTCCTCGAAAGTCGCGGCGATTGGAGTTGACCCCTTCGCCATTGTCCTTGAAGGATGGCCTCTACCTAACAACACTTTTTTTAAATTTAATTTTTAGATTTCATTTTAACTCGTGGGCGAGCGACGAAATGGCTTCTCTTCTGTTGTTTTTTTTGATTGTTTTTATTGAGTTTTATTCATGAGGCTGGTGTCAGAGAAGAAGGGCGGGGTCGTGCTGATGGACGACCGACTCTTCATCAGATTAGCCTTTGCCCAGGTGTTTGTGTGGGTTGCTTTTCTTTTTCCATTCTTACAGCAAGGCTCTTCTGTTGGATTTAGACGACGATATTCTACTATAGAAAAGGAAAAAGAAAAAAATAGAGAGGCTTCGTTCATACACGGGTCAGGTTGTTTTGGATAGCTCTGCTCTTTTGGCCCAGCGAATGACTCGAGTACAAATTCAATGGAACGGCGTCAACTCTTTAACCTAATCTAACTTAAATACATTGCAATCGATTCAGGATTAATTTGGAATACAGGTAACCCTCTTATAACAAACGGTAGCTCCTAGAAAATGCCTTGTTATGTGAAACAATGTTCTATTGAGATCCAGAGCCAGTACAAAAAAAGGGAAATAATGGGGAGGGGGGAGGGGACTTAGGTTCCGAAAACCTTTAATATTTGTCACAAATATTTATTTAATCCTATCCAAGCATCTTCATTTTTATTAAAAATATTAACAGAACGGAATAAAACTAATTACATTTTGATAACCTTGATTTAATAAAAAAGTGCTCGTATGTTAATCCACTTTTCATCCAATTGTTTGTCGTTTTACATCAATAACTTATTTTTGGCTTTTAAATTTGTCATCTGATATTTGGATCTTCGAATATTGAATTCAATTAATTTCTTTATCATTATAATTTCTTCACCTATTTTAAATTCTTTCTTAAAGTTTCGTTTAATGTTTTTATTGACTAAGCTGCTTTGCATAAATAATTCCTTTTCAAGATTACTTTTAAAATAGTTTACCTTTTCTTCGTCTTTTAAGTGCCATATCTATATCTATACTATTACAATAAATTCTTGTAAACATTCCAAGGAGGAGGAGCTGTGAAGCAGAAATACATTTATTAACAAGAAATTAATCTCCCCCGAGTAGGCAAGTAGCAGACCCTGTGGTCATCTAATTTTACTCCTTTATCTTCTCTTTTTACCTCCCCCAAATTTTTTTTAATCAAAAAATTGATATTTTTTCGAACGTAATATGTAAAAAAGCTCGTATCTTCTTTCCTTTTTCATCATTTCCGATCGAATGACATATGTTGCCACAGTTTTAAAGACCAAGTGACTGACACTCCCACACTGGAACAATTGGAGCCTAAACTTCATGGTAATGTAGATTATGCCTAGAGGAATCTGGATACTGAATTTCACTCCTTTACGTACTTAAATAACACATAGGTCTTTTGTCCTCTCTGACTCCCACCCCCGTAATTCAGACCCAGTGCATTAATGAAAACCAAGCTAAATAGTGAAGCTACATTCCGAATTTCAATCTTCTACCTCAAAAAATATAGAAATTATGAAGGGGATAGACGGACATTAAAAAACCAATAAGTAACTCCATTCTTCCTCTATTTAGGACGTGTCTAAAAAAGTCCGACCGCTCGCCAACAGGTCACATGGTACGATCGGCGATCGGTCGGTGGGCGTTTGCTTCCGTTTGTTCGTTCTTTTCTATTACTATGGTTCATGGACAGCGCGGTCGTGAGCATTTTGTTTCAAAATGGCGTCGTAGCCAGGTTCCTCATCATTTAAGTTAGTTCGATTTAAAATTGTTCGCCATCTCCTTTCTCCAAAATATATTTATGACGTATCGGGCATTCGAACACTTGAATTTTCTACTTTCGTCCGCCATTTTGATTCTACTCACCGAGGCAGCCGACTGGCGTTGGACTCCGGTCGCGTTATGAAAACGCTTATCGCAACCGGTCGTTATTTTATGAATCGAGGGTCGTCCGATTAGGGAGAACATTTAAAGTGAATAAATGACTTCTTTAGGGTGTGTCTAAAAATTCCGACCGGTCGCGACTGGTCAAAGCCCGTCGCAAAGGTCGTTTTGGAGCCACCAGTGACTAACTCGAAATGTTGACTATGTCCGATCGACGTGGGAACTCTGCAAGCATACGTAGCTGGCTTTGTTCATTTTAAATTTTCTCTCTAATCGGACGACCCCAACGATATGAAATGAGTAGATCGCTCATGAGCTGCTTTCAGCGCCACCAACGCGTCCCCATTTGAAAGCCTGTCGGCCATTGCTTTGATTGGCAAAAAATGACCTTCATCGTATGTTTACGTTTGAAGTTTGCGTAGACAAACATAGTAAAACTCAATGCCCATTTCTTGTCCAGCTTTAAATTGTATTATAGAGGTTCACCAATGACCTTTCACAGGTGTGTTTTTATCTTTCTGCGTCTTAGAATGTTTTTCTCATGTAAAAATCCTGGTCGTCTTTTATATCGTGGTTGTTGATACATAAAAGATGTCGATATTCAACCATGTTACCGTCGTTTCAGTGATACCAGAATGATTGTTTAGAGATATTTATGAAATTATATAAGCTTATAGCATTTATTAAAAAGCATCTAAATTTGGGAGAGGTCGCTTAAAAAATTTCAGACTACAAGCACGATGTTGGTGCTTTCTCAGCTGGCGACAAAGCGGATATATAGTAATGACGCTTTGGCTAGCGATGTTGTTCTGCCAACCACAGTAATGGCGCCTACACTTTTCGCCGCCTTCAAATTGCCCCAAAGATGGCGGCCACATAAGCGATCTACTCATTTCATATCGTTGGACGACCCTCGATTCATAAAGTAACGACTGGTCGCGATGAACGTTTCATAACGCGATCGGTCGCGCTAATCGCGACCGGAGTTCATGCCAGTCGCCAGTCGGCTGCCTGGATGAGTAAAATCAAAATGGCGGACGAAAGTAGAAAATTCAAGAGTTCGAGTTCTCGATACGTAATAAATATATTTTGGAGAAATGAGATGGCGAAATAGATATTGGGCAGCATCAAGAAACATGGAATGAATACGAAAAAGAAAAAAACAGGTGAAGAAAATGTATGTACACAATTTTAAATCGTACTAACTTAAATGATGAGGAACTTTGCTGCGACGCCATTTTGAATGAACGAACAAACGTAAGCAAACGGCCGCCGACCGATCGCCGATCGTACCACAAGACCTGTTGGCGACCTGTCGGCTTTGTAGACACACCATTGGTAATAGAGACTATGATCACTTGAGCAATCGTGCGTTGACAAAGCGATTTCACGTGCGCACGCCGATGTCAATAATGCTTAAAAGATGAACAGAAAGTAACAGTGTATTACTTTTTTGACAAATCGATGTTAATCCTATTTTAAAATTGTGCTCCGCCATCACTCTTTTGATCACGTGCTCCAGTAGTCTGCCGTGATTCGATGAAGCTAATCTCGCTGAAAGCGCCAACGGGCAAAAGCTGAAAAGATTTCAACTTTGCTGCCTGACATATATGCCGGTGTAACAGGGCAGAATAAACCCCCGTGTAGATTATACCCGGGGTTAATCTACCCTTGTGTGTTTTATACCCCTACTTCAGGATTGGCGTTTTGCCAACCCCCTTTAAACGACCCACCACCCCCCGTCGGATCTAGGATACCGTACTGTAGGAGGGTTACCTGTGTTTGTTTAATGACATACCATTCTACTACCCGGACACCTATGGTTTTATTTTCAATGCTCATGACAATAAAGAGAGTCCATTGAAATTTTCGTTATTAGTTCCTCCAATTCATTCATTTTGCACCAAGGATCCATGAACTTGATTTGGCACAAATTCTTAAATAATAAGAGAAGAACTTATTAAACAAGTTGATAAGGCTAGTGAAGGCGTCTTAAACACTGTCCAACGAGAGAAAGCAAGCCCTGGCTCTAGTTTTAATTTTTTAATTACAACTCATTCAACTCCTGGACACGTTCACGCTTTCTTTTATTGGACAGAGTACAGCTAACTCGTTTGATTCTGAAGAAACCTAATTGCACATATTCTACAGGATGGAATACGGAATATCCTACACTGAAGAAAAGGCGTACAGGACCCTTAATCGTGTCCATCAAAATAACAAAACTGAGAACAAAATACCATTGCAGCGATAGAAATGTTTGAGTTTATAGTATAACAAACGCGCAAACGATCATCGCACAGAGCCCAGTATGTTTGTGTTAGGACATCCAGATTAAGGGTTTGGACTATACGAGCAGAAAGAGTTCAACCTTGCACAAATTCAGTGTTAACTGGGTTGTTGGAAGTCTTGGAAGCAAAAGCATGTCACTATAATAACTATAAAGTTGCAGTCAAAGGACCACGAACATGAGGTTAGAACCACAAACAAGGTGGGCCTGTAAAACTGTTGGCCTAACGCTGCACATTCCAGTAAATACTCTCGTTACGGACTAGCCAGTGTTTTCAGTGTAGAACATTTCGTGCAATATCCTGTGTGTCAGAACAAGACAATGAAGGACACTTTCTTTCTCTTTATTCTTTGGTATACATTACAGTCGACGTCTTACACTTACTCGTCAACGGCTTATAAAGCTGCACTCCAGTCCGTTGCTTAATGAAACACGAGGAGATATTTGTATGTAAAAGTGGAGACAAAAGTACTCCCTTCAAAAAAGAGTTTGATGTAAAAGATCTGTACAAAAGAAGAAGAAGAAGAAGAAAAAAACCCAGTTGCGTATCCTGGGAGGAATAACGACAAACGTTGAACGAATGCATCGAAGTCACCTTTGGTTGAACACGTACACTCACACATACACACACACACATACATTGACAGTATAAATCCTCTAGTTCTAGACACGTAGACGTAGAAACGTATATACTTCTGAGGCAGTATGCACTTCAAAAATATTTTCTTCAAAAAAAAAAAGGTTGAGTCGTAAAAGTCACAGTTGCAGTTATTTAGACAAAGAAAGGCAGTTGGTTGTTGTTGTTGCTGTTGTTGAGAGAAGTTCTTCTCAGTGTGCATAGTTTGCATGGTTGAGCATCCTGATAAATGGAGAGGCACGGAAAACGCCACTGAGTCCGTAACAGTCCTCTACTGTTCCTCTAGAGCATTGGTGTATCATCAGGCAAAGGATGCGGACGAAGCACCACCACCGCCGCCGCCTCCTCCTCCTTTGGCTTCCGACGACGGCTTAGGGAAGACGAACGTTGTCTCCTGGGTGCGCGGCGGGATTTTCCTTGCAAAGAGAAAGAAACAAACGCCATTTTGAGAGTGAATCCCCCATAAAACGATAAAGAACTTGACTGGAAGCACTTACTCGAAACATTGGAAGTCACCGTGAGCGCCGTAGCTGCCTTCATAATCTGAAAGAAAAAGGAGGAAAAAATTAGAGCAAAGAAAAATTCCAGGATTTGAACCCTATCCTCCAGTAAATAGATCGAAACTTCCCCTACAAGATACTGACGTCCCTGGGGACATCCAAGATAGATCATCTAAAAATGTCCAGTGATGTCTAATTAGAACTCTCCTGGACATTCAGATGTCCACTTTTCCTTATCCACAGGATATCTAGCGGTTGTTATTGTATGTATTGGACAAGACAAGACCTATTGGCATATCGCCAGCCTTGTAGGAATCGAGCACATCCAATGGCACAATGAATACCCTCCTCTGTACACTTCCAGATCACTATTTGGCTTTTGGAAGCGAACTTTGACCTTTTATAGACATAACCCGCAGACATACATCTATGAAGAAATTAATCACCAAACGGCTTCTAGAAGACTAGAACCTTCCAGAAGGTCTCTTACCATTCAAGGAAGCTTCGGCTTCCGTGCCCTGGAGATCGCACAAGAAAGGGTTGGTCCCACCTGCAACGAGTATTTCAATAAGATTACATCATAAAGAATTTAGATGACCCAATTGTAAGGATACACATGGACAATGGTTTTGCATACCAGAAGGCTTGGTCCATTGACTGCTGCTGCTTCCTCCTCCTCCCCCACCTTGATTGGGCAAGAACTGTTGCTGCAAAAGAACATAAACACCTTGGCATGTGTATATCCTGGATTAGGCTTAAATTATAATCTAATCGGAGATCACCTTTGCAGACTCACCGGTATCTGTCGGTCCGGGTGGTGTCGCCTTTTCTCCCTGCGGATGGTCACTGCGGAGCCGTCACTCGTACGGATAGTAGCATACATGTTGTTTGGATCTAGATCGATAATGTAACAACAACGAGTTGGTGAGTTCAATGATCCGAATTTAATTCAAGAAGTGTCGTGGGGGGGTTACCGTTCTGGAGGTGACGTCGGAGCGTCGCGTGGCGGTTGACGGTGCCTCTGCCTCTCGATTTGTAGACGGTGCCGTAATAGTCATCTGGCATGCGTCCATTTCCGTTTCCGCCTCCTAGATTGCCCATGTACTGAGACCAGTCGATCACCTCCTCAGCTGTAGGGAACAAATGGGATTGATTGGAATTGGTTAGTAAAACAATTTTCACGGGCATGGGCCTTCTATACACAAGTACTCACTTTGCCGTTTGGTGGCCCTCCTTTTGCGGTAGATGAAGAGGCCCACGCCAGCGACAATGGCCGCGATGACGAGTAGGACGACCGGTATGAACACCCACGGGTCTAGGTAAAAGAGCACCACCTTGTCGTCCTTGAGGTGCACGTCTGGGGCCAGACCTGCGACATCAACAGAAAGTTTTTGACAGTTCAGATACACTTACCTGCGATTGAGGACTACAGATGCAATTCGTCTCACCTCCAGAGGCAGTGAGGGTAGAGAACATGTACTCTCCGATGTTGAACTCTTCCTCGCTCGTGTAGGCCGACAGTCGCAGGAGGTACCAGGAGGCCGGGGCGAGGTTGGAGACGACCAGTTTCTTTTGAGTGGGCTTGACGTGGTTGGAGACGACGGTCCAATCGGAAGAGGACGTTTGTTTGTATTCGAGTACGAAGTGGTGGACGGGACAGGCGGATGCGGGCCACGAGTCTAAGTGGACGGTGATGAAGGTGGACCCTTCTTGGATGAGCGACGCTTTGGCTGGCAACTGGAACACTGTAATGACACATAGAACGTTAGTAATCTGCATGTGCAGTTCTTGTTTGTTTGTGTGTATATATTTGTGTCCTTTACCGTCAGAGTTAGTGGTGACAGTGATGGTTTCGGTGGGTTTGCTTGTGCCGACGTCGTTGACGGCCTCCACGTAGAATTGGTAGGTGGCGCCGCACGACAGGTCGTCCAGGATGAAAGAGTGCACATCACCCGGAAACTCCTTCACCTCCCACTGGCCGTTCTGCTTCCGGTGGTGGAAGAGGTAATCTAAGAGGGTGGAGAGAAACGTATGCGTCAAGGAACCTACCAGAAGGTGCAAAAGTGCTTACTCGTATTGCTTACTTTGGACTGGCAGGAAATCACCGCCGCCGGCGCTGTTGTCGCCGGACATGGACTTCCACTGGAATCGCACCGAGTTGAGGGACTTCGAGAGAATGTCCAGCACGGGAACGTCTGGAGGAACTGATCATACATAAAGAAAGACAAGCACGCACATCATAAATGGACAAGAAGGAACTGATCAAAAGTGATGGTTGGTGGTGTTCGTTGTTCTTACTTAGAACGAGGACGGAGTAGCGGACGTTGTCGCTGCCGTAGTCGTTCCTTATCTCGCACGTGTAGTTGCCGGTATCTTCGCGCACAGCCTTCTTGATGAGCAAGGTGCCGTCAAAGCGGACAAAGTAGCGCTCACTGCCCAACAACATACTGCCCCTAGAAAGAGAGAGAGGATACACGAACCACAGTTTAGTCTCAGTCTATGGGGAGCTAGTCTAAGACTAGCAAGGCGACAGCCGGTTCGTCTCGACACAGGCATATCATATCAGAACTAATAACGTGAATTGATGGTCAGTAGGTCAATTGAAGAAAAGTGTTGACGTATAAGAAATGCCACTAGAGCACCCATTTGCTGACCCGCACTTATCAATTGACCTTAGACTGGTGTAAAACGAAACGACCTTCGTATTAGAAGCAATCTGGGGGTCTCCATTCCACGTTGTCATTCTCCTTATGAAACGGGGAATAATATTATCCACCATATCTGGCAGGTGGTTTCCTGAGGCGCCAGAAATCTTATTGGTTTGCTTTGAAACGCAAGGTCCTGTTATACGGTTTGGAGTGCAGTGTGCGTTTCTAACATGGGCTCATAAGAGAGTTTATCCTAGAACTCGGCGTATCACGATAGTAAGTTACACATAAAATCATGCAAATGTAAAAAGCGTGTTAAAAATTTTGGTGGAGTTGTTTTTGCAACGTGAGGAACAAACAAACAAACAAACAAAGATACAGACAGACAGACAAAAATTCTAAAAATGATTGTTTTGGCTTCTGTTAGTGTTTCCGGGCAAAAGTCCAAGTGCGAATGTAGAATGTGAAATTTAAGGAATATATTGCAGCCAGCATCGTGAGAGGTTTGTATCCTATTCATTATTAAAATTTGGTAATTTTCTGCTTTCCAAGAAACTGGTAAAAACTTGTACCATGAATGCCCACGCTGTTAATTTGGTTTCAAATAATCTTTCACTTACTCGTATCTGAGGTCCAACAAAAATATCTTCTTTTAGTTTGCCTTGTTATTTTTGAGAACTTTTGTCGAAGATATTTAAAACCGTCACTTTCGCGATCCAGTGCCTTAACAAAGTTGCGAAAACGAGTTTAAAGTGAACAGCTGATAAAGATTGAGGTTAAAGTATTTGCTTATCCTCTCCCTAAAGCTTGGAGAAACAACGCAAACTTGTCGCTTCTTGAGTGAGTGAGTGAATGAGTCTGCAACAACGCTCAACCTGCATTTCCTCCGTAACCAGAGCTAAACCAATGCTGTCGCTTTTCGAATAATGTTTAATTTTATTATCAGTTACTGACTTAGGATAAAAACTTTGTTTGCCTCTGTAATATCTAATCTATCTAGAAATATATTTTGTTTTTGATGAAAGAGCAACACAGCTTCTAAATCTTTTTGGTTATTGAAAAGTAAGCCTTTTTCTGAACACCTGCTAGGTCTGCTTCAATTTTTTTTTTTTTCAAGAACATGTAGCTTTGAAAATTTTAACATGTCCATTGAACTGTCTATGCTAAGCCATTTTCTGTCTCTGTATTTTACTCAATTTGGATGTTCCTTAAACTTGGTTCGAAATTTTAGGGATCGTTTTCCCAATATTATAATAATACATCAGCTTTGCTTTGTTTTATAATTTGTATGTCATTTTAAGTTAGTTTGGAGAGATAGAGAAGAACTGCATTTGGAGCTTTACTGAAATTGCAGTTTGACATTATTTTTATGTTTAATATATTTAATGTAAATTTAGTATTAAACTTGTATTAAAAGCAATTGTAGATTAATGTGCTTCTTTGAAAAGTGTCTAATAACATCTTTAGCATAATATTAGACATAATATTTTTTAGATAGGCCCGGGTAAAACTATTTGATGTCATATTTGTAGCGAATTTGTGCTCTGAAGTAAACAAAAACCATGCTAGGGTAGGTAAAATACTGCGTAAAGTGAATGGCTTAGAGATACGAGAGAGAAAATGAAGAATAGGGCCTATGTACCTCTGGAGCCACTTCCTCTGCGGTGATGGGATGCCCGTAGCCCGGCACGGTAATTCCACGTCCTTGTGCCAGTGGGTCTTGACGACGTCGTCGAAAGAGGCGATCTTGGCGGGCACTGTCCAACGAGTAAACCAATGCACGAGTGATGATTCATGCACGTGTATGTCGACGAAGCAGTTTTAAAAGTTGGCTCACCTTTCCTGCCGACGGGCGTCTGCGTGATGACGGTGGAGATGGGTCCCTCGCCGATGGCCGACAGCGCCGACACCCAAAAGGCGTAGCGGGTGTCCTTTTGCAGCCCCTTGGCCTCGAACGTGTTGGTGTCGCTCTGTACCGTCTGCACATTCACCCCTTCGAGACCCTTGTCCGAAAAATCCTTCAACTGGGAATAGAAAAATCCACGTCATGTCACCACAGAAGGTATCACGGGTTCTACGTGGACTGTAAAACTCACCTCTTGTCCGTCGCCAATGGCCGTGTAGTAGACGTTGTACTTGGAGACGGCACCATTAGACTGCTGGGGGGCCTTCCAGGACACGAGCACAGCCTCGTCCGACACGGGGAGCGCTTTGATGGCCGATGGAGCACCTGGCACTGCAAAGGGTAGATTCAAAAGAAGAACGTGACTGGAAGGTACTGGAAGAGGGGAACTCAAATGGCTCTACTCCAATCACGCTTACCATCCTCGTAGGTCTTGCAGTAGACTGGAGGGCTGCGAACGCCGTCGCCCACTTTAGTGAAGGCGAGCACTTGTATGCTGTAGTTGGCGTTGACGTCCAGGTCGGTGAGCATCATTTTGGACGCTGTCGTCACGTTCGACTTTGTCCTTGAATCTGAAAAAAAAAAAAAAAGGGAAAAACGCCATGCATGAAAAACCATCGCTATTCTTGTTGTGGAATGGGTATTGGCCAATACGCTTTACCGCTTCGTTTTCCTTGGGTGGTCTTGTAGATGACCTTGTAGCCGCGCAGGATACCATTGACGGCGTCGGGGTTGGGAGACTCCCACACAACATAGATGCTGCGGGACGACAGGGCTGAGCAGCGGACGTCCTTGGGCGGTTGGTCTGGAACTGCGCAAACCCAAAAGAAAAAGAACAAGCAAGTGACTCACACACGCAAAAGAGCAACACATACAAGTGCAAAGGTGTAAGTCGTTTTGCCTTACCGTCTTCTGAAGTCATGACGACGACGGGCTGAGAAAGGGGTCCGTTTCCACCGCTGTTGTAAGCCTGCACGGTGATGTCGTAGCGGGTGTACATGTGCAGGTCTCTCAGCTGAAAGATCACCTCGTCGGTGTAGTCGTCGGGAACTTCCATGGCGGTGAACTCGAACGGGGAGCCAGATTCGTGGACCCTGTAGCCGATGCGGTAGCCGCGTATCATACCATTCCACGTACTCTTGCTCGGGGGCTGCAAAAGAAAAGAGTTTTGAGAGACCAGAATTACCGGGCTAGTACACCGCTTTCTAGAATTAACTTCTGGCGCTTTAAAGATAAAACCTATCAAGAAGCCTTGAATACGTACAACAATAAAGTAAAATAAAATCTTGTAAACATTCCAAGGAGGAGCTTTGGCAGAGAAGCAGAAATACATTTATATGTTTATTAAAAAGAAATTAATCCCCCCCCCCCCCTCCCGCCTCCCGAGTAGGATAAGGCAAGTCATTTATTTTTACCCCTTCATCTGCACTTTTACCTCTCCCCAAGTTTTTTTTAATCAGTAAATTGATTTTCTCGAATGCAATATGTAAAAAATGTAAAAAACCTCGTATCTTCTTTCCTTTCTCATCATTTCCGAACGTATGATATATCACATGCCATATGTTGCCATAGTTTTAAGGATCAAGTGACTGCCACCCCCGCAAATCCGAGCCCACTAAAACCAATAAGTAGCTCCATTTTCCGCTACTTAATAATAAGCTTAAAGATTATGAGCACTTGAGCAATCGTGCGTCGACAAAGCGATTTCACGTGCGCGCGCCGATGTCAATAATGCTTAAAAGATGAATAGAAAGTAACAATGTATTCCCTCTTGACAAATCGATTGTTATATGACATGCCAGTATCTTTGAATTCTTTACACTCACTGTTTTAGCACGTAAATTCGACTCGAAGGGGTCCACGAAAAATTCTGAAAAGTTGATACGGCCGAGCTAAGACTTTGATGGTCATGTTTCTGAAAGCAGAATTTAAAAAAGTTAATCCGTTTTCAAGTTATCGTGCAAACGGCGGACGGATAAACGTACAGACCAAGGGCGCATTCTTATAAGTAGCTTTTATGCTAAAGCTCCTAATAAAGATGACACCCTGGAGAATTGCGTATTGTTAGGCAGCTTTCCACAATACGGGAAGACTCTCTACATCTTGTACCGGGATTCCACATACAAGAGCTTTCAAATAAAAGTCCAGTGGGTTTAGGCCCGTAGAGCGTGGAGGCCAAGGCAGTGGTCCACCTCTACCTATCCATCTGTTACGGAATCTGTTATTTAGGAGGAGAACAGGCATTAAATTCAGAAATGCCACTTTGAGCATTTTGTTGCCTCTATCTATTATATAACAGTAAGTAGGAATAGAAATTTTACATGTGTGGCTTTAATATTCACACGGCGAGGAGACAGCTTAGCTGTTGAAGTAAATTCAATTTCATTGGGGAAAAGTAGAGGCATCTCTGTTTTACTTTTTTATTATTTGTCCATGAAACCCACACTTATCTACGCATACGAAGTAGCACTTACATGAGAAGATTATTATGAAAATTTTATATTCATTAATTTTTACGGTATATTCTTTCCAAGGATGTTTAATGTATTGCATACCATATCTAAGCATTGGAAGTATCCAGTGGACCATAATGGTTCCACTAAACCACATACCTTTGAACCAATTTCGACTAGCATTAATTTTACGTTAAATTCATTCATGACGCGTCAACACACATTTTTAGTGGATTTTCGTGGACTTTTGCATAATTTTCGTGTAAAATCCACTAAGTTGGTCACGCTGGTTCTTGTTTCTTTTGTAAGGGATCGAGCACCTCAGTCATCTGGTTTCGGAATTAGCACTGAGCCGGGTTTGCCAGCAGCTGGCAGAGACACCCAATGATGACGTCATCGGATGTAAATTCAAGAAGAACGCTAGGCTGAGACAATGATATTGACGTTAACACTGAATCTTCTATCTGTTCATTTAATTTTGTAAATAATTTCACGAAAGAAAAAATAAAATAATTTCACGCAAAAAGTATTATTTATTTCTATTTTAGATAAACGATCTAGAAAATCGAGAACGGATGAAGCCGAAAAAAAAAAATGTATAAAATTGAGTTATGGTCTGTGTCACCCAAAAAATGCTAACCGCGCTAAGTGTTTCTTAACTTCACTGACTGTTTCCAATCAGCTTGCGCACTACCCTACGACCCCGCCCACCCTCCTTAGGAGGTTTTAGTTATTAAGAAGCCCAATGATTTTCTTTTGGGCAGTAAACCTTTGACAATTATTAATTTCATACATACATTTGCTTCTCAATTTTAGTGTAAACTTTTTAAATATGGGAATTACTTTATAATGAATATGATTGAAACAATTTATAATAATTTTTCCTGTGGAAATATTGACTGATAGAACAACAATATTGATAACATCAGGACTAGAAATTCTTTAAGATATCAATCTGTAGCTATTTTGTTTGAAATCACTGATAGTTTATGGGTTATTGAAACAGCTCAAAATTGTTGTTCTATAAAAGTTGTTTTGTATACCACATAATATCAACGTTTTTACTTTTAATAAAGCAAAACTATTATAACATTAATTACATAGAATAAAAATGGGCATAAATCTTAATAAAGTTAAAATTATTTTTCTTGTTTCGAAAATGTAATACGTAGCCAGATATTTATTTACACCATTGGGAAACCAAATTAATCAATGATTCCTGTGTCTCATCTAATATTATTTTTATCCTTTGGACACGTTAAATAGATGATATATTTATAATCACCACTTTGATTGATATCGAGTGGTTTAGCTCTCAAATTTCATCTAAATGCCATTTTGAATTCCGAGTGAATAAAATGCAAAATGAAACTGTAATTTTATTAGATTTGTTAATCATCAGAAATCGCAATCAACTCATGTTCAACATTTATGAGAAAGAGACACAAGGCTTTTTTAATTTACCGCACTAGAAAGCTAATACGATTCTTAATTTTATACAAAGAGCTAGATCTTTGTGTTCACCGGAATTACTGCCTTTGTAATGTTCAAAATGTCTCTGAATGAATATCCAACACATACGCATTATTAATTGGATGAAAATTAGAGGCTTTCAAAATGGGAAAAGAAATATCTCAAAATAGATTAATCAAAAAAAAAGAGAGTTTCTATTAATTATGATTATAAATTCGAAGCTATCAAAAATGTTTTAAAGATGAAAACATTGAAATTGTCCCGAAGATCAATAACACTATTAAAAAGCAACCAGCATTTTAAAAGCAAATCTGAAAATATCATCAACAATAATTTAGATCCTTACAACTTGAAAGAATTATATAAATATGATCCGGTGTTTCGCAACTTAATTTCAAAATAGAATGTTATTTATGAAATTCCTTGTGCGAACTGTGATGTTAATCATAGACGAGGTCAAAAATGCAAACACCGAGTTGAGTTGGTAAAGAAATGATTATTGCTCGATTGTTAAATACCAACAATGATTTTCTTCACTAACTCAACTCGGTGTTAGGATTTTTGACCTCGTCCTATATTGGCCACTCGGGACGCTCTCTTTTCTCTCGTTTGGAAGAGCATGAGAGAGCGATCAGACTCCTTTACTGTGAAAACGCTTTAGCCAGACACTGTCATTGTACTGGCCATCAAATAAATTGGAGGAAAGTTAAAATTTTAGGGAAGAAGGAAAATAGAAAAAAAAATTATTAAAGAGGCCTATTATATAAATAAAGCAAATAACAATCTGGCATCCCAATAATGACATAGGGATTGGCATGTCATGTGACTTTCTTCATTTTTTTTATCTTTTTTTATTTGTATGTATCACTCTCTAATGTATGTGCTCATGAAGATAATAAATTGGTTTAATCTTACAAATTAAACCATGAACTATTACATCTGTATTCTTCTTTCGGACTATTAATTGGTATAATATCTAAGAATTGGACTTGTCAATGGGTTTCAAACTTGTGCTTCAAAACTTCTTCAGAGCAACTACCTACCTCCTCCTCCATTGTTATTTATCCAGTTTATTATACTCCTACATTGTGCATTAATTGTTTGGATTCAGCAAATCTATCTATATATATAAAGAAGGATGTTTGTTTGTTTGTTTTTTATACAAATCTACAGTTTTATTCCGATCTTGATAAAATTTCGCATACATAACCTTCAAAGCATGTGGAAGGTCACTGTCTACCTCAGATTTCGAAAAAAAATAATAATTATTGATAAAAAAAAATCGATATTCATGGTTATGGCAGGGCATATTAATGAGAAATATCTCATGACCAACAATGCAAGACAAAGTTTGTGCAACAATAGGTATCAACAATGGTGTCAACACGCAATGCACCAACACTATGCAAGGAACAACAATATATGTCTCATGACCAACAATGCAAGGCAAAGTTTGTGCAATATAGAATTCAATGCATAGAATTCCTGTTATTCAAGCTTTTCTTAGAAAAGAGAATTCTTAGTACTTAACAATTTCTTGAAAATCTGCTACTTGCCTTACTCTACTCGGGGGATTAATTTCTTGTTAATAAATGTATTTCTGCTTCAATGCTAAAGCTTCTCCTTGGAATGTTATGATTAGAGAAAGTAACCACTGACTAACTCTTTACGTTGTCAAGATGAACCAAATCATTTTAGCTTACAATTTTTTAATAGCTCTTTCTCTTTACGAGTCGTCAACGAATTAAATTTTTCACTCCCAGGTTATCTAATTTTAAACGTAGAATGTGCGGAACTCGTTCTAAATGTGCCCGCCATTGCACACATTTTAATAATGTTCTAAATGTATCTTCTATTTAATCTAACCATTGTGATCCTTTATACTCTTAGCCACGTGACATCATAATGTAATACTCCCACAGGATGCTTATAAATAAATAAATAAATAAATAAATAAATAAATAAACAAATGGGTACGAATTTTCCGTAATTGACAGTGCAATCAATTCACATAGGATAATACGCCTCCACCTTGCCTTCCAGAAACTGATCAGTCAATAACGCGTGCTTACCTTCCAGGAGACACGTAGAGTCGTCTGCTCGACCGTCTCTATCTCGATTTGCTGGGGAGTACCTTCCGGTGCTGTAAGGAGTACAAAGGAACTCGTGAAGCCCACGCATAAGCAAAGGAGAAGAAGAGTAACAGCTTACAAGTGACGCACCTTCCTCCTCCATGATGACGGAGACGACGTTGCTGTAGTTGCCGACGCCCACCTCGTTCTCCGCGGCGACACGGAACTCGTAGACGGTCGCGGGGCTCAGATCGTCGACGACGGCCATCGACTGGGACGCTGACACGCGGGTCAGTGACGAACGACCGTTCCACGAATCTACATGACAAACAAGAGTGATTAAAAAAAATGGCGTCCTCATTGGTCTACATCATCATCATCATCTTACCTCGACTGTCTCCTCACCTTGTTTCCTCTTCTTCTGGAGAGTGTACCCTTGCAGGGGACTGTTGCCGTCGGAGGGCCGAGACCACGTGATCTCCACAGACCGGTTGCCCTTGTTGCGGATGGACGAGATTTCTGGTGCGGATGGCAACTCTGGAAGACAAAGGCTCGTTAGTCTTGGGATAGGGTTATTCTGTTGAGTGTCTTTTGACTAATGGTCCCTTACCTTGTACGACGAGGTTGATCTGCAAAGTGGCGTTGCCGTAGCTGTTGGAGGCGGTGCAGGTGTAGATTCCGCTGTCTTCTTTGTCCACCTTCTCGAACGTCAGATTAGACGAGGCGCCCTTGGTGGCGTTTGAAAAGCTGTAGACGAACCTGCATCATAGGAAAGTGAAGAGTCGTTATCATTAGGGCTAAGTGACTGTTTCATGTTATTGTGCAACAAGTTTTTTGTGGCTCGACTGACGTACTTGCTGTTCTGAACGACGTCCATCCGCCTTCCCTTGCGCCGCCACTCGAACTGGATCGGATGCTCGCCAAACGCCTCGCAAGGCAGGACTGTGGAGCCGCCGAGCTTGGACGTGTAGGAGACCGTCTTGGAGCCGAAGTAGACGGGCGCTGGAATCACAGAAACAATCACGGGACATGAGCTGGATCGATAGACAGGGGCTTGACGTATGCTATAATCGGGAGCAGTAGGTTACCTTTGACGGTGAGGTACATGCTGAGGCTGCGGTCTATGCCGACGCCATTAGAGGCGGAGCAATAGTAGTAGCCCTGGTCGCTCTCCCGGACGCTGTCGAATCGCAGCGACCCATTGTTGAGTACCCGTACCGGATCGCCCCGAGAAGATGACGTCACGGGCTTCGTGTCTCCCTGGCTCAGCTCGCCTGTGAAAAAACAACACTCAGTAGACTCCATTTTGTCACTTTTTCAAGTCATTTGATTAATATTATGCGCACCTAGGACCTTCTTCCAAGTGATGCTCGGCTTGGGGAATCCATCGGCCTGGCAGTCGACGGTGAGCGGGCTTCCTTTGACGGCGGTCGTGTCTCGCGGATGGATCACCCATTCTGGGGGCACTGCGGTGGATCGCAATTGGGGAGACTATTACTTATTTTGAACAAACACCCAGTTGACTCGAATCGAGCACACTAAAGCGTTTTCATAAACACCGAATCCTACCTTCACTCATTCGAGACGGTTCTCTCAAAGACGGATCGTGGACCCTTCCGGCTTTTAGAGTACCGTTGAAAATGGGCGAAAATAGAAGACACAACAACAACAAACAACAACAACAACAACAACAGTGCAGGGATATTACCGGGGACGGGATAATGGGGTACAGAGTAAGGTAAAGGATACGTCTGTTTATGTGTGTTTGTATGTGTCCATATAATTCGGTTTTCCACAGTTGGAGAATGTCAAGAGCGATTATCTTCGTGTGTAATGAAACTATTTCCATTGCCTTAGTAGACATTTTAGTTGGATCGTGCAGACTGATATTTATCCGCAAAGCTTAGCGTACCTAGCGGATACAATGTTTTATACTGGTTGGTGACTCGATCCATCTTAGACACGAGTCTAAAGCGTGGTCAGTGACGACATCTACAGGATTCGCTCTAGAATCGAGTGAAAATGCGAGTGAAATTTTTGATTCTTTATGACTTCCATAGATTTACATGCATCCACAATTTTTAATGACGCCATTTGACATCAATTTGGTTTAGGGGGCGCTCATAGTCACTATTTCCTGTTTCAATTGTACTTCCGGCTGGTGCTCGAAGCATTGTGCTTGTGCGTTGTGGATAGAATCACGTCTAGATTTTGACTAGAATAGAATTCGCATTTATAAGAAACTTGGATTGAGCATGCGTTTTGGGCAAAATGCTTTACCTAAAAGGGAGCCGCTTGTGTTGGTTATATTTCATACATCGTAAGAATCGATTCTGTTGTTACCTCACTAACAATAAAGTAAATGATACTCTAATAATAAATAATAATAATTTTAATGTGGAATGTACCACTTGTGTTAAAATTAAAGGAAGCAGGTGGCTACATGCTTCTCCAATTTTAAAAATTGAATTAAACAAATTTCTTTTTAAAATTTCTGTGGAAAAAAAAAAGAAAAAAAATAAAAGAAAAAAAGAAAGAAAATATCTGTCCATATACATTTCGTATGTGTTCACTGCATTTCATGATGCTCCATGGCCGATGTTTGCCCAGATTGTATTAAACAAATGACAAGTTTTTATTCCACTTTGTCTTCGTTACATCTTCGCTAAAATGAGGATGTAAATTTTCATCGCGGGGATCAAGAAAGAAAAAAAAATATTGGTCAAAAATTACGAGTCAATTGACACGTCGACTGCGATTAAGTGCGAATCCTGCATCTATTTCGAAACCTAAATACACAAAGTTGTCTGATATTTCTTGGTAAGCATCTGCACTTGCTTCAAACTTATTTTGTCTCCAGGCGATTTGAAATTTAAGCGTGTCTTTTTCTTTCTTCTTAGAACTAGTTATTTTTCGTAGTAGTAGTAGTAGTAGTGAAGAGCCAGCAGACGTTAGAGTTAAACATTTTTTCCCATTCAATGTGTTTCAGATGGCGAACGTTTGGATGGAGGAGGAATGGCAATTCCAGTGGACACAACAACAACAAGTGCGCTCACCACGAGTACAAGTAAGACCTTTGATTCAACTTACTGTTAGCAGCAGCAGTAGTAGTAGTTGCTTTACATTGACCACACACAGTTGGTTATTTATTATTATTAGGTTTAGTCTAAAAGGATGGTACAAAAGTACGAGGAGCATTTTTAAAGTGAGACCCGTTTTGTAATAAAAACAAAACTGCTAGATATATTTTCAAAATTTTTTCTTTACCAGATTCTATGTGCACCTTAAACTATTTTTCCACAGTTTCCAAGTTTATTTAAGCAGTTGTCATAGCGCTCAATGTACTTCCGCACGATCAATCAGTTCATAGAAGCTACTGCCGGTGAAGAAAGTCACGCTGTTTTCACTTGTTCATTGTCGCTGAAATGCAGGCTGCCGATGATCTCCTTTAGATCCCGGAACAGATGGTAGCCAATGGATGCGAGGTCCGGACTGTAAGGCGGGTGGTCAAGTTGTTCCCAAACAAAAAATCTGATTACAAAACTGTTCTCACTTTAAAAACGACCCTCGTATAAAGCTTATAAAATAAAATGGGTTTGCATACAGTGCATTCCCACCCTGCAAACCATGTTGTGATTCTGCCTCGGTTCTGAATTTTTTTAGATTAAATTTGTCTCTGAGTGTGTGTGTGTGTGTGTGTGTGTGTGTGTGCCAGTCAACTGTTGACAAATGAAGATCGTTGAGTTTGATGGGTCCTCTACTTCCAGTTGCGCTTCCATCTCCGAAGATTGTTGTATCACTAAAGTCTTGTTGATTTGGAAAGACGACCCTATTTCTCATCAACACTTGTACGCGCAGATAAACCTGCAACATATTCCGAGAGCCAGTCGTTTAAACGCTTGAGCAGCCATTTCTTCTAGGATGATAGGATTCCATTAGCTTGGGAGGAGGACTGTGTACTAAGCGTATACACCATGAGATTTCTCATTTGGCGCTGCTTGTTTTGTTTTAGGATCCTGTGTGGTTTTTTCCAAGTCGTGTATATTTTGTACTGATAGTCTACCTTTGCGTTTTCCAAGCGTATATTTCTGTAAGTCCGCACTTTTTTTAAAGCGCGGAACATACAGGGTGATTATAATCTAAGTTGGCCTACTCAGAGCCCTCTAGAGCCCAATCTAATGAACCGATTGTGATGCAAATTGAAATGTAGGCTATTCAGACCATGGGGGAGAGAATTCCGGAAAGAAAAAAATTAGTGCAAATTTTCACCACTAGGTGAAAATGTGGCACTGTGGAATGACAAATGTTGTTGAAGACGTGGCTGTTGCAGTGGTGGACAGAGCTTGCTCTTCTGAACATTCTGCAACAAGTGCTCGAGCAACAGAACGCGAATTGTCCGTCCCAAGGTCGACGGTGCGAAAGGTCTTGCGGTCCATTCTGCATTGGTACCCAAACAAGATTCATCTGGCACAACAACTAAAACCTCAAGATTCCTCTCAACTCATTACTCATTAATCAATATAACAATGTGAATCCCCGTGCAGTGACGTAGAAGTTAACAACTCAACAAATGAGAACCCCATTAGAAAAAAATATGAAATAGGAGATATTTCATGGTTAAGTGAGCTCTATAAAGACGGAGTGGCGTGCGTTTCCACCATTGACATTTAGCAATGCCTCGACAAATTCATTCAAGTGAGTTATTTATTGCCATTGTGAAATTCGTTAAAGTGACCAGGCTGTGCCCGGGACCGAGAAAAAATTACCTAAATTGAGTTCTTAAGGAACCAGCAGCTGGAACTTCTCGGATAACCTAAGTTTCATTGATTAGAATTGAGCCAGTTCGCTTCTCAAGTCATTTTTATTAGAATATATTCCAACGATATAGAGTTTACATTTGAAATTTTAAGTTTGTCCACGATTTAAGAGAAATTCGCCAGTGTCCCAAAGGCTGCTCTTTCCACTTAGAAGTGTGGGCGGGAGGGAGTCTGCCTGTGTTAGGGTGTCTAATTTTTTAAAGCTTCTAAGCCAGAATAAGCAACTTAGAAAAGTCGCCCGCATTTTGGTCAACTTCAGAGAAAGAAAGGGGGGGGGGGGGGATGAGGAGAAAGACAGGTGACCTTATGAGGAGAAGCGTTGTTGTTGTTGTTATTTATGATGATTTACCGTGGACGACGAGTGGCGCCGTGTGTCGGACAGTGGCGGCGGCGTTGCTGGCTACGCAGGTGTAGTTACCCGCGTGGTCGGAGCGTACTCTTTCAATGGTGAGGATGCTGGAGTACTCGTCTATCCTTCTCACCTGGATGCCATCTTCTTCTTGCAGGGACCGTCCGTCTTTGAGCCACCTGAGGTCGAGAGGCAGGTCGCCCTGGTAGGCCAGACAAGTGACGCGGGCGAAGGATCCTGCCACGCGATTGTCTGCTTGGAACCCGAACGGCGAGATTTTGGGCGCCACTACACACACAAAAGGGAAAAGGAAGAGCAATGAACAACAAAACAAGATAAAGAACGAACTGACGCAGTAGTAGCCAGCTAACTTCCTAAGCGGCTGCGTCAAAGTATGGCAGAGAATTGGTGTCTCCGCTATGCACATTGAATTCTTTCGCAACTAGGTTCACGAACCCTTTGTCGTTTTGTAAAGCTTTCTAAGTGAATATGACAAAGCCGTGAAAAAAGTGCGATGCGTTACATCTAACTGGCAACTGAAACGCCCTTTTAGACGTCGAAAAAGAGAAAAAGAGAGAGAGAGAGAGATGAGATGGTTTTCTGGTAAGAAATTGGACAAATAATAGGTCAAGGAAGAGTATTGTTGACGCCCTATATCTCCGGATGTTAAGAATTAAATGGTGGAAAAGGTTAACCCGAAGATCCCTGGTTAGAGTTCAGGCCTTGGGAGTTTGTTGTACAGGAGGGTGAACACAAATGATCGGAAGGCGGTATCATGATTTCCTTGTATAAGGTTGTGCTATCTTTAACATAGAGCGGCAACACGCCAAGTTTGGTTTTTTTTTTGTCATGGCCCCTTTAGTGACTGCAGATATCAAGTCTGTAATCGAGTACTTTTTCCCTCATATTATTTCAAAGTAAAAGCGTCAGTGTTGCGAGACCGCAGTTCAGGCAGACGGGTCCCTCACCTGCCACGATACAATGAAGTCACGGGAGCATGTTGGCCATGAACTAACTTTTTTATCTAAGCACGTCGAAAATATAAATGGGTCGCCATATTTATAGCTTGCCTCCGAAGTATTTGTAGTGTTTGTGATGATGCTCTGTTAAAGGATACGAATCCATACAATAAAACATGAAACCCCCTCCAGTAATTTGTGTTTATCTTTTATCCTTCACAAGCACACTGAGAGGCCCCGCTAGAATAGGTTTTCGTGGGTTTTGTAAGTGGGGGCTCCCTTAGCTTGATTGGATGAGCAAAGTCGCTGAGATGAGAAAAAGGAACCCTTGCCGACTGGAGAGAATGGAGAGAGCGCTGTTGTTGAATCTGCCGGGTCGCGGGTTCGAATCCCGTTTGTGTTTGACGCGCAGACGTGCCACCCTGGGTGGAGTTGTCTTTGCAGTCATGGGAAAGGAGACAAGAGTTTGACGATGAACCAACTTGTAACGTGGGTTCGCACCAAAATGAAGTTCTTCGAATTATTAGTTATCTTAATTAAACATTATAATAGACCTCAACTTAAAACAAGAAAAGTAAAATTCGATTCCATTTCTTATGAAAAATAAAATAAATAAAAATAATTTGTTTGAATTTTGAAAAAGTCAATGTGAGGCTCATAAATGTTCAATAATTAATCTCCTTTTCTTTAAATTTACTGGGATGTTCATGTGGAAGTTTTGATGTTGAAAGCCGCCAACAAATGGTCTAAAATTCTCTAAAACTGTTCACATTAGAAGTCTTCATTGTAGTAGAAGCCTTCACCGGTAAAGAATACGCTAGTTGTTTTTTAAAGTGAGCGAGCGGATGGACAATCCTTTAAATAGTCAGAGAAACCTCACCACAAATCTTATCAATTATTCCAACAAGTAGAATAACATAAGCTAATAGGATGATTAAACTGCTGAATTTAATATCAAGCAAGCGCCATGGACCAATACTGAGCTTAGTATGGTGTTTAAAAATTGGGACTGGTTAGCTCGAACATTTTTGTGCATTTCTTACAATAAAATCCCGTTACAAGGTACCACCTCACTTTAACGTACATATTTAAAATCCCCGGCCGAATTCTACGTGTTTTAATGCTAAAAAGTTTCAGTTTAACGTACCTCACCACAAAGGGTTGTAGTACCTCACCTCGGTTAAATTATCCCTTCGTTATAACGTACATCGTTCGAATGCCTTGCCCTGATTGGTCAATACCTTTAAAGGCTCATGCGGGAGTTGCAAATGAGTAATGCATCAACCGCTTGTTATCGGAAAATCCTGCAAACTCCGTCGTTTCAAAGGCGTTGTTTCCTTACCCTGTGTTTACAAGAATAAGTCCAAGGCATGGACGACCAGAGACATTTTCGAGGAATGACTAGTAAAATTCAATTCAGATATGGGCAGGGAAAAAAGAAAATAATTCTGTTGATAGACAATTTTGTAAATGTACGTTTAGACAACATTTGGTTAGAGTTCCTTCCACCGAATTGCACATCTGCACTACAACCATTGGACCAAGAATGTGAAAGACCATTTCCGGCAACGTTTATTGCAAAGAACTTTTACTTAACGAACGGCTGCGTATTGCAGAAATTATAAATATCAAGGATGCAATTGAAATGCTTGCAAGTGCTTGGATTTGTGTCCAACCAACAGTGATTACGAACTGCTGGCGAAAAGCCGGATTCTCCACTGTTAAAATAAATTTAAACTAATGGCATATGTGGATGATAATTAAGCTACCACAAATGACTGAAACGGATCTAGCTGACGAAATCAACCAACGTGTTAAACAAGTGCGAAAAATGCGAATTATGAAAATTACAGAACCCCCTAATAAAGAAGCCTAGGTCTACTAATCCATCTTGGGCGTACATTTTGATTCAATCTTTAAAAACGAGCATATCCACACCTACTGGCACAATTATCTAGATTAACGTATTTGGTCAAACGCTTAAAATACTAAAAAAAGAAATGACCGCATTCATTAAAAGGAAAATTAGAATATGGCTGCATTTTGTGGTCATCTGCTTCAAAATTTGTCATTACTCGCCTAAAGGTCGCCTAGCTACAATTAACAACACCATCCAAGCAGCCTTTTCTATTGAGAAATTTCCCTCTACAACTCCGGCCGTTTCTCAACTCGGAATCTTCACCTTGCAAAGCATTATTCATAAAGGGGAGGGATATTTCTACATCAAGAACATGGAGCTCATACATTTCCTAAAGGATTAGCTGATCGAGAAAGAGAGACCTGGAAATAGACACCCATGATCTCAGTTTCTTAGCTCAAGCTTTCCTTCTAATTCGTTCCAACTGTAGAACCAAATGCCGTTTATCTTGAGATCCTCTATAATGTCCTGCAATCAACCATCATCACGTTATGAAATTAATTGTCCACAAAACTGATTCTAGATCTAACGATATTTCACTGCATTTTATTATGCACTATTCGTAATAATAATAATAATAATAATAATAATAATAATAATAGCATCAAAGAATCAACATCCAAGACTTCCGAATCAACCATGATTTTGGACCATTTGCCTAATCTTCAATGTAACTTCCAACATCAAAAATTCCGCACGAACATGCCAGTAAATTTAATGAACATTTATGAATATTAAACATTTATTAAACATTTATTAAACATTAAACATTTATGAACATTTATGAACACTTATTGAACATTTATGAGCCTCACATTGACTTTTTCAAAATTCAAACAAATTATTTTTATTTATTTTATTTTTCATAAGAAATGGAATCAAATTTTACTTTTCTTAGTTCTGTTTTCGAGTGAAAGCAGAACTAATAATTCGAAGAAATTTCTACATGAACATGTCAAATTGGTTAACAAAATGAATTCCTGTTCCAGCCTTCGACGGTGAAGATGACGAATCAGCGCACCCATTTTTCAAGTGAGCAAAAGTAAATGAGTAACAGTCCAACATGAACTACCCTTGCGCTGAGGTTGCTTTTGTTGGTCTATTCTACCGTTTTGGACCACGAAAAACACGGCGGGATTCGAACTGGTGATGCTTTGAACTCTAGCACCTACGCGACTTTGCCGTACGGTCACACGAAATCGAAAGGTGGTACTTCTAGAAGGCAACACTTGTCCACAAAACAGAGTTATGTATTCACCAGAGAATTAGGGTGTGTCTAAGAATTCCGTCGCAAAGCTCGTTTTGGATCCATCAGTGACTGACTCGAAAGTTTGGCTTATGTCCGATCGACGCGGGACCGATGCAGGCATACGTAGCTGGATTTAGTCATTGTAAATTTTCTCCCGATTCGGACGATGAGCGTTTTCATAACGCGACTGGAGTCCAACGCCTCGGTGAGTAGAATCAAAATGGCGTACGAAAGTAGAAAATTCAAGTGTTCGACTGCCCGATACGTAATAAATATACAGGGTCTTTAGAATTAAAGTTCCATTTTGACATGGCCATAAAAAAAACAAAACTAGTGGACCAAAAGCTCTAATACTTGGTAATATTATACAAGAGGGCATGGGAAGTTCATACCCACCAAAAAAAAAATTAGTTCAAAAGGTCACCAGCGGCATGGAATGGCGCTCTATGCGATATTCGTATACGAAATTAGACACGAAGACACAGGTTAACAAGTCTTTAATCGTTACTAAAATTAGTTATATGTTGAATGTGGCCTCCACCATTTACTGAAAGCAGGTTACATCTGTGTCTTTAGAGATGGCGAAATACATATTGGGCAGCATCAAGAAACAAGGAATGAATGAATACGAAAAAGAAAAGAAAATGGATGCATGTATGTAGACACAATTTTAAATCGTACTAACTAAAATGATGAGAAACCTGGCTGCAACGCAAAATGCTCACGACCGGTCAGACTTTTTAGACATACCCTCTAAGTGGTCCTCTTTCAGTATGGATAACGCCGAGCCATTTAGTGGTCGAAATGTGTTTTGTGGGCAAGAGTTGCCTCCTTCCTACCTTCTTTCTGTTCGTGAAACATCTGGTGTGATACTTGTTGAATGACGGAGGGGTATACTACCCGTGCTCTCAAGCCAATACGACAGATTTACTCCAAATAGAACGACAGCGAAAGCTAACGACATCGAATGGTACCACAGAGTTACGGAACGACAGATAAAGCTGCAACGTATAACGCGTGCAATGACCCGAGTGAAAGCACAACACCGAACATCCAAGGAACTGAAATTCCTTTACAGCACACTTGGCTGATGACATGAGCGTGACATCGAGACAGACACAACGACTAGACAACGAGAGAGAGAGAGAGAGAGGGAGGGAGGATGGAATACCGTTGACGAAGAGGCGTGTGGAATGGGAGACAGAGGCGGCCCTGTTGGTGGCCGTGCAAGTGTAGAGTCCGTTGTGTCGTGGACTGACGCTCGCCACGGAGAGGATGCTCGAGTAGTCGTCCAGGTCGGTGACGGTGAGGCCGTCGGTCGGGTGGGATCGCAAGGGCCGTCCGTCTCTGGTCCACGCAATGGTGAGCGGTAGGTCGCCTTCGCTGACGACGCACTGGAGACGGGCGCGCATACCCTCACGCAGCAGCTCCTCTCGGAACGAGAAAGGCGTGATCTTGGGCGGCACTGCGGAGACAAGACAACAACAAAAAGGAGACGACGGTGCTGGGCGGCGGAACAGGACCTCATCACCACCACCACGAAACTCGGAGACTGGAAACATGGAGAACCGTTCACAAAGGATAAGCCAATCCAGAACATTTAAGGGGTCGTCCATGTAAGGCGTCATCAAAATTTCAGCAGTTTTTACCCATTCTCTGCATCATAACAGTTTTAAACCTAGGACTCGTCTCCTGTGACAAAGCCATTGAGAAACGCATTTTCCTCCAGGTTACACTGCTGTGGATGCTGCAGACTGCACGCCATTCTGTTGCTGGTCTTTTCTGGTGTCAGACTTTTTGGAATCCAACGCAAACAGACTTTGCGGTATCTAAGCTTCTCATGCACCCTATCCTATGCAAATCCTCAGGATACATGAAACGTTTTACTCACATCTTTCAGTGTCTTAGGTAGAATGCTCATCTGCTTACTCCCAGTATGATCGAAACTGGAAACTTCTACCCCCACCATGACGCAACACATGGACGAGCCCAAACACAGGGCATGATTCCTTTGTAAACGGTCCCCTCTTTGAAGAACAACACATTGAAGGATTAGTTAACAAAGAGACGCACACTGAGTGACCAGTTGATTCCATTGACCTGCCGACTAACATGTCGGATGCGATTAGATGGTATTTTAAACCTAAAGATGCGGCTGACTCTTGGTCATGCTCATGGAACCATCAAAGGAACGAGGCGTTGTCTTGGAGTGGATGCAGGAAAGTGAAGGAGGCACGATTATGGAAACCTATTGCATGGAAGTGCTGACGGACCTATTGCATCCACAGCTCAAAGGCATGATACATTCTGCTGCTCGTGCCAATTTGAGGGACTGAGAGAGTCTAGTTGGCCTATTAGACTGCACTAATCTTCGCGTACTTGTAGGAACAATGGTCACTCAGTGTGCTTGTTACAAGAGAGAGAGAAAGAGAGAGAATTCTGTGCACGAGTAGCTTACCGAGCACCTTGAGTTGGACGTGGCCGTTGACGCTGCGACCCCCGTTCTTTGCTGTACAGGCATATTCGCCTTCGTCGAGCGACCGTTGGACGTTGCTGATCCAAAGGCTCCCATTGATCCACACCTTCTGGCGCTCTTCGTAAGGCAATAGGCGACCTCCTAGAAACGATAAAAACAAACAAGGAATGTCCAGGGGTATAAAAAGCATAAGAATGTCCTCAGACGATGTTTTTGCTCACCTCTTTTCCAGACGATGCTGTCGATGGGGTAGCCGCTGATAGGACAGAGCAGCTCGACATCACTGCCGGCTACAGACTCGGATCTGATCTCGTCTCGTGATGACAGGGGACCTACAAAGAGAGGCGAACCCAATGTGACGAAAGGCGTCTACATTCACTTTTCATTAACAACTCGAGACTTCCACTTTCACTCACCCCGCACGCTTATCCTCCTCGAGTGCTGCGCCGTCCCTGCCTTGTTGGTGGCCTTGCAAGTGTAGACGCCGCCATCGCTGGAAGCCACGCTGCTCACATTGAGCCAGCCGACGACGTTGCCGCTTTGGGTAGGCCTGGTGACGCCGGCGTCGACGGAACGGTCGAAGAGGAACCAGCGAATCGAGGGCGCCGGAGACCCCAGCGCCTCGCAACTCAAGGAAAGACGATCGCCCGTGTCGAGCACTTGCTCGGCAAAGACGCGGGACAGCTCTGGTGGCGAATCTGGAACGAGATACGGGAGAAATGAGCCATCTTAAACACTTGGTTCGTTAGGAGCACGTGTTGTGACGTGTTGGCTGGTCTTACCTCCCAAAGCGAGTTCTGCAGCGTCGTGGGCGATCATCTTGTTGTAGACGGCCATGCACTGGTACATTCCCCTGGAAGAGGACGCTACTTTGGCGATGGTGAGCGAGTCCTTGGTGAAGACCAAGCCTTTTCCAGAAACGACGAGGCGGCCGTTGTGGTACCACCGAACTGTAGCGCGTCCCCTGCCGTTAACCTTGCAACCGAACTTGGCGGAACTTCCGACGTCGCCGACCAGTCGCTTGGGGGTCACTTCGACGCGGGGCCTGACTGCAAAGTACAAAAAAAAAAAAAAAGAGGGAAAATGTCGAGGGACATGAGCGTTATGTCCATGAGGATGACCTTAGCTTGTTGCTGAACTCACCAATGACGTTGATGGCGATCTCCGTGATCTCTTGGCCGTAGGAGTTGTTGGCGGTGCACACGTAGGTGCCGTTGTCCGATTTCTGGACGTTGGCGATGCTGAGCGTGGCCGTGTAGGCGGCGGTAGAAACGGAAGATCCCACGCTGCTCTTCTTGTGCCACCTGCAAAGAGACCATCGGCAATGTATTCTGGAGGGTCTTAGGGACATTTCCAAACACATGGATACCATGGCTCTCTTATCGACAAACTTACCGTGTCGTGGGCACTGGGTAACCCTGGGCCACGCAGGGAACAAATACGGAGCTTCCTTCCAGCACGCGTATGTCCGATTTGGGCTTGAGGATGCGAGGGCGGATATTGGTCTCGGGGTCTGGAAAAGAACAAGTGTTGAGATGAGGCCTAACTCAGAACACACCATTCGAAAAGAGAAGAGACTAGTACTGACTGGTCACGAAGAGCTTCCCCGCCGTCTGGCTCGTTTTGGTGGCGTTGGTGAGGCGGTTGGCGGTGGTGCAGCTGAACGTGGCGCCGTGGTCGCTCGAGTCCACGTGATGTATGAACAGCTCGCCACTCTCCAGCACCGTGTATTTGTCGTCCTCGTTCATTTCAAAGTCGTCGATGACGTAGTGGTTGTTCTTGATCCAGGACTTGACGTAGACGTACTTCTCGAGGAAGGAGGGCACGTGACATTGGACGAGGGCATCGTTGCCTCGGATGACGTACACGTCGTACACGTACACCTCGTAAGGCTGGGAAATGACTTGAAAGAAAGAAAGAAAAAAAACATACAAAAAGGGAATAATTCATTTAAGGTTGTTCTGTTGATGACGTCAGATTCATGCGTTCCTCACCTGCTTTGACGTGGACGTCCCTGCCGAGGATGCTCCCCAGTGCATTGGAGGCGGAGCACTTGTAGACGACGCTGTGCACGTCCTGCCTGTAGTTCTCCGCTCGGAAAGGAGAAAAAGTGAGGACACCATTTGGTGTTACCGTCCTGAGTCCGGGGACGCTGGTGACCGGGACGCCTTCCGACGTCAGCCACGTCACCGTGGGCTCGGGTTCGCCCTTGGCCCTGCACTGGAGCCTCATGCCCGTCGTGTTGGAAAAGTCGACGGCGTCTGGGGGCTCCTCCGTCAGTCGCGGTCCCTCACCTACAAAGATATCAAAGCAATCCATGTACTATCACGTGACTGAATCCTAAGCATCAGTGTTATACCTTTGTTCAGTGTAAGTTTATTCAGTATGAGCATGAAAATATGTCCCTAGTTCCGAAAGTGCCATGGCCTACTTTATATATCTGGGCCTGCTAAATACATGCCCACTTGGGTTTTGAAGAATGCAGAATTTCTCGCACAGCGGCGCCACTCACAGGCCTGCATTTTGCCACTCACTTCAGATGCTGTTGTTGTGCTGGCTTAATTATTAGTACTCAAAAGGGTTGGCATGATCTTTTTTGTTTAAAATGAGTATCATGGCCTATTACTTCGTTCCTCAATGCGTCAATTTCTCAAAGGCTCAACTCCCGCCACCATTACGTCACATGCGAATTGTCTCTGGGGGAGAGAAAGCTTCATTCTTTTAGAGCTCGTCATGTAAGCGTTCTAAAGAAAAAAAGCACCGAACAAATGAGAGGCGTCATTTTAAATCTGTACAATCCAAAAGAGTACTCGTTTTCGAGATAATCGGCGCTAAAGTTCACGCTCGC
>JAHWFO010059598.1:225614-258656 GCA_023313115.1 Rhysida immarginata
GACCGAAGCTTGACTTATAAAAAAAACATTTAACTAATGTTAAGACCAAATTATCTCCCCGCAACAACTTGCTAAGCAAATTGGCAACCACTGCAGAAACACTAAGAATACACAGCTTCTCTTGCCTTAATGTATTGTTCACCTGTGTGGCAGAATAGCAAGCACCCATACAAACCCAAATAACAGCAAGACCCTGGAGAGTCCAGTGGAACAATGCAAGTATCAATTTTGAATAAGCAAGACCCTACCAAAAGGATGGTACCTGGATTTAGTCTTCCAAGAAAATATTAGAGCCAGATAAATCGTTTTCGAACAGGACAAGGGTCGTTGTGCTTATTTAAGTGGAAAATGTCTCCAAGTGGTCAGCCGCAAACAATGCTCCACCTTGCATCTGAGTGCCCCAATTATTCTCCAGCTGGAGGACTAGAATTAATTAATTCATGACATCACTATAAGTTGGCTGGACTCTCTTAATTGTGGCAATATTGTAGATAAGGTTTATAAATGTATTTATCAATATCTTTATGCCTTACTATAAATAAATAAAAAAATAAAACCCATTGGACGGTGGCGCCATCGCGAACGAGCGGCGGGAGAGAGAGACGGATGCCTCAGTCGAGGAGGATGCTCTTCTCTGCTTAGGAAACAGGAATTGAATGACTCTCGCTTTCTTAACGAATTCGACACAGTTAATTAGCACGCATTCATTCATTTGTTAATTGTAATAATGACTCTCCTTGGAATGAATGCAATGCGTGTTATGAAGGCAGGCTTTAGGGATGGGGACATTTCGTTACAATGATAGAAACAGCTGGTTCCAAAATATTTGCATTTGAGCACAATCTTCAATTCCCTCTACTTTTGTCGACATGGACAGGGCATTATAACTGCAGTCTTCGCTTTTTAAGAAAGGATGAGAAATTAAATTGCAATTAAGAAATAGGTTAACTCTTTGAAAAGTTGCTTCATTATTTTAACAACAACAAAAAGCCTTTTTTTATTAAAATGAGCGATGATTATTGATTAAAACGATCATAGTGTACATTTATGTTATATTTAAAAAAAGAAAGGTTTTTCCCGTGTAAATTTAGGATTAAATTGGGTGGTACATTCTTTTAATCAGGAGTACATTAACCCTGAAAGCTAATCCTATTCGACTATTGTATATTGTAATTTAGACCAAAAAACTCTTGATGTACACATATCGTACTGAACAGTATGTTTAATTTCGTAATCTATTTATTAGGACCGATAGGTACCTATATTTTCACAATGTCTGTCTGTTGGTACTCTAGCATTCGAATGCTTCCGAATTTTCGACTTCCGTTTTCTCCATTCAACAACTTAGGTCGAGATAACAGTGATCAGTGCATAGGCGCAGAAGTGTCTATTTTGCTCTTAAAAAAGTGCTTTGCGTTTAAATACGAGGGTTGGGGCAAAAGTCATGGCAACTATTTTTTTTCTTGAAGATACCAGTCCGGTTGGAAAATGTGCCATATACAGAGGAAAGGACAAGATGTTAACTACATGTGTGGACAATGAATAGCACTGAAATATCGTATTGCACTAGTCAATGCAATGGTAGTATACAGGGCAATTTGGCCTTGACGGTTGCTCATCACTGGTTGACACACGTCCTTGCTGAAACTTTCCTCCCCACCGTGCTACTGTACGGTATGGTAGGGCATTATTCCCAAGGGCTTCCACTAATTCATTGTGACATTCCATCGCATTTCTCCCTCGGAGAACGGCTATTTTGATGTAACACGGGTTACTTCCATCTCGCACAACACTCACCAACTGACTGATTTCACAGCCCTCGCTGCGCTACTACCAGCTATCACAGACCCATCTGTTGTTCTGCATACACACTATGCCTGCAGAACTTCCACACGACACATATACGTTTGTGATCCGTTCACATATATACAAGAAAAAAAATAGTTGCCACGACTTATGCCCCAACCCTCGTGTATGTCACAATTACATATTATACACTAGTGAAAATAATTAAAGGAGTAAGATACACCGTACGTGAAATAAGTACTCAGTAAGTAAGTAAGTTGCTGGTGCATCATAGAGAAAGAAGGGAAAATTTTAGGGACTCTTTTACGAGAGTACTAATCGCCGGGAGATTTTTACGATACAACGGGTGACCCGATGAGATTGTCAAAATCCGGGTGAGTTGGCAGGTCTGCTATAATGCGCCGTAACGTTTCGCTTTTTCCCCCCCCCCTCCTTAAATGTTACATAACATCCAAGTGACCATTTTTACCTAAAAATGTCAATCATTTCGCGCAAAATTACCGGAAAAAAATCACTAAAATAACCGTTTGTTATTGTTTCCATCGCGTTTGCAGTAACAATCAATAAAACAAGCCATTCTTATTAATTCAACACATTCAAACGTACGTTATTTATTTATTTTATCTATTCATATTGATCTATAAAAAACAATCACACATAATGGAATAAAACTTGCTAAGTTTTACGTTAAAATGCAAATTAAATGTACGTTTTAAACTTGGAGTTCGGGGACTTTCGAATCATTAGTATACAGTCAACGACAAAAATATGGTTCGATGAGGTGCTAGAGAGTTGTAAGAAGAGGAAAAATCAAGAACAATAATGAACAGTGTACATCAACCCTTCATTATTACAATGTGTAAAGCTAAGGTGGGCAGTGAATTTATGCAAATTGGATAATAATGATTTCATCCTCACCCCTCTAAACACAAGTTACAAAATACATCTCGGTGCTGCTTTTATTCGAATAACAGGTAACAACATATCAGTGAAAAGATACATTTTTCTGTACACTAATAACCACTTGGCCCTCCATATGCACTCTGCACTGCAATGAGCCAGTTAGTTTCGAATTGAATGGTACAAGTTCTGCACGTATGTTTGTTGGATGTTGCCCCAGCACTCATGGATTGTTTCAGTAAGCGCTTCCACTGTATCAAATTGTCTCCCACCGTCATACGCCAAGTGAACCAGCTCTGCCCATAGGTTCTCCATGATGTTGAGATCCGGAGAGAGACTAGGCCAGTTCAGAATCTTGATCCTGTTGCGACCTAACCAGTTCATGGAATTGGCAGCTCTGTGGCACGGTGCGTTATCCTGTTAAAATATTGGGTCCTGGCCGGCAATTCCTCTGATGCCATGAAGGAGATGTTGGCGAAGTAGTTCACAGTAATCTGGGGCAGTCATGACCACCAGTGGAACTTTCCCAAGATATGCAATTGCTCCCCACACTATCACCGTGCCACCACCAGCTTGACGTCGCTTCTTGACACGTTGGGATGCACCGGACTCCACCCAATCAAGTCCATTGGGACCATTAAGGTTGAACTGCTTCTCATCAGAGAACTCAACTTTGGTCCAATCTTGCAAAGTTTAGTCTCCGCTTGCGATGTCGCGGTTTCAATGTGGTACTCGTTTGATCTTTCTCCACCCAACAAATTCACTGTTATGGAAGATTCGCTGCACGGTACAAAGATGCCTGAGGTCGATACGATTGTCTCGGCATATTTTCTTGCAAGAGGTGCGATTCCCCGGATTCAGAGATCGGATGATCCGTCTCTCAGCTCTGACATCAAACAGGCGAGGTCGACCCGGTGAATGCTTCTTACCGTATTGGTCTGGAGTTTTTAAGAAACTCGTACCACATCACGGCTTCTGTTTAAACGTTTACCGATTTCAGTGAAATTGAGTCCCACTTCACGATATGCCTCGATTGTGCTTTGTTCCTCTGAAGACAACCATTATTCACAAAATGCATACAAATCGCAATACAGAGTGCAGCAACACAAATGTATAACCCACCAATACTGAAGGAAGAATTCAGAATTTTTCCAACAACCTCCGTTAAAAACCTCCTCCACCTATGTTTTGAGCTATATTTTTGTCACTGGTGTTTAGAGGGGTGTTTGATGAAATCATTATTATCTAATTTGCATAACTTCACTGCCCACTTTAGCTTTACACATTGGAATACTGAAGGGTTGATGTGCACTGGTTAATATTATTCTTGACCTTTCCTCTTAATACAGGTCTCTGCCACCCACTGTTCTCTGCTAGAACCTCAACGAGCCATATTTTTGTCGTTGACTGTAAAGAGCTGTGCACTAGTCAATGCTGTTCTCTTGCAATCCATAGCTATGGCAGAGAAAAGACGTGCTGGTCTTCCTTGATGGTCAAAATCAATCAAAATTGGCTATTAATCAAAGTTACGTGAAGGCTAATCAATAGTCGATTCGAGTAACATGAATGATTATGATGTGTCGCGTGAGTTGATACATGGAACCAAAACTGTTATAAAGAGAAAGCCACAAATGCAAACCCGTGTTAAGTACTCCTCGTAGTGTCATAGATTCCTGAATGAATGAAGGGCTTGATTAGAAAAGCTTTATTTTAAGCTATGATTCAGTCCATTGCACTTTCGGTGCGGGAAAATGGCCTTTATTTAAAGCACAGATTAGATAGAGCACATATGCAGGGTTTCATCAATGGAAATATTTGATTAAAAATAAATTATATGCACCACCTAAAAATAAATTAAGGGTATCGTATACCCAAGTCGAAACTCCAATTTTTATATTAAAAGTTTTCGCTTTGGAGTGATACCTACAAAACAAATGGTTCAAATCTAATAATAATTTTTTTAAACTATTCTATATGATAACGAAGCTGAGGTAGGATTAGTACAAAATCTCAAACCAATAATTAGAATAGAAAAAATGTTCAGTGCACTTTAAAAATATATGTTAAAATCCCTGAATAAAATACAATCCTAATTCTAATCATGAAATGACGTACAAAAGAAGGAAAAAAAACAAAAAGTATTCGACTTGGACCATTGGTTCTCAAGATATTGCGTCAAATGTAAAGCAAGAAATCAAAAACTTACATTTTGAGAAAATAAATGTCCGCTATTAATTAAAGTACTTTGTTTCTTGTAATTAAATTATCTAAATTTGGGAAAATATTCTTTAAAGTAAGACGAATTCAAAAATGAATTTTTTTTTTATAATTTTCACAAAATTTGCGATTTTTAAGGCGAACGCGATCCTTAATACATCATAGAAACCCAGAGTTTTTTATATAGTGACTTCTATTTTGGCATTTTTGGCTAAAACATTATTTCACTTTGGGGCCATCCACACGTACGCAATAAGGGGGGAGGGGGGCATGATGCTTAGCGTGACAAAGTGTGACGGGGAGGGAGGGGTAAGACTAAACGGGACGTCACATAATTTTATTAAACATAGATTTTAATTTTATTGTACATTGCTTGACCAAAATAAAACTTAAAAAGTCGCAGTTCACTATTAAATTGGCAGCATTTCGCTTTGATGACAGCGCGCATTCGTCGTGGTATTGAATTCAACAAGTTTGTGGATCTTCTCTACGTCTCCAGTGGTCCAGTATTAAGAATGAAACATCTCCGTATGCCCAAAGGCTTTCCATAGGATTAAGATCAGGACTCTGTGGGCGCTAGTTGGTGAGTTGAAATGACTGATCATAAGACCAAAACCTGGATGGAATAACCTGTTTATCCAATATATTCAGTTATTCATTTTATTGCTGCATAATTTGCACTACCCAGACAAAGAGAAGCAAACCCCCACTGTAGGTATCACGCATGACGGGTCTATCGCTTTGTGCGGTTCTCTTCTTACCCAGATGCGTCCATCACGCTGGACTAGGGTAACCTAAATTCACCACCACGTGACTTTTTTTTTATACTGCTGTATACTCCCAAATTTTGTGCTTTCGGAGAACAGTAATCGTATTTTTTATTGGTCTTATTAATAATTAATCTTGTAGCAGAAAAGGCGAGCAGTAATAATTATGGAATGTAGCGACCTGAGGAAAGTTTCAGAAATAGAAGAATACTTAGATAAGGCCAGCCTCTGCTTATTAGAAGGTACAGATATTCGGGAGACTGCAACTTAGAGGCCGATGACCAAAACAAAACACCCAGATTATTTTTATCATTTCCTTTTTTGATAAGGTCCTCTTGAGATTAAGAGAAATAAATTTCAAGCGATTAAGTTCAAATAAGAACGACTCAAACCTAATATTTTCCATATAGAAGATGGACTGGATTTTTGATTGTTAAACAAAAGTAGGATTGTTTTGGACTGATTAAATTTTAACCCATGAGTGAAAGAGCATGTTTTCAAGCTTTGAAAATATCGTCATGGATCTCATCATATACATACCCAACGGTGTGTGTATTCAAGAGCTAGTGAAATTTTCTGACAATCGTTCCAATGACGAATAAACGCATAAATCTTGAAATCATCTGCGTATAAAAGAAATTTCTTTTGGGGAAAGATATTTGCCCTTAAGCATGTTGAATAAGCATCTGGTCCTAGTGATGACCCCTGAGGAATGCCACTACAAATTTTATCTTTTAAGATAAGAACCATTATCATTCTTAATAAGGAAAAATCGATCGGTGACTCATTTGCTTTTTAGCTAGGCCCATTAAAGTAAGATTTAATAGAAGTAAATGCTGAGTGACACAGTCGAATGCTTTGTTAAAATAGAGATATACTAACTACTACGTCTACTTGTTTACATTGGTCTATGTGCTGTAGTACTATTTATTTATTACTCGAATTGCTTTTTTGTAACATTCCATTTAAGTGCACTGCTCTTAAAACAGTTTTTCAATTAATATAATTTTTTTATAAAATCAATAAATCGTATTTCATGCCTTCAGAGAAAAAAGTTTAGCGAAACCGTGATAAAATTCTGCCCTCTCCATTTCGACAAAAATAGGGAGACGAATTTGAAGTTGAGCGCGATTGTAGAAAATTGTAAGCCTCACTAGATTCAAAACGAGAATGCAGTTTGAAATTGCTTTTTATGCTTTCCCTTTCTGAAAATGCCTCAACTGATTTGGTACTTATGCTTCATTTGGAAGAAGACAAAAGAAAACTGATCAAAATTCACATATTTGTTGAACTGTTTACTTTGAAAATGTTCCTGAGCTAATGAGGTGATTCATAGTACATAAACTTGGACAATGTTTAACCAGACAACAAGAAAGATGACACAATTGTTGTCAGGTGATTCAGCTGTTTAAGACACATCAGTAACGAATTCGACTTGTTTTTTGTTTTTTAGCTAAAAATGATGAAACTATGCTAAAATTAAGCTAATGAACAGTTACGCTAACCACGATGCTTAAGGCTACGATTCATCTCAGTTAAGCTAGCTAGATCTGGCCATGCTGATGTAGAGTGTCGTTAAATGAAGTTCCCGCTCATTTGCGTCACGTGATTCGTCGGGGGTCAACTCTCTGGGCGACGGAAATTAAATTCATCGCCACCACGAGATTGGTTCGTTGCCTCTGGAAGGAGGCAGCTAATAGTGTAAGGGAATCCTGGGTTCACGTCCCGTCGATGACGCCAGTGGCAAGAAATCGCAGCGTATGACGTCACGGAAGAGGTCATTGTGGCTTGTGAGCGTAATTCAGTGGACCAGGGTCGTTAGAGGCCCCGCCTTCGGTTTCCCTCTCCTGAGTCACGCGAATGAAGAGGAAAAGGAAGAGGACGCCACCACGTGAGCGGCCTCGAAACGAGCACGAGGTTAAGCGTCCGTCGTCGGAGGAAATAATAAAAACATAAGCATAGTAATTGACTACTCACCTGGCGAAAGTGTGTTTGTGACTCACCTGGCGACTGGGAGGAGGAGACGACGACGAGGGCGATGATGGCCGACGCGAGGACTGCGATGGCGGGTGTCATTTTGGGAGAAGGCGAAGACGAGGACGAGGAGAAAGGGCTTCCCCCGTCGTGTCTCGCGTACACACGCACAGGACAATGGACGCTCTTGTCGCTGTGGCCGCTCAATTTTTGTCGGTGGAGCTCTATTCCTCGAGCAGCTGCTTCTGTAGTAGTGCTGCTACTACTACTACTACTACTACTATTAGGCTACTGATGCTGCTGTAATCCTTACGTACAACCTAGCATCCTTGCTTTCGTTGTTTGCCTTGGAGAATGGGAGACAGAGAGAGCAGAGAGAGAGTGAGAGAGCAGCTTGGAAGGAAGGAAGGGAGGAGGGAGGCGCAGGAGGAGAGCAGCTGCAAAAATCAATGGAAAAGCAGGCCGCTCTCTCGCTCTCCCTCCCTTGGCGACCGACTAACACATGGACTCATCCACATTCGAACGAAAAGGCTTTTAACTCTACCTCCCCACCACTACACACTCCTCGTTTTTCCTTCCTTTTTACGCGACTGTATCCCAGTCGTCATCATCATCATCAGTTTTTTGCTTTTCGTTCAGCTGTAGCTCAGAAAGAAGAAGAAGAGGAGGAGGAGGAGGAGGATGGAGGCGCAGCTCTCTCTTCATTGCGGCTTCTTCGTGGGCTCATCTTCAGATGCGTAACAATGAGAACTAAGCATTGTATTAGCCTCTCTCTCTCCCTTAAATGGCTACAATGTTCGTAACGTTTTCATAAAACGCGTACTACTGAAACGAAAATGAAATGATTTGTGTATCAATAGTTGAAGACACGTAACAACAACATCAGCAGTAGCAGCAGCAGCAACAACAATGCTACAGAGGGAAATTTGTGAGTTTTCCTTTTTAAAACAATTTTCATTTCCAGTTTCTATTGGAAAAGGTTTGTTCTTTTCAGAGACTTCCACTCCAACGAGAATTGCATTCACTGAAATGGTGAACAAATGAATTGAAAGGCCATAATTTTACCTTATTATAAGAGTCCAAGTCCTATAGGACCCAACAAATTTGTTTATACCGATACCGCCTGTCAGATGATTACTAGAAAAAAAAAGAATCAAAATATTAAAAAGGTTACGGGTGATGAACTTCATGCCAAACGTCACGGAAACGAGATTCTCACATGGAATGCTAAGAGGAAAAACTTTTTTTTGCTACGCATTCCTATAACAGAGAGCAATAGGCCCCTCGAACTGCAAATCTCTGCTCTTTCTGAGAGCTTCACTTTGGAGCAAAAAGGGAAAAACCACGCATCAAGTAGATGAACAATCAAGAAAAAACAGCAGTTTGGTGTGCCTTTTGCGTGAAAACTACCAAAAATCTGACTTTGAATTGAAATCTCTTCTCTTTCTTAGATCTTCAGTTTGGAGCAAAAAGGGGATCCAAATATTCTTAAGTTGTTATACAGGGTGTTTAGAAACTCTGTGTACAAACTTTTATTGGGTGATACAGGACTTTATTTTGAACATGTTGGAATAAAGTGTGGGTCGCAAATGAATCCTTGATACAGAAACAACAATTTCAAAGCCATGCGTGTGAGACAGATAATGGTCATTTATGTTCATTCAGTGTTAATGTTTTGGCAGGGATTCTCCATGATCCTGTCATCGGATCATACTGGTTTCCAGAACGCTTAAACGGCGAAGTGTATGAAATCTTCTTAGAACAAGTTTTGCCAGATTTGTTTAAGGAGGTTACCTTGGCTGTCCAAAGAAACATGTGGGTCCAACACGAGGGAGCGCCAGCCCATTTCAATACACCTGCACGACATTACTTAGACAATACGTTCCATGATTGATGGATTGTTCGAGGAGGAGCAGTTGCTTGGCCATCTCGATCGCCCTTTAGATTTCTTCTTCTGAGGACATGTGACGAAAGTGCAGCACGATCCATGTAAGAGACACTGCAGTGATTTTTGACCGTGTCAGAGCTGTGAGGCATGCATTGCTGCTCATGGTTAACAGTTTAGATACCTTTTGTAGTTTTACAAACATGTAGTATTTGGTTATTAAAAACGTTGTCATCATCAATATCAAGTTTTCTAATTTCTCCGTTTTCTCGAAATACAATTAACGAGAGAGAGAGAGAGAGAGAGAGAGAGAGAGAGAGAATACATATATTATGAGGAAGTCTCAGAAAGCCCTTGTATGTATTGGGCAATTTTTTTCTGTTAACATCAGCGACCCCCGTTTTATTGCCAAAAAATTCAAAATAAGGTCCTCTGCCACTCCTAAAACGTTGTACATAGAACTCGTACGCATTCTTTGTTTTGCAAATTAAGAAAATAGAGCTAACTGTAGTAAAAGGGTCCGTCGAAGGCGATATCGAGCGCTAGTGTTTTTATAATTTGTTATAATTTTGCGATCCAGATAAACTTAGGCGCTATCCAAGCGTTGAAACGCTACTGTTTCGATTGTTTGTTATACGTTTCTTTCAAATTCCAAGGAGTAGATGAAATTCCCTATAGACACGTAAGACAGAGGTGGTGACGTAAAATCCAGAAAACGCGTGCATACAGTGAGACCATCATTTGTTTCATGCATGTTGCCATGTGTCCATTCCTCAGAACTGACATTTAGGGGAGCGGGCTAAGTGGTACGATAAAATGGTCTAAAAGAATGTAAATCACATGCGCTGTTATTTAATTTTAGGCCTTCATTTTCGGCATCGTGCGCGTTTTTATAGCACTATTCTTAAGATACCGGAAAATTTTATACGAAGACCACCACGTCCTTGCCATAGACATGTTCCTCTAAGCAAACCTCGCTTTACCGTGCGCAGGTAAGAGTCTCAGTTTGACTGATCAACTGATATGGCTTGACATTAATCCCATGGAGAGCTCCACCTTTCTACCAAGCCTTTAGAAATGAAATGTGCTGCGGAGTTAACCAAAGTGAGATCAAGTTGTAGCCCATTGAATGGAGAGGTACTTTTCTAATAAGACAAAGTGGAAAGGGTCACAATGGATGGTCTTGTCTTATTAGAAAAGTACCTCGTCACAATGGATGGTCTTGTCCTCAGAAATGTTGGTAGTGAGAGCGAAATCCTTTGCTCTACCGCTTGCCACTCCTTTCCTTTCGATTGCCACAATGCGTGCGGGTTGACTTTACAGCATTGAAGGTTTGGTTTCAGAATACGACCAACTCTTCAATGGGCTACAACTTTGGTTAACTCCGCAGCAGATTTCATTTCTAAAGGCTTGGTAGACTGTCTCATGGGATCGACATAGGAAAAACAAAATTCAATGCCCCCATTGCTGCTGTCTTCAATAGTTCTTTCCTTGAATTGAATACTTTCCGAGATGGGAATCTTCTGCTTTTGGTAATAAAACAGGCCGACAGCTTAGCCTTTATGAGCAAACTGGAAAGAAGGAATTCTTCGGACCTACCAAAATTTTACAAAGGAATCTTTCCGAAAATTTGTTTGGTTAATGTATTTTATTTTATTTTTCGCCACTCAGTCTTAATTAATATATTAAGATCCATTAATCAAGTGAAATGGGTCTCCATGGGATATGATTCAAATTTTTATAAAATTAAAAAATGTTTTCAGAGTGAGAATATTCAAATAGTTCCGAAAATAAATAATACCATTAGGAAACAACTGGTCAGTATGCATTTTCTGGGCTCTTTTGTTACTACCTGGATCTACACTCTTCTGATTGATTTTTTTTTTTTTTGAGATTCCTGGACTTGGATCGATCCAAGTTCTACTCTTCTACTATAGAAGAATTATTGACCTCGTGGGACTCGCCGTTGTTGCTCTTGCTTTAGCTGCTGCTGTCAGTCGATGATACCGAATTTATGGTGATCACTATATTCCATTTGTAGTTGTAGCATTTGCTTACGTGGTGTCCAGTAGAGTGACTAGGATATAGGGTAAGAGGAGTAGATTAGATGTAGAAAATTAAGGAATAGACTGGAAAACGTTTCACCCATCACCATTTTAACTTCCTACAAATGTTCAACTTTTTTTTCAGTTTCGGAAATTAAATGCGCCATTTCTTAATGAATTTCCCGTGCTGAATTCAAACAGAACAACGCAATTTGTCAATTGGCTCTAGTTGTCATGCAAACGGACAGTTGACGTTTTTCAAATATGCACCAAAGTTTAATATTTGTATATATAGAACCACATCTTTCCATAAATTTAAGCCGGCCAGGTGGCCGAGAGGACTAGGGCGTAGGCTTTCTAGTACTCGAGTCCGCCTGGTCGTGGGTTCGAATCCCGCCGTGGGCATGGATGTTTGTGTTTGTCCCGGGCTGCGTACTGTTATAACTTGTGTAAAAGGCGCAAAATGACCTTAGTAGTCGACGCCAAGTTTCTAATAAACCATAAACCATAAACCATAAATTTAAAGCTAAATGATATTGGCAGTAATGTATACATGGAATAGTGGATACATTGGATACGTTTATCAAGCAAAACTAAATAAGTAAGCTGAATTCAAAACGTTTAAAAAAAATTAACTTCTCATTACTTTGTCTTCAGCTTATGTCGCTTCGGCTTTTCTCTTGGATTTAAGAGAAAATACTCAACTTTTTATGGGCCTTCATTCATCGGGTCATTGCTTGTTTCATGGAGAATTAGAGCCAATCGGCATGATTAAATGTAATTTTCGTTTTTATGTAAGATCAACAGTTTTCTTGTTAGTCTTCAACGTGATCATTTCTTCTAATAACTGGATAACATATTCTCATCAACATCTTCTTCTTGTTATTCTTATCCAATGTACTTTTACTTCAATTATTATTTACTTTCCATGTTATACGCGGATTTCATATCATTACGCTTTCCCTACAATACCACCCGCGTATAACATGGAAAGTAGAGTTTTCAAGAAGAAAAAATTGCTATTATTTCTGAAATTTCCAATTAGTTTATTTTTTTGAGCGCTTCCATGATTAGCCGTTAAAAAGAAATGAAAAGAAACGGTTGAAAAATGGTCTTGAAGTTTTAATCTCTTTAATGGATGGTTGGAAGGCATTTATTTCGGGGTCATTTCCACTGCAGTTTCAATTCGCCTCGGGTCGATTCAGCGAAAGAAAAAAAAATAAAGTAATCGTCTCTAGTGTGTGTGTGTAATTTTTAATTTTTATTTTTGGTTTCCGTTTGGCAGTGTGAAGAGGGAAATGCTGGTGAAGTAGAGGAAAGTTTTTTTATAAAAATCATGAAAAAAGAAATGAGTTGATAGGCGGCGGTTGTTGTTGGTATAGGGAGCGCATGACATCATTGCCGGGGAAGTTGTCTGTTACATAGGAAAATGGGAACACGCAGAGAGAGATAGAAATGAGTAAATTTAATGATAACACACATACACTCTCCCTCTCTCTCTTCCTTCTTATAATTGTGTGTGTCATGTGATGAAGAGCAAGTTTTTTTTTCAAAGTGATTGCCCACTGACACTTACACACAGACACAACTTTAATGGGTGATCTGTATGGCCGGAATCAGCAATGACAGTAAAACCAACTCCACCACAGCTACAATGAAAAACTTCTTGTAATGTAAAGGAGAATTTCATTCTACGTAAAAAAAAAGAACAACTAATCCATGTAGTAATAGTCAATAAAATGAAAGCAACTGAGAATGCGCAAGATATCATGACCAAAACTTGTTTTGAAGAGGGAAACTACAAAGAATGCTCGATAGCTGCATGGATGGATGGATGGTCTAAAAGTGGGTGTGTGAGAATAAAGTGTGATATCATAAAAAATGTAATATTTTACATATTTACGAGGGGCGATTGATAAATTCCATGGCTGTAACTTTTTTATTTGTTAACCGATTTTCAAAATTCTTCTTGTATCTTCTACTCCCATTTGTCCTCTATGTAATGCACTATTCACTTTTCGACATAGTCCCCATCCCTTTCCACGCATTGCGCCAACGCGTGACTAGTTGGGTGAACCCGTCGGAGAGGAATTCCGGAGTTGTTGTCGACACCAGGATTGAATGGCAGCTTTGGACCCTCTTCTGGTGTACGATAACGTCCGCCCGCACACGAGTCACCTCACACCAGAGGCGTTGCAGCGCCTACAGTTCAAAGATGAAAGACTTTGCACATTGCGACTTTCACTACTTCCCAAAGAAGAAAGAGCCCCTTAAGGGATACGAGTTGGTTCTGACGGCGAGGTGAACGCTGCAACCCACTTATTCCCCCCTCGTAATTATAAGTAGCGAAATCCTATGCAAATCGTATTGTTGCCACATGGATCTCGTTTGTGGAGATGGTCAACTGTACGTCACTGCACTAGGCTTTTGATTGTTCTAGTTAAACGCCAAATTTGAATAACGAGGGAATAGCGCAGTGCCTATCATCTTGTTCAGTATGTTCTAGCTCCGTCATGATGCGCCCATATCTTTTGAATTTTTTTATTTTATTAAGTTTATGCTTGGGTTTAATGGATGGGTACACATTCGTGCACATACGATCACACGGGTTTCCGCTGTCCTCTATTGAGATGTTGAATGTCAGTGATCGATAATTATGATTTTTTTCTTATACTATCCGTCGAAATATTGCACACTGAATATCAGCCCAAAAATTTTTATTTTTTTATGAGATCTACTTTAAAAATTATTGTCAGATTGAAAAATTAATATTTAATTCCACTCGATTCCACTGCTATTGTAAAACATGAAAGTAAATATTTTTTATGACTGTTACTGGTAAACTGTTTTAGTTCCATTTGCTATGACTCACATTTTCGAGAGACTATAGCCTAGTCCATTTCCTATTTAGCACAGAAATTTGGATGCGATATCCTGTTATCAGCGATAAAAGACGCGTTCATTTCATATAACGCGTGGCCTGCAGTTGAAAAAAAGCCTACTCTAAAGAACAAGGGCTTAGAAATAAAGAGTACTTAAAATATGTAGCAAAAAGCTTAAAATTATGGATTAATAAAATCTTGTAAACATTCCAAGGAGGAGCTATAGCCGTGAAGCAGAAATACATTGGTACGTTTATTAAAAAGAAATAGATACCCCCCCCCCCCCAACCTCCTGAGTAGGATAAGGTAAGTCATCTGTTTTTACCCTTTCATCTGCACTTTTTACCTCTCCCCAAGTTTTTTTAAATCAATAAATTGATTTTCTCCAACGTAATAGGTAAAAAATGTAAAAAAAACATCGTATCTTCTTTCCTTTCTCATCATTTCCGAACGTATGATATAACACATGTCATATGTTGCCATAGTTCTAAGGAACAAGTGACTGCCACCCCCGCAAATCCGATCCCACTAGAACAATTGGGCCTAAACTTCATAGTAATGTAGATCTGGCCTAGAGGAATCTGGATACTGTATTTTACGCCTTTACGTACCTAAACAGCACATAGATATGTTGCCCTCTCTGAATCCCACCCTCGTAATTCCGACCCCCGTATACCAATCAAAACCAAACTAAATAGTGCAGATGGATATGCCCATAGTAAGATACATTCCGAATTTCAACCGTCTACCTCAAAAAATATAGAAATTATGAAGGGGACGGACTGACATTATAACCAATAAGTAGCCCCATTCTTAATCTACTTACGAGGGTCAGTCAAATGAAAACCGGAAATATTTTTTACAGCTCCTTTATTACAGACAGAGTTGGTACACCATTTTTTAATGGAGTACCCATCTTTTCGATGCATTCCGCCATCGATTCGGGAAGGCATGGATATCTCGGGGAAAAAAATCTTCATATGGAGATCTTGCTTATAGGAATCTGCATACCGAATTTCACTCCTTTATATGCATACACCTAAACCTTTTGGTCCCCTCTAATTTTCACCCCCAAAACTCCGACCTTAGTGGGCTAATCAAAACCAAACTAAATAGTGAAGGTGCACATGCCCATAGTAAGCTACATTCCGAATTTCAAGCTTCTACCTCAAAAAATGTAGAAATGATGAAGAGTGATTCAAATCGTGTGTAAAATAAAACCAATAAGTAGCTCCATTTTTCCGCTACTTAATGATAAGCTTATAGATTATGAGCACTTGAGCAATCGCGCGTCGACAAAGCGATTTCACGTGCGCGCGCCGATGTCAATAATGCTTCAAAGATGAACAGAAAGTAACAATGTATTCCGTATTGAAAAGTCGATTGTTATATGACAAGCCAGTATCTTTGAATTCTTTACACTCACAGTTTTAGCACGTGAATTCGACTCGAAGGGGTCCACGAAAAATTCTGAAAAGTCGATACGGCCGAGCTAAGACTTTGATGGTCATATTTCTGAAAACAGAATTTAAAAAAGTTAATCCGTTTTCAAGTTATCGTGCAAACGGCGGACGGATAAACGTACAGACCAAGGACGCATTCTTATAAGTAGCTTTTATGCTAAAGCTCCTAATAAAAGTAGTGTCATTATTTTGTGTAAATGAGCATTGTACTTATATGGACTTTTCTTTTACAAATTATCATAAGTTCAACTGGTCTTGAAGTTGCGACAATTATTTAAGATATAGAAAAAAATAGTAAAGAAAATTCCACGGTCTAGATTCGAACCAGGGACCTCCGGGTATCCACCCCGACGCTCTAACCATTAAGCTACCGCGGACAATATCGGAGGGAATGCGTAAAAAATTCCTCCTATGACCATTTTCCAATTATTCTAAGAATTAATTGTCTAATAGTTGCATTCCATCTTCTGGAGACACAGTGAGCAGGAAGAGTAAGTGGTCTTCAATGAGAAAATAAGAAGAAAATGAAGAAGATTCTTGAAGCCAATGTAGGAGAGGCTGTGGATAGCGATGCTGTGTCACATGACTTCGTTGCTGCTTCCAGTCTAGGCTGTGGAATTTTTTCCTTCTCCTTTTTGCTAACTGTAACGGGACAACTGGGTGACAGAAACTTGTTCACTCTCTAGCGACAAACATAATGAATATTAATGTCTCAAACATTGAGGTTCGTACAGAGTGGAAAGTTTGTTAAAATTTAAATCGGATCAATATATTAATGAATACATGTCAAAAATTTATTACATCCGCGGCTTTCTGTGTTTGTTTTTTTTATTTTACATCCAGTCATTTGCAGATGTAATAGATCGAACCCCTAATAAATTATAAAAATATTTATTAACTTAATATATGATATATTGATCCACTTTAAGCATTAAATTTTTTTTCACTCTATACTGACTGCATTGTTTGAGACGTTACATATTTATACAATTTATTTGTAAAGACTGTGAAAAAAGTTGATGGAAGAAACCAAATTGTTAAATGTTGTATCACTCGGGAGATAACGCGTGTAATATACTTACATTGGTAACCATATATGACGAATAAGAAGTTACTGGGATAAAACTATATTTATTTTATACACTGCTTGGATTAATTGCAACTACTTAGCGCCACTGATTGGCTCATTTACTGTTCTGATTTGCATATTTTTGCATCCAACACGTCTACTTGGTATAAAAGATGTTGTGTTCTGTTGCTTATTACTTTCTAACCATGTCTGAAGGTGTTATACGCTGTCGTACAAGTGATGTCAGTTCGTTTCAGAAGGGCCAAATTGTTGGTCTGCATCGAGCCAAAAAATCAACAAAGGATATTGCTCAAATTACTGGAAGGAATCGGATTAAGAACTGTTCAGCGCATTACAAAAAACCTGGAAAGTCAGTGGCAATTCTTCAACTTCGCGGGGCAAATGCGGCCGGAAGAAAATTTTGAATGACCGTGACCGGAAATCTCTGAAACGGTTGGTAAAGTGGAATCTTCAAAAAATTCACAGCAGAACTCACGGCAATGTTTAAAAATGACAGTAAAAACATTTCCAGCCACCCTGCCGCGTGGATATAATAAATTATGACATGGATTCATTTAGATTTTGTTGATCCGATTTAAAGATTAAAAAAATTTCCACCCTGTACGAGCTTCAATGTTTCAGGCGTTTAAATTCATCGTGTTTCTCGATAGAGAGTCAACAAGATTTCTGTCGCCAGTTGTCGCGTACTCAATCCAGTCTAATTTCTACGCAATGGGCAGCATGAAACGTATCCATCACTGACACTATTATTTATTTACTTCTGAGATTATTATTCCTATCACTTTCTGAATATAGAAATGGACTATTTACACTGTACTGATCCTAACTAATACACAATGTATCAAGGAACCGGTTTAAGACGAGACAAATGCAAGTGTAATTCCTTATTGTTGCTATTATTGAATTATTATTATTATTATTATTTTAACCTTGTTTAATTTCTCTATTATGATTAACTTCCCAAATGAGAGAAGGAGGAAGTCGAAAGAACTCTAATTATGGAAATAAAAACACAAACAAAAACTTCTCCTTTCACTCTAGTTTAAGGAAATGAGTTGGAGTTCCTTCAAAATGAGTGGGTAGAGCTTGCTTCCTCCTCACGAGTCACACGTTTAAAAATTCATTAATTGGAGGTTTTTATAAAAATATTTTTGATATTAATTTGAAAAGAATTGCCTTTCGCCGAATTATTGCCTTTCATTTATTTAACTTTGTATCCAACTTAGTTTTGGAGTAGTGGTAGCTCCAATTTCATAGAACATTCAATTTCTCCTAACCCGAACCCTTTGATCGTTTGTTGCGTTAGATGGCATCAAATTGTTGGTGTTCGTGCGTAGTTTCGTTTTCTCAAACTTAATAAAGAAACAAAAGGAGAACAGAAGGAACCCAGCAGCAGACAATGTATGAGTCAACGACAACAATAAAAGATGTTTGACGGTTTTTTCAGTCTTATTAGATTTCTCCTAACGAAATCGAGTTCCTTTCCTTTTGTGTTCATTGATTGGTTGTCTGAGACCACAGCAGTTATTAACAAACAATTATAACACCATTTCCCTGTAAACAACACTAGTCCTAACATTAATTAGCTCTAGCAAATCGTTTCTATAACGACCACCCATGGGAACAGGCAAGCAAGAGTGGTCGTTCAATCAAAGATTACAAATCAACAGCCATAACTATTTATTTTTCTATAAAAGGTTAAGCCTAGTTTCCAACAACTGCAGAAATCACAGTGGAAAAATTTTCTGACGTCACTTCCTGCTTTTGTTTTTCTGCCCGACCTAAAACTTTCATCTTCGTAAGCTATGACTCAACCAACTGGTAAAAACAGGAGTTTTCTGTCGGACAGAAAGACGAAAGCAGGAAGTGACGTCATAAAAAATTTTCTGCTTTGAAGTTTCTGCCATTACAGAGGTTGATTCATCGTTATTTCACAGACTTTTAAGGTTTATCCTAATTCAGGAGACCTTTTTTCCATGATCGATGATGCTCGATTTGAAAGCTCTGTCTTTGCACTACAGCTCGGCACCGGAGTTTCCACTGTAGCTGGCTTGATTGGAGAGTACTGTCGGGTATTCCTGACCATACCTCCTTTACTGCTCCATGGCTTCTGACACCTATTGAGCAAGGCACTTGTTCACCTGGAGCACTCGCACACAATGCAACAGTGAGCCATAACTTAGATACCTGGTGAACTTAGCTCGTTATACACAGGTAGTTTAGTATACGTGTGTTGAAAAGGGGATAGAAAAGGCCGATCGCTGGTCGCTTTAGCATAACGCTAACTGATTTTCCATGTAAATTTCTGCGGGACCAAGCAAAAGTAGTGGTCGTCACATGCAGGTGGTCGTTAGGACAGCTCTTACGGTATTTTTAACAATTAGCTGCTGATATCAATAAGCGTCGGCAGTAATAGACTTAACAGCAGTGGTATTCTAGCAACACATTTGTGGTCATACAGAACAACTGTGACGTCACAAGCGCCTTTTGTAAATATGGGTGAGCATCGAATAGGAAAGAATTCACCATTGTTTTTTTATTTCTTACATACAAATTATTACTTAGTGTTCTCAGTCAATCAACGTATTATTACACTGTACACTATTTACAAAAAGAAACAGACAGACCGCGTGTCCGTTATTCCAGGAATTCCAGATACTCCCTGGGCGGGAGCTCTACGGGAATCAAGTAGTCGTCGCTGCTGTTACTCTCGGGCACAGTGGTTGTCGGCGTCACGACCTCGTCATCCGAGTAGACCACTTCTTCGTACACGGGCTGCTCGGCCACGCCCCCTCCTCCTCCAAACTCTTCGGGCTGCCGGGGCACGTAGATGGACTGGGCCTTAATCGGCGACGGCCACCCGGACTCAGGGGAGAGTATGTGCACCCGAGACGCCATCCTGTTTCTATTAGGAAAGACGAATTGCGTGGAATTAATGTCTCCTCCTCGAAAAGGTAACCTGGAGGTATGGGTGGTTACAAATTGAGCTTACCTGAGGCGAGTGAGCTTTCTTTGGTAGATGATGACGGCGACGACCAGGGAGACGAAGGCCACGAGGAAAGCCGCACCTGTCGCCATGGTGAGCACCTCCGCATCTGAAACACAAGAGCAAAAACAGATGAGTCTGTACGCACGCGGTGTAAATAAGGAGGATCTTGTTATGGTCATTCACCTAAAAAGACTTTGTGTTCCGGGATCCCTTCTTCTTTCGGCTCGAACTTGACCTCTGATGCGTTTCGGACGCTCCCGCTCGCTATGTCGCATTCATCAAGGAACGAAAGAAACGAAATTTGTGTTATGGAACAAGTGCATAAAAGTATTTAAGATTCGTCCAATAACTCGAAACTCAGTTTTGTTTACTAGGCAACTACGACACAAATGATTTATATGGTACCAAAAGGTGCTTTATGCTATTAACGGGGGGGGGGGGATCTCTGTTTGTCTGTGTCTGTTCGACTGTAACTCGATCTTCTCAAAGCCTATGAAAGATTTTTCAGTCGATAAATAGGGTTCATCTTCGAAATGGGTACATTGGCACGTGCTCTAATGATATCATTCTTATATCCCAACAGATTTTTAATGTTAAGATAAGTAATAGAACATCAACTCAAGCTATGAGCGAATAGAAGGTTAAGTTCTGCTTTCACCAATATATAAATAGGGTTCAGCGCACGTAGACACCATGTCACGTGCTCTAACGGGTACCATTATGGCATCCCCTAAAATTTGTAAGGCGAAGATAGAGCAAGTAATACATGACGAGCTATGAGCGAATATAAAGTACGTTTTTGACAATCGATGATGGTCGAAATTGATTCAGTTGACGATACCGTTGTGGGACGATAGGAAATTTTAAATGATATGTAATACACCAAACGACTTGGAACGACATGTCATAGGAGTAATTAATAAGTTCGAATATGGTCGAATTTGATTCAGTTGTACCTGTGCTAATGATAATTGTGGTACCGTTGGAAATTTTTAATGCTAAGATACAGCTTGTAATATATCAAACAACTTGTAACGACATGTTATGAACGAATACATAAGTAATTAGTAAGTGTTCGATGATGGTCGAATATCATCGAATGTTATTATAGTCCGAGAGTTAGGACAGGTTTTATTTACCCTTGAACCCTAAAAGCGCCGTTGCGAAATTTGGAAAGCCTATCCCAAAATATGGCATTTTTATTAAAACTCATTGGTAGGGGTATGGCGGTAGCCGACGAAAACGACAGGCCTGGGCACTCAAGACTTACCTGATTATAGTAATCTGAGCAACAATCCAACTTTCATTGTCTCCATCTTGGTTTTAACAATCAGTATTTTTTCGTTTGTTGGAAACAATGAAGCTTAGATTGTTGCTCAGGGTACTATGATCAAGTGACATTTGAATGCCCAGGCCTGTCTTTCTCGTTGGCTACGGAGTATGACGAGGCCAACGAGATAAGGCCTGGAAGCGAAAAAAATCATCTGACCAACTGGATGCTAGCAACAATCCAACCTTCATTGTCTCCATCTTGGAAGTTAACAATGAGTGGTTTTCCTTTTGTTGGAAACAATGAAGGTTGGATCGTTACTAGCACCCAGATGGTCAGGTGACTTTTTCGCTTCCAGGTCTTTCTCGTTGGACCTAGGGTTACTCTTAAATTTCACACGAGAACTTAACCCGAGGAAATTTACGAGTTTGTCTTTAAGTAAATTCGCACTTCCGCTCTTATAACGGTCAATTATATTATGTTCAATTCAAAAAAAGTAAGGCGCTACGATTAACCAGAAAGATGTTACAGCCGTTCTACTGACGACGTCATATATCCTGAGTTTTCTAAGACTGCCATATTTTGATTACATAGGGGATAGGCTCTCACAACGGCGCTTTTGGAACCTTGTTATGACTTTTACTTCCTCTAAATGGTCAAGTTCGGTCATCTTCCCGGCACGCCACCGCGATCGCCAGTCCGAAGACCTCACTAAATCATTCAATCGGTAGTAGTGTAGTGGGCGGTGTGTACAAAGAGCAGGGACGTAATCAACGCCAGCTTATGACTCGCGCTTACTGGTAATTCCAAGCCCCGATCCCTATCACGAAGGATGTTCAACGGGTTACCCGCTCCTTCCGGATTGGGGAAAAGAACACGCTGATTCCTTCAGTATAGTGCGCGTACGGCCCCGGACATCTACGGGCATCACAGACCTCTTATTGCTCAATCTCGTGCGGGTGAGCGCCGCTTGTCCCTCTAGAATCGACCATCCGACAAAGGCAAAGCCGTTCCCCCGCCCCCCACTCCATCGAAGAAGGTGGGGGGGGGGGGTTAAGAGGCGCCGGCACCCCGAGATCGGACGTCTATTTAGCAGGCTAGAGTCTCGTTCGTTATCGGAATTAACCAGACAAATCGCTCCACCAACTAACAACGAGTCAAGAAAGAGCTCTCAATCTGTCAGTCCTTCCGGTGACCGAGTCGGATGAGTTTTCCGGTCTATAGAATTGCAGGCCAACAAGACAACGCAGCTAAAAGCTGTAGAGAGTGGTCATTTGAACTAAAACAAATCGACCTTACGCATTGGCCGGCATGTTCTTCCGGATCTCGATCCTATGCAACTATGGGTAAACATTTAGGATGTCGTTGCAAGAAAAGTGCATGCTACTTGGAAAAAGTACAGCAACACTGAGAGCTTAAAACCAGTTATAACCTGCTGAGCCTGGAGATAAATTACCTAAATGGTCCAAGGGCAAATTTTGAGCATCATCCGACCATTGTATGTTTCGTTGGGGTTTTTTGTCTTAATACAAGGAACGCTATCTGAGTTTATAATTATTGGAGACGCACCTTATGTCTACCTGTCACTTACGTGGGTGGGCGCATGTGGGAGCCTTCCCGGTCCAATTGCCGTTGCGGCAATGACGTATGAGGTCGCCTTCCGAATGCGCCAGCCCATATTTACACCTGTATTCCACTTTGCGCAAGGTGGCGTTGTCGCCGACGCCATCATTGTACCTGGTCACTTCGGTGCGCGGCTGCTTGTCCGGGGTGCCGCACTGCGTTGCCTCCTCTGCAAAGATAGTCAAAGTGAGTTACGTGGTTAAACAGAACTGTGAATGGGTGTTAGGAGTTAAATTGAGCTCAAAATGAATTACCGTCATCGATGTAGCTTTGAATCTCGCACATGTTCAGAGAGCTCACGTCGCGGCACTCGATGGTGACGGAAGTGACGTTAGTGCCGTCGTCCACGCCGTTGCACGTGCCTCGCCACTCCATTTGAACGTTTCCTGTTTTGGACGTGTTCACCTGCAGATGGAATGAGCAGGCCATGGTCTCGTTGCGTCGTCCTCGGGTTCCCACTTTGGACGCTTTGAGGGCCAAAGAAGGCACCTGAGCGCCTACGAGAGAACGCACCTTGTAGAGAATAAGTCCAGGTAACAGAATTCAATCTGGACTCTGTTGTGTATTGTGTGTGCTTACTTACCTTGCGTGTTCTCGTCAAGAGACATGGCGACAGAGATGACCAGTCGTTTGAGCGTGGGCACGTGAACACCAAACTGGATCGTCACGGCGACGTTCACGGACGAGCGTGTGGGGCGCAAAGTGGCGCATGTCTCTAGTATGCCGTCGACGGCCTTCGTTAAGGATTCTGCAGGTGTCGAACCCGGCTCTGCTTTGATGGGCCTCTCGAACACCAAGTTCCGTCCTGAAACAAATAAACAAACAAACAAATGTAAAGTCAGGAGGCGAACCTGGGACCTCCGAAGGATTTAAGAAGTCTAGAGAATGTTGGGTACTCAACTGCAGAGAGGGATGTCCTCCTTCCAGACGCCATTGCCCCGGCACCTGTTGTGGGCGTGGCCGTCGAGCACGAAGCCGCGATTGCACTGGAAGACGGCCTCGTCGCCGGCGTTGAAGAGCTCGATGTCCGGCGTCAGGTGCCCATTCCACGGAATCCCCGGCGACCCGCAATCGGAACGCCCTTAAAGACACGGGCCAATCAGTGGAGGAACAGGGTCGACTTCAGAGGTGTGTATGAAGATAAAGTTTCACTCACCTGGAATATGTGACGAAACGGCCACTTCCACTTGCAGGAGAGCGAGCAGATTGGCCCAGAACGGGGTTCGTCGCCGCTCCATGGGTGAACGGGGTTATGATGAGTTGCTTGGTTCGGGTGCTCGCAGAGAGCGGCAAAGGTGATTCAGCGCTAGTGTCGCCGAAAACATCCTTTCGAGAGAGGCAAGTGATGCATTACTCAGTTTAGGGAAGTTGTTACTGGAAACTGGGTTATTCATGGTCTGCTACTACTGTTTGAGAGGAGTAGTTACAGGCAGATAAACTGTAACTCTCCGCGATTGATAAGTTCAATCAGATGGGATGACTCGCGTTGGACTTCCCAAATCAACAGAAATTAGGAAGCGTGCCTAGTCATGATCACTTGAGTAAGCTCAATTTGTGAGTGTGCATAGACCAACTTTAACTGGGTTCGTTTGAAGAGGGGGGGGGGGGGGTCAAAGTTTCAGTTAGATGAGATTACGTATTGGAACTTACCGATTAAGTTGTCAGGTGTGGGTTCCATTTCCGGCGCCTCTTTTGAATCCAGATCGAGAGAGAGAGAGAGAGAGAGAGATATGGATGATCCTTTCAGGTCAAGTGGTCGTCTCCAAATAGGAATTCCAGCAGGCAATGACGTCACGCAGCCTTTAGACGAATGGGAAGCAGTAGTCGTTTATATCGGTACTTCCCCGTTTTTTACGCTGCTGTTACTTTCCCTTTGTAAAAGGGGCTGTCCATGAACGAGGTACGCAGACTGGAAACGTGACGTTGTAAGTTCAGATCACGAGGCCTACGGAAAAGACAGGTTGGATTGTTCCTCATAGCCCGATGGTCACGTGAGTTCACTTACAATAAGGGCTCTTATAAAACCATCGAGAGGGTCATGAGTGACGTAGTTTATAGACATCTCTATGGCAAATTCAGTGCTCATTTCATTGCACAACCTTTTCCGTTTCGAGGAAACCTCGAAACGATTAATGAAAATGTAAAAGAACGCTGTACAAAAGTTTTTCCTAGGGTTTTGCGGATCCTCGGTTGTTATAATTGCTATGACGTCAGAGAAATCATACACAAGAGTTGTAAGAATAGAACGATTTATTTATTTGTTTATTTATTTATTTATTTATTTATTTACAAATATATACAAGTGCAATGAGAAGGTCCCGACCCTCTTCACTGTTCTTCACCCGGACTTGCACTTGGTGAAGCCGTAGTAGGTGTAGTTGAGAGTAGCCTGCAAAAGAGAGTTCCTATTAGTCAGTCGTAATAAGTATTAAGCAAAGAGAAAGAAAGAAAGAAAGAAAGAGCTCTGACCCCGAAGAGCTGAAGCGCCGACAGCACCACCATGGCCCATCGGAATCCGATAGCCTCGAGCAGGACGCCACCGAGCGACGAACCGAGAGAACTCCTGCAAACAAAAAAGAAACGATGTTTTGGATCAGTAAAATAAACAATTAAGAAGCAAATGATAATAATACAATATGGAAATATTAATTAAACATTTTATTTCTAAAATTATGTATTATTAATGATAAAAAAACAAAAACAAAAACGCCGAGTCCTCAAAATGTCTCTGCACACAGATAAGAGTGGCTGCTTAACTTTTTTACATCAAATTTCATTAAATCCTTTCTTCGAGTTTGACATCTGAAAATGTACTTGCTTCAGGAGATTTAATTAATTTTTATATGACAATCAAATAAAGTAGAAATAACCTTTAATTTAGGAAAGCATTGCAGTCTAATCTTTTCTTGGAAATAAGTTTTTTTCTGCATCGTAATTGACTTAGACATTCTCGTAAATAAAACATTCAAAAATAATTTGATATATTTTAGAATAAAGAAAATACATAAACCTTAATGTTATATCACCTGCTCTCATTCTTGGGAAATCTGAAAAATGCTTATTACCGCATCCAATTGCAGAGCAGTAATAACCTTTCGAGATACGCAGATTGGTGATGTGAAAGTTGCCAGTGTTTCACTAATTTGCGCCAAAAATAAATAATAATATTTGGGTGGTTGCCCTATCGCAACATAGAGAAATGCTGTGATCGTATCGTCTGCTAGTTAGTGTTACGGCCTCGCCGCTAGAGTGCACTCGCGCATGTTTGCCTCAAGGGAGTGTCGCTTCTGTGATAGACTATCACCTCCGTACAACCGACACAATTTCATTATGGGGGATATCGACTGGTTTCAGTCTTTTTGCACCGAGACAACGCATAACACTCCTCCGCCGCTCAAAAGCACTGGACGATGAAATGAGTGCCGCCATCTCGTTTGGACTGTCACGTCGCTAGTGCTTGGCGGATGCGCACGACACTAACAGAAACTTTAACAATGAACCAAACTAACTTTTATAGAGCGCAATTTTCTCATATCTGCCGTCATTTTCGAGAAAAAAATACGCGGCATTACTTTTTGATCGCCCCTCGTACATTGATTCACGGCAGTTTTCAGTATAAACGAACGCCATAGATGGCCTAGAGAGTAGCAGCCTAGATCTGCGATCGATTAGGTTTCGATGCGTTTTAGTTTTGCAATGGCACGTGGCTCGAGCTTGCTACAGTAGGCCGCACTAAGATGTGAACTCTCTAGGACATTTATGGGAACCACGTACTAGTCACGGCCTGGTCGCAACGTGCCTTCGCTTCCTATGCGAAGAAACAAAACCCTCTAGCAGGGTGTTCCTGTACAACAGTGCATTGAGCGGTACCACGTCAATCAACAAAAATTGAAGTACGAGAAAGCAATCAATCCTCAACCCAGACCAGTCCAGAAGGAACAATAATCCTGTTGTTTCATTTGAATATCGCTGTAAAGCGAGCGAAAGGTCCGCTTCAAACAGCCCTGAGAACGAGTGCTAATTTTTAAAAATTCAAATGGTGAACAAGGCATATCACTCTCCTGCATCGCTCTGGGCTGAGGATTGGTGACGTGATCTGATGTGGACAAGAGATGACTTACCCGAGGTTGATGGACGCATTCCACAGACCGGACACGACGGCGAAGGTTTCGATGCTCTTGGGATAACCGACGCGCCTGCAAAGAAAGTAAAGTTGTCATTATCATTTACAAAGTAGGCACACTTTAGGCCTACTTGCAAGGAATGTCTACTGAGCTACCTTGCCAGAATGTACTGGAACACTTGACAAACGCTTTGACGAAATTCTGCAAATGCAGTAAGATGTTGGGTCACCTTTTGCAGCTCACTGACACAGCCTCATTGAGAGCAGCTGCCAACTCCGACACTAGTATCCCACTACTCTTGGCAAGGTAACTCCAAGCCTCACTTTTGTTGTACTTACACGACTTCCTGCGCGTTGTCCACGTACGGCAGGATTATTTGCCCACCGATGTTGAGTCCCAGGAAAACCAGGGAGAAAATGGTCAGACCAAGGTTCCTGCAAAGGAGGAGGAGGAATCAGTGCGATAGGGTCTAAAACGGTGGCTCGTCTACTCAGTCAGTGCCTATGGACTTACGGTTGAATGGAGAGGAAGGGCGCCGGTCCCAGGAGGAGAAAGGCGATGGCCATGCCTACCGCTGTAGAGCCTGTGAGGAACTTCAGCGACAGCGTCTTCTGCCGACCAACGTAGCCCCACGCGACGTTGGCTATCGAACCTACGACACCGTCGATAACGAAGATGAAGCCTACAGCGGACGGCTTCAGCTCAAACTGGCACAGGAAGCGGTGGCCTGTTAGTACGTGAAAATGTCTACCCAACCCCCCCTTAAAGACCAAAACCTCATTTGTAGGTTTGTTTTTTTTTACCTGTCTCAGGTAGGGTTCCAGCGTCGTCACCATGAGACTGTAGCAGGTGGTGAAGCACACCGTCTGGTAGGTGGCCACGGCGACGCTCGGCACTGCCAGCAGCCCCAACACCCGGTAGCTCACGTTCACTTTGGCAGCTAAACGAATGAAACAAGAACAAAGGGGAAGGGGGGGCATCAGACGATGAAGATGACGTTTACCTGTAATGCGCGTGTACTTGGACATTACCTATCGGGGGCAGATAGACTGTGGTGACGGCAGACGACACGAACAAGAGGCCACCGATGACGAGGAAAGGGAGATAATAGCCGTCGGCCTATAACAAATGAATGAGCGGCAAAGTTGTTGGGGGTGTGTTAAATGCGACTGTGGAGGAGGAGGAGGGGTCATTTCATATCAGATCGCCCAGGAAAAAAAAAAGAAATGTCACCCATCACTTCAGATTTTGCTACCCACCACCATGCAATAATTTTTTTTTTTTTTTTTTTTACATGTTGCTATCACTAAGTTATGAAATCTTGTCAAATTATTTTGGCCTAAGTGAAATACTTTCGGAGCTATATAGGGTGCGTTCATAAAGTTTCAAGACTGGTCTCAGAACAAAAAATTTATTAAACATTTTTGTACAGCGAACTAAAAGTCTTCGAAATATGACCCTTGGGCATCAACACAACGCTGCCAGCGTTTTTTCCATTGTTCATAGGCTCCCTGGAACTCTTTGCACGGAAGGCTGTCAAGGGACCTCGTCGAAGCTGCCTGGACCGCTGGAATCCTGTCGAATCGCTTCCCCTTAATTCGGGGGAACAGAAAGAAGTCGCTAGGAGCTAGGTCGGGACTGTAGGGTGGCTGGGGCAATGTTGCCACGTTGAACTTGCCCAAAACTTCGCCGGTGGCGAGCTACGTGTGAGAGGGCGCAATGTCGTGATGAAGAACCCAATTGGCTTTGATCTCCTGGCGGACGCGGCGGACTCGATCCTTCAAACACCGCAGCATTTTCGACTCTGCATTTTTGACGCACTCTCCGAGTGTTCGACGGGGGTCACTGACACACACTCACGCCGCTAGCGATCTGCTCACTCCAGCGTCTCGGAAGTAACTGTCGATTAGCTGAACCCCTCCCCCCCACTACTTCACCCTGTCGGTGGAACAGGTCTGCGCTCCCTCCCCTACTCAGGAAAAAATCAGTCTTTGTGAACGCACCCTGTAGGGTGTGAAAGTTTTAGGTATTTTCGCTGCTCCGCGATGTCAGTGGCGCTTGTTATTAAAAAATCATAACTCGGTGAAAAATGAAGATATCATACCATTTGTTTTTTAGTGTGTTGCGTAAGATATGCCAATTCTAGAAAAAAATATTCTGTGTTCCTATTTTTACATGTAAAATTATTAAAATATAAAAACAACAATATTTTTCAATTTTTTTAATCGGTGAACAGGTTTTTTTCAAAATTCGATTTCAAGGTGAGGCAGAATAGTTACCAAGGTGTTTTGTTTTTAAATAAACTTTAAGTTATGGCCTAAAATAATAATAAATAAAAATAATGGGGTTTTACCTGCCGTTTGTTTTTTTTTCTTACATTTGTTTGTCTCCCTTATTAAATTGTCCAAACTTAGCACAAATTCACACGTAGCATGTGTTTATGATGATAACTGGAACTGAAATAGTGAATAGAAACTGGAGGAAATGATATTACTTGAAAAAATGGAAAGAAAAATTATGTGACCTGGATTCGAACCAGGAACCACGGGTGTCAGTTGCCTCTACCAATTGGGCTATCGAAGATACGCGTACAGCCAAGCTGTCACACGAACAGCTCCTCAAACAGCTCCTCACCCAATGGGAGGCAGGCAGATCGAGAATTTATCACATCCAATCATCAGAAAGTCTGATGAACGCACAGAATAGTAAATAGAAACTGAAGGTGATACTCCAAACATCAGGAAATGATATTAATTGAAAAATGGAAATAAAAATTGGTATATGACATTTCGAGGTTCTGGTTCGAACCCAGGTTGCAGAATTTTTCTTTCCATTTTTCAATAATATCATTTCCTGATGTTTGGAGTATCACCTTCAGTTTCTATTTAACCTGTGATCATCATAAGCACATGCTAAGCATGAATTTGTGCCAAGTTCTGTCAATTTAATAGGGGGGACCTATAAATGTAATAAAAAGCAAAAGGTAGGTAAAACCCTCTTTTTTATTTATTACTATTTTAGGCCATAACTTAAGGTTTATTTAAAAAACAAACCCACCGTGGTAACTATTCTGCCTCACCTCGTAATCGAATTTTGAAAAAAAATATGTTGACCGATTAAAAAAATTGAAAAACATTGTTGTCTTCATTTTTTAATAATTTTACATATAAAAATAGGAACACAGGCTGTTTTTTTTTCTAGGATTGGCACATCTAACACGACATAGTTAAAAAAAATATGATATTGATATCATCATTTTTGGCTGAGTTATGATTTTTTTTCTAAAAGGGCCACCGACATCGCGGAGCTACGGAAATACCTAAAACATCAAATTTACTTAAATTTTGGACACTTTAAATCTACGAAAGTATTTGACTTAGGGCCAAAATAATTTGGCGTGGTTTCATAATTTGGTAGTAGCAACATGGAAAAAAAATTGTCAAAATCTGAAAAGGTGGGTGACATGGCCTGGATGAACTGATATAGAATGACCCGGAGGCGTCTCTTACCTGTTCCAAGAGACCCCCGACGATCGGTCCGGCGATTCTGCCCAGCGCAAAGGCGATCTGCAGCAGCGACTGAAAAGAGAAAGGCAATGAAATGATCTCGTTGAGCGTGGTGTTAGGTGGGCTTGCTTGTCTGTTTGTGCGTCACTTAAACGGTGATGCCGGCGATGTTGTCGCTGCACTGGACCGCGGCCATGGCGTAGCAGGCGGTGGCGAAGGCGGCGTTGCCGACGCCCTGCAGGATGCGAAGGGCGAACGCCCCGACCGTGAAAGGCGTCGGACCGGGCACGAACTCCAGGAATCTTTTAGAAAGAGTACAAAAAAAAACAGTGAGAAAAGCCCAAATGAGAATGTGCCAGCTATCATAATCAAAATAAACATAAAAAGTGTTCTGAGGAATTTAAAAGTGAAGATATGAAGAATTAGATTTTGTATGGGAATCTTATATGGGGGGGGGGGGGGGCGAAATTAAACGTGAAACCATAAAAACAGAATATTTATGGGTCATCAATGAGATATGCCCTCTTTCGTACCGTTGTTGCACTAGGCCTTTATTTGTCCAGTTGATCAATTATACTCATTACATTGTTTGATATAGACGCCTTATTAAACATGAAATTGATCCATCCGATGGAGGGTATAGGAACGTAGCGGAAGCCTTGAATACTCCTGAGGGTATAGCATAAAGTTCCGGAAGGTGCTTATGCTATTACTGTGGGCGAACGTGTCTGTCTATCTGTCTATCCGTCCGTAACTCGATCTGCTCGAAGCCTATGAAAGTTTTTCAAAATCTTTTTTCGCCTATCGATCAATATGATTCATCGCACGAAAGAGTTTGAATATGGTCGAAATCGGTTTAATGGCGTGCTCTAATGGTACCATTATGATACCCCCTAGAAATTTTCATTGCTAAGATATAATAAATAATACACTCACAATGCAAAAGTCATGGGATAGCAGTGGACTCTTTTTCAAGTGGCAGTAGCATCATGTACTTATGCAAATCAGTGTCAGTAGGTTTAGTTATTACACTGTCACGAGTAAGGGGTTAGGTGTTCAGTGTGACAATGGCTACACGATGAGAGCTATCCGAGATCAAACGTGGCCTGGTATGTGGAGACGACGTACGGGTCATTCAATATCGGAGGTGGCTCAAGAATTCAACATCCCACGGTCCACAGTTTCGAGAGTCTGCCGAGAGTACCGACTCGACGGCATTACCTTCTCCATGAACAGGACCGCTAACAGGCAACTGGCACTACGCCAGATGACATCCGATTTGAACGAGGGTGATACTACTAGAGCTGTATCGATGCGAACTGTGCAACGAAATCTGGTGTCCATGGGATATGGAAGCAGAAGACCCACGTGGGTGCCCTTGCTAACAACAAAACATCGTCAGCAATGTCTCTCCTGGGCCCACGAAAACATGACTGGACACTTGACACCTGGAAACGTGTGACCTGGTCTGATGAGTCTTGATTCCAGCTAATACGAACTGATACCGGGCAGGAGGAAGAATTGGATGCTCGGATCGGTGCAGCAAGCTGTGTCAGACGTGAACTGTGGCAATCCGCGGAAACGAAACGCGAGCTGGGTAACAAAGCCAAGCTCTCCGTCTTCAAATCTATCTTTGTCCCCATTCTCACCTATGGTCATGAGGCTTGGGTAATGACCGAAAGAGTGCGATCGCGGGTACAAGCGGCCGAAAATGCGCATATATTTCATGTGTCCTATGTCTGGTACGTTAAAAAAGTGCAGACAGACGGATATATCGAATTCGTTGAAAAGAAAATTGGGTCTTAGAAAGGGATTGCTACAAAAAAGGAGGTAATCAACTGAGGACACGTACCCTAATCCGATAACGGCGAGAGCAGTGACGAAGCTGCCGGTGACGATCATGCAGCGGGCGCCCGTCTTGTTGATCTGAAGGAAAATTAGCAATGACGTTTCTATTAGAAGGCAAAGCGTATAAGGGAGGGATGGCAGGGGGGCGTTACGGATCGTACGTACGTATTTTCCAAAGACTGGAGCGCAGAGGAGGACGACCACGTGGAAGATGCCGATGGCGAACCCGTACACGCTCGGAGCGACACCTTTGAGCGCTGCCTACCAGAGAAAGGGAAGAAAGTGTTGACTGTTAGCATGGAGAAAGAAAAAATGTATTGTTGGTGTATGAAGAAGTACATCATATGTTGAGCACGTACTTCCTTTGGGAAGAAGGGCGGCTGCAGGGCGAAGGAGGCGCCGGAGAAGAAGTTGAGCAGCGGGAAGAGGAGGAAGACGAGCCGGCGTTTGCGGGCCTCCTCGGCGGCGTTGTCCTCGTCCAGCAGGGGCACCTTCTCGGCCTCCGCTTCCCCGCTTCCTTTGTCCAGTGGCGTCATTCGTCTCGTCTCACGCCTTTACACCTGTCAACAGAACAAACGACAAATGAAAACAATGAAACGACATTTCTCATCCTGCACCATGAAATGACGTCAGAAGGTGGGGGAGGGGGGAGG
>JAHWFO010059598.1:258756-299079 GCA_023313115.1 Rhysida immarginata
TTCACTTGGCTCTTTCTTTATTAATTATGCCATTGCTTTTGAAAATGAAATTTAGAGAACGATTGTTCTCCCATTTTATGTACTAAATATCTAAATTGTTTGAAAATTGTTAGGATGGTCTTGGTATAAGAGAGTGAAAGTGTAGAAATGGTGAGTGAGAATAAAATCAGAATGTTTCTGTAGGATTTATATAATTCTTGGGTCCGTCAGTTTAAATAGCGAAACCACATTCAAGTAGTATTTGACCATGTTTCACGTTTTCACCTCGTCTTCAGAACGCAACTCATGCCCCTTAATGTGCTCTTTCTTCTTTGGGAAGTGGTGAAAGTCACAAGGTGCAAAGTCTTTCATTTATGAACTGTAGGCGCTGAACCCCCTCTGATCTGTGGCGATAGTGTGCGGGGGTTTCATACTGAACCCCTACTATTCAATATGCCCTCGTAAATGGCATCCGTATCGGTTGTCCTACATTGAATATCGATTATCGGTAATTAGGATTTTTCAAAAGTGTCCGTCGCAACACTGACCAGTGCTCAATACAAAGTTCATTCGTTTTAAGTGTACTACAGTGAAACATATCTATAACGACCACCCATGGGTCGTTAAAGACAGGTTCAATCACAAGCATGATTAAAAATAGATATGCTCGTTTCTTTATAAAAGAATCTAAGCAGCATTGTTTTGCACTTTCTTGTCTTCCTAATGCAAATTAAAATTAAAAAATTTGACCACCTCTAGGGCGTTTCCATAAAGTTCGACCGATCGCCTGTAGATTACGTGGTAAGGTTGAACCGTTTCCAAGTGGACGATTCTGAACGTTTGTGCTTATAGGCAGCTTTGATGATGATTATTCGAAACTTAAACTACAGCATAAGTAATGTACTAAACGACTATGCTTACGATTAAAAACATTTAATTATCCAGACAGCTAAAAGAGTTGAATTTGTCCGCCATTTTGATTTCACTCGACCAGATTGAGCCCGGCTTAGACCAAATTGAGAAGTCTGATATCGCTCTGCACACAATAAGCGAAATGGTCGTTATATTTAGACAGGATTTTCGCAACCACTTTCTGGTTATTAGACATAGTAAACAATGTCAGTAGGCTGAAAGAACCAGTGGTTACATTTTTTTTATCTTTTGACTCTGACTAGGTGATTACAGAGAAAAGTGTAGTGATGTAATTGTCAGTTAGGTTAGGACCCGGCTGGCCTAATATTGATGACGTTTTCATCGTCTGTTGTGAGGGCTTGTAGTTTAGAAGGTGATGCTTAGGTGGTGTTAGTTCGTAACCACCGAGAGAGAAGGCCTCCGTAATGAAACTTAATACGTACATTGTTACATCATCATAGCTAGGGAACTTTCAATGCTAAGACATCAAACAACTTCGAATAAAGTGTCATGTATATGCATAAAGTAAAAGGATTGAAATCAAAATTGATTCAATGATACACGGTTTAGTATTGTTATTCGTGTTTCTACCAGCAATAAGCCCTAACTTTGCCCTATCTATGATGATGTAACAATGTATTACGTTTCATTGCGAAGGCTTTCGCAATCGGTGGTTACGGTTAGTTCTAGCAACAATCCAACCTTTGTTGTTTCCAACAAACGCAAAAGACACTGAATGTTAATATCCAAGATGGAGACAATAAAGGTTGAATTATGGTTCGGACCACGGTCTATAGATATTCATGGCCATCGAGCTTCGGCCATTTTCCATTGTTTCGAGAAGCTAAGGAAAACAGATCGCGCCAGGGGGCGCATAGATCGCATCAGGGCTAGAGTGCCTATAATAAGAGTGTGGCCAACGATGGTGTTATTTTCTATTGGCTAAATGCTTCACGTGATTAAAATCGGCCATTACTTATCCAAGTTACAATAGTCAGGAAGCGCAATTGAATACATTTTTCATAATAAAATTTATTTAACTCTTTCAGAACGTTATAATTAGATATAGAAAAATAAACTAAATGCAACCTAACCTCACACTGGGTTAATTTCCAGAATTTACACATTAATTACAAAAAAAAATAATAAAATGTACACTATAATTTTGGACAGAGGGAGTATTTTATGGAATTATATATTGATTTATAATAATATAAATTGTTTATTGATAAATATTCTAAACTTTGGTTGAATAATCTAAAATATTTTTAATAAAAAAATTAGAAAATAATTTGAATAATAAGTTGAAGTAAAAATGATAAGGACAGGTTTAATATTTCATATAATACTTCATATAAGTCAAAAAAACAATAAAACAATTTAACGAAACAACTAATTTTGAATTTTACATAGTCTATGGGGGTTTTAATTTCATATAAAAAATTTTTTTGTAATCTTTTAATTTACCTTTTTCATTGTTTATGTTTGATTAATGTGTACAGAAGTAGCAAACTGTTATTTAAATACATGCATTATATTTTTTTGTCATTAATAGTTAATTTTAAGAGAATTAAACTAAATAAATTTTTCACTATGATTTTTAGCTAAATCAAGGTAATAAAATTGACATCCAAAAAATAGATAAAAATAAATAAATATCCACAATTAGGTTTAATAAAATAACTATCAAGGTACTTTATTTCCAATTTTTTTTTAAATAAAATTTTAATATCAAAACTAAGATATATTTACAAAACTTAGATTTAGATCTTTAAAATAATAAATCTACAGAAGCCGCATTAAAGTCTGAAGTGAAGTTCATAGTTGATTACTTATTAAAATTTACCAAAAAACATTAACCTACTTAAGCCCTAAGATGATTTGTAATAATTCTACTATAAATTTGCACATAAAATAATGGTCTTTCAAGTCTAAACCTTTACATCATGATGCTCCTTATATTAAATATTTATTTTTAACTTCAAAACCAATATATTACTAATTATGAATTTTTTAAAACTTCATGGTCATTATAAACTATTATAAATTAACCTAAAGTTTTTTTATTTATTCAATAAAAATTATAAAATACTCATTTAATTAAAAGTATTACAATGTTATAATACAATCATACTGTTATATTAAAAATATAAGCTTCAACATACATTCTTTTCTTCTTGTTATTCTTCTTACTATTTTTATTATTCATTTCTATATTAATAGTAAATATGTGATTATTTTAATATTTTTTTGAGGTTAATTTATTGTTTTGATTTACAATGTGATTTTATTATATTGTAAGAAGAAAGAAATGAATTTTTACTTTTTTGTGAAATAATTAAAAATTATATAAGTTATAAATTTCTTTAAATTGTAATATTTAATTACATATTCCCGGTCTGAAAATATGGTATACATTTATCATACAAAAAAAATAATATTGAAATGTACACCTTAATTTCGGACAGAGGAATTTTATATTGATTTATAATAATATAAATTGTTTATTGATAAATATTCTATACTTTGGTTGAAAAATCTAAAAATATTTTTAGTAAAAAATAATTAGAAAATAATTTAAATAATAAGTTGAAGTAAAAATGATTGCATTAGAAAAAAAAAAGAAAATATTCTACACTTCAACAATAAAATTTGAATATTAAATATCCAATATAAGGACAGGTTTAATATTTCATATAATCCTTCAATTAGTTCAACAAAACAATAAAAAATTTAACGAAAAAACTAATTTTGAATTTTACATACTCTATGGGGGTTTTTAATTTCATGCCATATATCATATAAAAATAAATTTGAAATGTTTTATTTTTCCTTTTTTTTTGTTTATGTTTGATTAATGTCTAGAGAATTAGCAAAATGTTATTTAAATGTTATATTTCTTTGTCATTAATTAGTTTCTACGAAATTAGGTCTCTATATTGTAATTTATTCCTATATAATCTTCGTTTTGCCATACAAGCTTAATCCAAGTTGGATAAAAAATGGCGGCGGGAGCCCGTTGGCCACACTCTTATTATAGGCACTCTAATCAGGGCCGACCGTGACCTGCGATAGAGGTTTTTCATTGAAACTGAAAATGAAAGTAAAGTTTCTGTCTGTCGATAGGGCGGCGCTGCAGGCGTTTTTGGGCCGATTGTACATGCAGCGCCACTTTTCAACAGAGTTCCCGCCCTATTGGGAGCTAGAAACTTTAGCTTGATTTTAACAATGGAGCTCGATGACCATGAATATCTATAGATCGTGATATATAGTAAATAGATCGCTAGAACCCGCCTCTTCGATGAAGCCAAGCGCGCCATATTGCTTCACTACAAAGATTGTGCTGTACGGGTTCTTATGATTTTATGAAAACATTTTCCAACTGTTTTAAATTATAGCCGCTAGAAATTATGTTTAGATAGGGCTACTCTGCAATTGGACTTAGAGATCAATTTGTAATTTTTGTTTAATATGTATTTCTTATGCCCATCAGTTATTCGATTTTGCTTTTTTTTTTCCACCTACAGGATCATTGACAATCTTGTTTTCTTTCTGACAGAAAAGCAGTCTATATTTTTTTAGACTATGAATATTTAACCTGAATCGTTTCAAATAATATTTAAAAAGAGACTTTGTTTTAATAATGCAAGCAACTGGCTAACAAAAACTCCAGTAAATTTTGACCCATACAAAAAGACCCATGACTTTTGGCATGTAAATAAAATAAATCTTCACACCATTTAAGTAGAAGTGGTGGAAAAATAACTATAAATTTTTAAAAATGGTCAATGTATTATAAACAACAATTTTTCCCTTATTTAATGCCTTTACTTCGTATTGAATCTTTATGTTCAAGTATGTTTGTGGTATGGCTTGAAAAGTGTAGTGAGGTAAAATGGCGGAAAGTGGCTTCACTAGCAACGATGCTAAACCTCAAGCTCTGGCGATCTGTTTACTATATATCTGTGGGTTCGGACGAGAGACAGGCCATGGCACTCAAAAGTCACCTGATCATCGGGGTCCGGGAAACAATCCATCCTTCCTTGTTGTCTTTGTTTTATATTTTTGTCGATTACCGGAATTAATAATCTTTTCATAAAGACATCGCTTTTCTTTATTGTTTTGACATCATCGGTTCGGACCTAGATTAGGGCAACGATTAGGGTAACCGGGACATGTTAGGTTTTTAGACTTAGCCCTGGTTCGGTCCCTGTGTGTAAATAATATATACAGTCTGAAAATAAAGTATTCCATTGAATCTCTTTTACAACGTCATCAGTGATCTGTATTTTGTACCGGCAAAAAGTGTCCCGGTCAAATTTAACTTATATTTAAAAATAATAAGACTGGAGAACCTCTTGCACACCCAGATGGTCAGGCGACTTTTCCGCTTGTTTTTCTCATAGGCCTATTACAGAGTCAATAGTTCAATCTGATTCATAGGCCTATTATTGACGTCATGTTGAGGCCCGGTAGTTTCTAGAAGACGGTGCTTCACCGCAGTTGCGACTTCTAAGGCCCTACCTCATTTCACATTTTCAAAAAAGGCATTTTTCTTAAACTTATCTTTAAACCAATTAAAAATAAAACTTGCATCTAAATTGAAATACCGCAAAAGCTGGATTTGAGGCCCGGGCTGCTCTTTGTAAAAACAGTCTTGACCTCCCCGCTATAAATCGAGACAGGCTTCTGTTTAAGACCCCGCGCTAAGAGCAATTCCCAAAAAACAGCACTCAATTTTTGACATGCAACTTAATGAAAACAAAATTATTAAAAACGAAATTTTAGAGTTTTACATCATAAACTAGAGAAATTTACTAATACGTAGATATTGGAAAACGGAAGAAAAAAAAACAAAACATCTTCTGTTTTGGGATCGCTGGACATTATTAAAAAGCTTTTCAGCAACATCTCGTATCTATCTCTCTATCTGCCTGCATGACCAGGGACAATTTTGCAAATAAATCGGGCTTTAATTAGAGACCGGCTTTTATAGTTGACATTTCTAGATATAATTTATGCTTCGACCTCAAATGGAGCTCTTACGACATAACATAGACTGAGACGCAATTGCCCTAGGAGAGACTTAACACGCACTACAAATGCGTCCTTCTAAGCGGCAATTCGAACTTGAAATCGAGAAGAGAGAGTGAAAGAGCCGTTCATTGTTTAATGCTTATGAATACGCAAGAAAAAAAAAAATAAAAAAATAACACACCACTTACCGTAGCAATAGTAATAGTAGGTTGTATGGTAGGAAATCCCGGAAGAGAAGTGATTTGGCCGTGAGTCCTTTGTTTCGCCGACTAACTGGCGACTCGATCCACCATGGTGAATTAAGATGAGATTAAGCAAGGCGATGATGATGATGATGATGGCATTATCCGTGGGTCATTCGTAGTAGTATTAAGCAAGTCCGTCCCCTGTTTAGCGAAGGTCACAGGTTCGTGTGTCACCAGCAGAGATAAATGAAACGAGAGCGTACTACTTAATCATCATTATAATCGCCTCCGATAACAAGTAGCAGCAGCACGAGCGATAGACATGGCAGCGTTGTTGTTGTTTCAAAGTGCGCTCTTCTTCTTTTCACTTTTGATTCAGTATTCATTTCATTCTGAACTTTGTTTGTGAAGAAAATCTTCAGTAGAGAGAGAAAGAGGGGGGAGGGAGCCTTCTGGTTTCTGTCTTCTTTTTCAGCGCTGTCAAGTTCCTTGTTTCGCAATGGTCACGTGACGTTATCAGTGACAAAAAAAGCTTTTCATTATCGCTTAAATGACGAAGCCGTATAAGATTACAAAAAAATAGAAATTAAAAAAAAAGAGAGAAATAATGTCTCTGCCGAATTTTAGACAGTTTATTATGATCATCATCATCATCATCATAGACTCCTTGACTAGGGTGACCATCAAAAAGTGAATTTTTATCAAAATCCTTATCCCGCATGAATAAGTGTTACCGGTTGACTTAATTCATCCCATGACGGATAATTAAGTTTTGTTTTTCTTAATGAGATTGTACTGCTTCTAAAGGTAACAACAAGACATGATGGGGCGAGTGTAGTTCCATGAAAGCGCGTACAGTGGTGGAAAAAGGTTTGAGACCAGCTCATTTCTAAAAATAGGCAAACCGAATTACACAATTTTTGCTGAATTCTAATGCACCACATGTTTATTGTCCCATTCATCTTGATTCGTTTCCATTTTACTGGGTGAAGGTCGGGAAAAAAGTTGGAGACCAGGATAGATTTTCCTTGAGAATCATTAAAACTTTGTTGGACGTCCTGTTACTTCATCAATGAGTCTCTTCGCTATGGATTTCAATAGAGCTTCAAGTTTTTATGCAGTTATTTGCTCTCAGCGGTCTCTATAGCTTTGAGCAGGCAGGCCAATTCATTGATATTGTGTGTATTGGCGCATTGTCCTGCTGAAAAATGAATTCCGGATCATTTAGTTGATCTCGAAGAGGAAGGAGGAAGTTGCCCAAGATGTCCTGCCAGTCGGTTGACTTCGAGCGTGGAGAAACAAATGCCAGTTGGGACTTCTCCCGCTCGGTGAAAGCAGCCCAGATCATATCCGATCCTCCGCCCTGCACACGCACACAGGAATAGCAAAATGGTAGCCTTGCTTGAATTGAACCTACGCGTTTCGAAATCCACTTCTTCTTCAGGGTGGTGCAAGGAACGACTACTACACCCAAGTCAACCTTCACCTCCGAATAGATGGTCATTGGTGGGCTGTGGAATACACATGACAAATGGTAGAAATTTATAAAAAAAACAATGAGTAATCAAAATGCATAATATAAGGAAAATCTAAAGAAGCGGAGTGCGGTTATGTATGTGTTGCTATGCTTTATCAGAGTGGGTCTTCGAGAGAGTCCTTGAGTACCGTGTTTTCCTCTTGGTTTATTACGTCAATCACGGCGTCTAAGATTGCGTCTTTATCCAAGTTGTTTTGATTATTAAGGATTTTCTCACAGTCAATTTTCATGTGCTTCCTTATTTCCAGGTCATGGTAAAATTTTTTTGTGTTCCTTTTCAAATTTCATTACGGCCATGTTGTCCTCCATAGTCGTTGACTTGGTTGCAGTCTTTCTTGCACCACCCTGAACAAGAAGAAGTGAATTTCGAAACGCTTAGATTCAATTAAAGCAAAGCTACCATTTTGCTATTCCGAGACAAGTTATTTTTAATTTCATTCCAGCAAACTTGAGCAAACATGCAGCTAGTGAAAGATATGTTGGTTCTCGACGTAAATCATGCCGCTAGTACTCAACACCGTAGCCTCGGCCGTCCAAATTAAACTTTTTTTTCGTCAATTAAAGCGATATGGCTCCAAAGTATCGCTTGGTAAAGTTCAGTCTGGCTTCTTCCTGCTGGAAGACAACTTTGGGTTGGACTTGCATCTTTATGTACGCATGCTGCTCTTTTTTTCTCATCTGAGGAGGATGTGTCTGTCGGCTTTGGTACTCAGCTCTATCGACCGTCCTGATTGCTGGGGTTTTTTTTCTCCATCCATTTGTGGGTTAGCAAAATAATTGTGGACTGCATTTTTGATTGAACGCCAATGACACGTTCTGACTTTCCACGTTTTCGATAGGCATCAATTTGACCTTTCTGATGATCTGTTCGTTGTTTGGCACAACCCATTTAGACCAGTGCACTATTGTGTATGCCTTTAAATACAGGGTGGGCCATAAGTCCCTTACCAGCCCTTATACAATCCGTGTTTGTGGAAATTGACGGACGACCACCACGTGGGAACCCATTAGGCCTAGTGAGAAATTCTATGGTACAGGTAACCGGAACGGCGGCCATCTTGAAAGCCGCCATCTTGGATGCACCATAGGGTTTTTAAATAGGAAGGGGGACATGGGGCACATGACTTTGGGCTAGAATTTCTCAAGGAAAGCAATGGTGCAGCCCGTTTGTTCATATCTTAATTCGTTCAACAGTTACAGGCATTCCGAATGGCGAATCTCACTGTTACATATGGTGCTCCACGTCTTCTACGTGAACCCCCTCCTGTGCTACGGTTGTTTTTATCTGTTTCAGTCGTGGGTCTTCCACACATGGATTTGTCTGCTACGGACTTGGTACCCATGAACTTCTTGAAGAGCCGGGCAACACTAATATGGCATGGGACACAGGTTGTCGTTCATTGAATTCCGCTGCTACAGCTCTTGCACTCCTCCCTTCCCATGCACCTGCCACAAAGGGTAAATAATAGTGAGAATCGCCATTGGGATTGCCTGTAAAACTGTTGAACGAATTAAGATATGAACAGACGAACTGCACCATTGTTTTCCTTAGGAAATTCTAGCCCCATGACCCCCTTCCCATTTAAAACCCTACGGTGCATCCAATATGGCCACCATCCCCAACATATGACTTCCCCCTAGGCCTAATATGTTCCTACGTGGTTTCAGCTGTACAAGGGGCGCGCTAAGGGACTTGTAATCTATTTATGTAATATGACATTGATTAAAGCATTTGGTAATCATTTGGCATGGCCTCAGTTCCTGGTCTCAAACTTTTTTTCCACCACTCTACACCTACACCAATTTTTCTGTGTCGATGGTACATCATGAATAAGCCAAGTAGTACGTATTCTGGAGTTTATCTAGTTGGCCTTCGCAAAAAGCATTAGGCTAGGCTTTTACATTTGAACAGTTTTATTATGGCGGATTGATATATACAATTAATTCATTTTATTATTATTAAAAATTATTGTATCCAAGACCGAAGTGGCGCAGAATGGGTTCCATGACAAATCAACAATTTCTGGTCTCATGGCACTCACTTTGGAAAAATGATCACCCTATCCCTGAGATTACATGGACGTCGTACGACAAGCGCTTTGTTTACGACACTCCAGTAGACCGCGTTTTTCGTCTTCCGTCCTTTGAGCTCTCGTGCGGCACAAATGGGCGAAACTGGTCGCCGCCTAATGGAAGAAAGAAAGAAAAAACAAAGACATAAAAGGGGTGTCTATGTGCCTATTCAAACGAATTAGGCTTCTTACGCACTGTCGACTAATCGTTGCAGACAAAAAGCTGGAAAATGGGGAAATCAATTCGGAAAAGCGACCAGCAAACTGAGTCATTGCTCTAACCAGCCAAAAGGGCATGCAGAGAGAAGCGCAATTGTTTAGGGTGTCAACGCGATTAGCTGAAGAGTCCAAGTTGGAGCCCAGCCTCTGGAATGTTCTTTCCTATTTCCATCAATACAGGAAAACTTGTCAGGATCTCAAAAATATAAAGAACGAGAGGGTTTGGTTGCTGACTTGTTGCGTACACGTTTTAAGAAGCAAGCTACTTCAGTGATTACTCTTGATTTCCTCGTCGCCAACAGCAAATCCAGCTTATTTGGCAACCAGTGACAGTTCATAAGAGGCTGCTCTATGCCCACGACATACACTGATGGCAAAAAAAACAAACGCACCACCTAGAAGGAATGGCTCGATTTATTTGAAAATTTGCACACATTTAGCATTGGTGGCATACAAGAAATGATTCAAATTGCAAGACAATACACCACAAGGACGTTGTACAGGGTGGCTCCCATGCCCCGGTAGATCAGATGACCGCCGCGAGCTTCAATGCAGGCCTCGACTCTTGCAGGCATACGCTCATAAAGATGCTGGAAGTCGTATTGGGGTAGGTTGTTTCAAGCCTCCTGAACATGCCGGCGCAATTGTGGAATTGTTGCAGCTGGTGTGTTCCACTCAATAAACGATAATTTGAATCATTTCTTGTAGGCCGCCACCAATGCCACATGCAAATCGACCTATTCCTTGTAGGTGGTGCTTTTTTTTGCCAGCAGTGTAAGTCGAGTCCAATGCCGGATTAGAGAGGTCAACTGGGTTTAGGAGCCAATTCGACTAGCTAAATCGAGATAGTAAAAGAGAAGTTCCATGTTAGTAGTATCGAATCATGGACCGTGCATAAGAATCGTCAACGACCTTTGTACTCTCTATTGGAATCATTTCTTCAAGAATACTAGACAAGTCGTTTGGCATCTGAATCACCGAGCCCAGGACTGTGGCCTACGTGTAAATCCGACAATGGTCAGATTGTATGTGAAGTGTGCCGGGGACTCACCGCAATAGCTTGCAGGACAACGAAGACTGTGGTGGACCATGGGTAGCCGAGGGTATCCACCAGCACGCCACCCACCGACGAACCCACGAAGAGCCTGCGGGAAATAAAGAAAAAAAAACAAACAAACATGAACAACAACACTTGCTAATGCTGCGCCATTACCCCCTAGCTATGAGGACCACTGTGGGGCCATTGTATAGTTCCACATTTGGCCAGTTAAGGACGGCGACTTAAAACACTTCATGATGAAGCAGCGCTTGTACGTTCACTTGATTCGCATGGTACAAGTGGCCACCATCAACATAGACTTCATTGAAAGTGTGACGCAAACGCACATCTCTCTCCTTGACTCGCATGCAAACACCTTCTTCCTTCACCCATGGGAATTGTTCTATGGTTTGCAGTTTCCCATACCCAACAACTAGGGTGGTTCATCCTGTTACCCAAACTTAGTTGTGGTGTGCATGGGTGCTTCATCATGAATGAAATGAGCGCCGTTTCATTGCCACTGTTTTGGTGGTGCTCTTTGGACTTACCCGAGCGTCTTGGCTGAGGTCCATAAGCCGGTGAGCAAGGCGAAAGTGGAGATGTCCTTGGCGAATCCGTTGGTCCTGCAACGAATGAAGCAAGGGTAAGGCATCACAACGTATGATCTGTACGACCCTACCACGTGACATGGCTCTTTCAATGATCAATCTTACGCAATGGTCTGTGTGCTCTCGATGAAAGGGATGAGGATCTGGCCGCCGCTGCTTGCACCCAAGAGGACGAGGGCCAGCACCACCGACGCTAGGGAACTGCAATAGAAAGAAATGATGATGACGTCACCTTAGACTACTCATTATTGAGCTAATCTCCAGTTGGCTTACGCGTGGAAAGGAAGGAACGGTGCGGGGCCTATGAGAGCAAATGCTATGGCGAGTCCTAGGGCCGCACAGCCGGTCATCAACTTGAAGGACACCTGCGAATAGAAAACGGGTCACGTGACAAAGTCACTATCTAAATATATAGAGAGGTTAGGCTTATCCTTTACCTGTCGCCTGGCGAGGTAGGCCCAGCATCCGTTGGCGATAGAACCGACGATAGCGTCCGTCACGTACAGGACACCGACCACGGAGTACGAGGCCCCCAACTGTTAAAAAAAAAAAAAGAGAGATACAGGAGAGCTTAGTGGTAGGCATTGAGTCGAGGTTACAGCTTAGTCTCACCTGTTTCACTTGGGGTTCCAAGGTGCTCAGGACGAATCCGATGCAGACGCACACGGTTATGGTCTGGTAGAGGGTGACGGCGACGCCCGACTCTCTCAGCAAGCCCACGAAAGATGGCTGCGATTGGAGGCCCCTCTCTATTGCACCAGAAGACAAAAGGAAGGCGATTGATTCTGTCTTTGAAGACAGTCAGAAAGAGAGTTACTGTGAAAAGAGTTACCTGTGCCAGGGAAGGCGATACAGGTCGCCACACACAAGAGCAAATGAGCCGCGCCGGTGACGGTGAACGGCAGGTCGAATCCTCCCACCTGTGGAAAGTGAAGGAAGTAGGAGGTCGGCAAATTGGCCGTTTGTTCAGGACCTTACCTGTTGCGGAATATTTATTACCTGATAGAGGACCCCTCCCAGCACGGAACCCACGATGCGTCCCAGAACGAAGGCGATTTGTAGCGCAGACTGGAAAGAGAGGACGAGAGTGAGGTGAGGAGTCTATAGGGTCATTTGAAGGAAGAGTAATGTTTTCAAACTAAACTAACGACGACGGGAAACCACAAATCCACAATAATCATTTAATAATGCCTCAGATGTACATTTCGAAAGCTATGCTTTCTTCATCAGTGAGTCAGGTAAGTCTCACTGATGAAGAAAGCATAGCTTTCGAAATGTACATCTGAGGCATTATTAAATGATTATTGTGGATTTGTGGTTTCCCGTCGTCGTTAGTTTGATTATTGTGTCCACAGTTTCTTGGCTGTTTTTTCTCTTAGAGTAATGTTTTAATACGCAACATGCTCACGACGATGGTGGCGCTGTTGTCGGCGAATTCCAGGACGGCCACGGACATGGAGGCGGTGATGATGGCGGCGAAAGCGACCCCGTGGATGATCCTCAGAGCGAAGGCCAAAATCACGAAGACCACAGGGTCGGACAGCTCCTGCAGGAGACTATAAAAGAGAGAAAAGGAGATGGAGACAAGGAACGATTTGCTGATGCCAACTTGGAGCGTGCGGCTCACCCGAAAGAGACGAGTGCCAGGCCAGTGATGTAGTTGCTCCCGTTCACCACATTCTTGGCTCCGATCTTGTTGACCTGTCAAGTAAAGTAAAGGAAAGGATGTTTAGCCGCACTTGACTAAATGACAACAAATTTAGAAAGAAAGCTCACCTGTGTTCCCACGAAAGGCGACGACAGGAGGACGGCCAGGTAGTAGACGCCGACGAGTAGCCCATAGACAGATGGGGAGATGCCGTGTTCTTCGGCCTGAAAAGCAAAAGAAGGCTTATATGAGTTGCTTGGTGAGATTTCAGACAAGCGGATGAGACCACTCTGACCTCGGGCGGGATAATGGGTAGGGCGACCGAAGTGGAGATGCCCCCGAAGAAGTGGAGCACGGGGAAGAGGACGTAGATGCGCCGCCGGTTAATGGACTCTTTCCCGGGATCCAAGAGCGGCGTCTTTTCGTCCAGCGCTCTTCCTCCTCCGCTGCTGTTGCTGTTCCTTGGGCGTTGTACTTCTTCTTCCACTGAACAGGACACCTCTTCCTCACATTCCACTGTCAGCCTCATCCTTCTTGTCGTGGTCTACTGCACCTAGGAAAGTTAGAGACAAGAGATGAAAAGAAGGGACAGCTTTAGTTCACTGCTTTACCAGGTCATAGGATTGAGCTAGGTTGATTGCGCAGTTCAGTGGAATTGCAGCATGTGATGCTGAGGGATCATTCTTAATGTACCTCGGAATGAAGGGGAACGTATAAACCTTCACCACACTCTAAAGATGCGTTTGCATAGCTTGCTAGAGCTGTAAAGCGAACCTTGAGCTTTGTACAGAGCTATTTCACAGACTTTCAGGGGCTATCCTAATTCAGGAGACCTTTTTTCGATTTGAAAGCCCTGTCTTTGCACTACAGCTCGCCACCGGAGTTTCCACTGTAGCAGGCTCGATTGCAGAGTCCTGGCGGCTATTCTTGACCATACCTTTTCCTTTACTGCTTTCCATAAGCCATCCATGGTTCGAGGTCCCCGTTTCAAAATGCCAAAACCGCAGATATCCATTGGCGACGCATCGGGTGATTTGACGGGTATGTCCGTAAATGGTATAGCGCGAATTTCGGTTTCCTGCTCCATACTGGTCACGTAGGCAACCGTCGACTTAGCCGTATGGCTGGACGCTTTGTCTTAGTGGATCCACACTCGACTAACCTCTGCACTATACAGAGTTGGCATTTCCTGGCGGTGAATGGATTCTAAGCTGTTAGCCTGATAGTGTGCCGCATTAATTTTCACGTTCTTTTCAACCCTTCGAATCTGTAACTTGCCTTTGGGACAGTATCCGGCGACTATTCCAGAATTTTCACTCGTGGAAAACTTTGAGGACATTGACGGACCCAATCGTAACGTCGTTTTCCATCCTTAGGACGATAAAATATTGCACGAGGTTTGTTTGTATCGCGCAGGTAGACTCATGATTCATTCAAAAGTAACAATAAACCGACATTTATCACCTGCTCAATAGTGTTAGCAGAGCTTCCTGCAGTTGGTCTTTCTGTCGGCCACGTGACACGGACGCAACCAGTCAACTTCTGGCTTCAGACGCTTTACAAGCTGCAAATCTTTACTGTTGCCTGGGAGACTCCTACATGTCGTGCTATTGCAGGGTTTTCCTTTAGCACGTGATCCTTCATGTTCTTCACCACCTCGAACCAAGGATGGCTTATGGAAAGCAGTCAAGGAGGTAATGGCCAGCAATACCCGACAGTAAGTACTTTGCAATCAAGCCTGCTACAGTGGAAACTCCGGTGGCGAGCTGTAGTGCAAAGACAGGGCTTTCAAATCGAGCATCGTCTATCATGGAAAAAAAGGTCTCCTGAATTAGGATAGCCCCTGAAAGTCTGTGAAATAACGATGAATCAATCTCTGTAGCAAATTCTGCTCGCGAGAAAAATGGTGCAGTAGATTGCGAGCTAGCGTTGGAGGTCCCATCGCGAGAAATCACATAAAAACATGGCCCTTATCGATGTATAAACGTTTCTCGTTGCGGAGAAAGTCTAATTTTTGGTAAGTTTCCAATGGACCATTTGGCCACCACAAAATCACGTACCTTTGAACCAGTTCTGACTAGCATTAATTTTACGGTATATTCATTTAGACGAGTGCTTTGATATACAGTATAACCTCGTTAATAGGTGACCGCTTAATGCGTGCGTGCTTTTCTTTTCTTTGGTCCTTTCCCCTTGAAAGCAATTTCTATGGAAATTCAGCCTGTTGATACGTATTTTTTTGTCACTTATCCCGAATAATACGTAATTTTTGGCTCAAAAAATTAAGAAACTCATTCTAGGAATCTTAAATTATTTGCAATGTGTTTGCAGAATTTTTTTTAGTCATGCGATAGTCGATGATGTTCCGCGAATTCTGATTGGTTTCATCGGACATCAATTTGTATTCTGATTGCTTCTCACGGTCAGCGTGTGCATAAACATGTTCCTTGATAAATGAGTATTCACAGCATTTTCATTGCGTTAAGTTTCATTTTTATTATCGACATGAAGAGGAAACGCAACAGATATTAGACAGGGAAAATTGGCAAAGACGCTTAACATCCTTTATACAACTCTGTTAACGATTCTTAAAAATGAAGATAAAACTAGGCAGCAAGTGGAATCCCAAAGTGATAAAGCTTTCTTACCGTCACCGAATGGCGATGCTCCATTCTGCTGATCTACTCAGCCTGGAGTTCGAGTGTCTTCACTGAATGCGTAGCTGGCTGGGGGGTAGGAAGGTGGTAGTTCCTTTTTATTTTTGAAAAGTATTTGTGGACGCTAATAAATCGTTTTTGTTTTTTTTTTATCATCATCATCCATTGCAATGCGATCGCACCGATCACGTGATTTCTTCCGCCCACTCGTTATTGGGAAATAAAGGTCGGCGAACGACATTAGCTTGGTTTTTTTTAACGTTGACACAACGATGTCCATTTCATGTTTCTTAACTTTTTTTTAAAAAAAAAGAAGGCTAATGGGAATGCGGGTGTCCTATTTAAAGGGTCGGCCATTTCGCCAACTCTCCACAAGGTCATGTATTGCATTACCGTCGACGAAGCTGCTACGCTGTTGAATGGATTTTTAAACTAGTTTCCCATGTTTTTCGGGCGAGAACGCTCTTAGGATGACGTGTCCCGTCGACACCCTGAAAAAAGGGACCTGAAAGTGTTTCTCTATTTCTGAATTTGAAAGAAGAAAACTGACAAGATTTTTCGTGGTTATCCCCGCGTGATATTCATCTTTTTCTAGAAATGAGCTTAGATGCGCGTATTTTGACCGTTTTTAGGCATCCCTCTCTTGCTGAAAGATGATCATTGCGCGTCCAAGCTCATTTACAGAAGCGCTTTTAGTTTGATTGATATTTTGATTTTTTTCTTTTCATGATTTTAAACTTTCAGTTTTCTTTAATGACCCAGCCTTCAGCTTTAGTGTTAGCGTTGGCTGTTTCCTTCGTTTCTGTTCTCATTCAACCCGTCTTGGGCCTGTTGGGGTGATTGTTATTGTTGAATCTTTGCATGGTTCAAGGTTGGTTAGGTGATTTATTGTTGTTGCTGTTTTGGAAAAGTTAAACTCGGATCTAGTCCGAAACCCAAAAAAGTGGCTTCAAGTATTAATGTCCTGGGTGTAAGAATTTCCTTACTCTGTGACGAAGCTTGTGATTACAGTATGTTTCAAATTTATTCGGACACTTGAAAAATAGCACATTGTCCATGATTTTGATCTTTACTTAATTTCTACAACAATGATAATGCTGCTTCAAATGTACTCTAGGCCCCTCTAAATAAAACAAAAAACCATAAACAACTCGTTATTAAAAAAAAACCCACTTAAAAACTTAGAAATTGAGTGTTTGACATTTATTCGGACAGGCCCCTGAATACTCAATGAGACAACCCATTTGTTTAGTATTTATGCAAATTAATGTACTTTTAAACATTGCAGGGGGCATTTATATTTTCACTGGGCTTCGAATTTAAACACTGAGCAATTTAAACAATATTGTCATATGTCACCGATTATGAATTGATGCCTTTGCTAGCCAAGGAAAGTCCGTACATGAGATTGCTGCTTTTGTTAACAGACCAAAATCGACATTGATCGGATATTAGTGGCTGTGAGCAATAATGTTCCTGTTCGGAAAGTTGTTAAAAGATCATCTGTAAAGTTACAATTTCCATCTTGGGTTACTAATGTGACTGTTAGACTGTGGACAAGTAAGCAAGAGAAGCATAAACTATATAAACTGGAACATTATGCTGACTATAAAGCTGCACGCAATAAGTCCAAGGTAGCCTTTAATAAGAATTTTGTTGATTATTAAAGAGAATGATCTAAATTGGCAATCTAATACTTTTTGGAGCGTTACTCCACAATTTACTTGGGAAGAGGAAATAGAGATCTGCATGGTCGAATCTAGTGTTGTGACAAATACTTTTTGAAAGTATTTGAAATACAAAATACAAAATATGTGGCTGCAAATGTATTTTAAAATATTTCAAATACTTCCAGTCAAATGTATTTCAAATACAAAATACTAAATACGTATTTACAAATATAAAAAAATACTTTTAGTTTATTTACGATTTTGTACAATTTTTTTTCAATAACAGCAACTTTTCAAATTTGGCATCACTCAGACAGAAAATTCGCAATCTGGGCCCTGACTTTTCCCGAATGATCACGTTAGTTGAACCCATAACTATAAATTCATGAACTTAACTACAATAAATTAAAACGTTACCCATTTTAAAACTTATCTTGAAGAAAGAATTAGCAAAGAAACTACCTGTGGCACAGTATGAGTTGTGAGAGCATCCCAGAGAAGTAGTGACCTTAATGAGAAGGTTTGCAATGAGACCCTAGAATGGGTTAAATGAAGCGGCCAAGGAGAAGGCATACACATGAAAAGACGTTTAATAATCTGAAAGCTTTCGGATTGGTTTAATAATGGAAACAAAAAAAAAACGCCGGAATATCGATGACCCTAATTGAAATGACCCATGCAGCACCTCTATACTTACCTCTATGTCCAAATTTTTACCTCCAAATTTACCTCCGAACAATTCATGCCTCCTTTTACGCCTCTGTCGAACTTCAAAACCTCTAGATATGGAGGTAAAACCTCTGATCTGGCAACACTGTGTACGACCTCCTTCGCATGGCAAAGCACAACCGCAAGCAGTATTGAAGCAATGAACGAATTAATCAACTGCAATGAAATCAACAGAGGGTTTTTTTGGTTGAGAATCGGATTCCCATGATCCCTCATTTGGAGTGGGAGTCGTTCTGATTGGCAGTACCGCTGATTGGGAAAATCGACTGGTCCAACAACAATTTGAGAGGAATAGTCATTTAAAATTGAAAAAAAGTATTTGAAATACAAGATACTTTGAAAGTGTATTTGGAAATACTGTACCAAATACTGTAAAAATATTGTATTTGAAATACAAAATACTAAATACAATCAAATACTCTCAAATACTTTCAAATACTAAGTATTTCAAATACATCACAACCCTAGTCGAATCTCTTTACTGTCGAGGATCTGGCGTCTCATTTTCAGTGTACTATGAACAATGTTAAGAATTTCCCGCCACCCGAAGACGGCTTGCAGCGGTTATGGGAACAGCTGGATGGTAAACTACGAATTCCCCCTATTACTGAAAATGTTATTCTTGAGATGGTTAAGAAAATTCCAGCGGCCAGAAATATCCATCTTAACGGCATTCCTGACTATGTTTTTAAAGGATGCCTTCCAGGTATTATATTATATCCTTTGCTTAGACTTTTTAATCTTTCTCTCACTAAGGAGAAAGTTGGTCAGCTTTATACCCATCGCTAAAATAGTGCAATCCAAGACCTTGAATGACTTTAGACCTATCACCATTGTTCAGTATCCAGCTATGTTGCGTCTTATCTGGCATCTTTCATAGATTCAGTTTTGCCAGAGGAACAACATGGCTTTAGAAAACGGAGATCCACTACTACGAACTTGGCCTGTTTGATGCATTATCTGGCGTCTCTCGTTGACCAAAGAAAACAGGTTGATGTGCTGTATCTTGATTTTAGTAAAGCCTTCGATAGCGTGAATATCGCTCAATTGCTATTGAAGCTCGAGAAAGTAGGCATTCCCGACAACTTAAGGAGTTGGTTTCATTCACTTCTAGTTGATAGAAGCTTTATTATTAAGAACGAGTATGCGCTGGGAAGAATTTGTAACGGAGTCCCTCAGGGTTCACCGCTTGGTCCTGTCTTATTTAATCTTTTTTATATGAATTTTTCGAAGGTTAAATTCCTCCTGTACGCTGATAAATGTTTGTATATCATACTCCAGGAAAGTGTCTGACTCTGAATTCAATTATGGTATTGGGTCTATTAAGATTCAACGCCGTGTTCGTGTGAAAGATGTAGGAGTTATTTTTAGTTCAAAGCTTACATTCACAGTTCATCTGGAATCCTTTATACCGGAGGTCAGCAAGCGTTTGGGAATAATTAAACGATTAGCTAGCTTTTTCACTAATCAAAAGACTTTTCTTCACCTTTATAAAGCAGTGGTTATGCCGAAAATTTTGTATGCTGTTTTGATTTGGTACGCAGGGAGGACTCAGTGGTTTGATTTATTCCAGTCCAAACTGTACAGTTTTAACCGCTTTATTTTTCGTACTTTTGTTCATGTTGACAACGCCTCTTTGGCGTCTTTATTCGATCTTCAGACTTTGATCATCGTAAACAAGGCTTTGTTCAATATGAAGATCAAAATTATTGGTGGTGAAGTGTATATGCCACGGACCCTCGAATTAGTAGGTTTCCGTGTCTCTAATTCTAAAAGGTTACTTCAATCTCTAGCGCTCATGAGTAAAAGGAGAACGAATGTGATGGACCTTGACCCAGCGTTTAAACTAATCGATATTTGTAATAAGTAGTATACTGCTGCCCATATTTTTAATGTTTTGCTCTTTTTTCTCAATAACTTTCTATTAATTGTTATGTCTCTTTAGTTAATTATTGTTTCTGTTCTGTTTTAGTAATTTTATTAATCTGTTTTTTATGTTATCCCATTTTTTTCTTTTTGTATCTTATTAGACGAGGTCCTTATGGTCGTTATTTTTTATTATTCCTTTATTTTATATGTTATCACATTAACCCCGTTTTGGGCTGTTGCCTGTTGGGGGACAACTTCCTGTTTTTCTCTCTAGTTTATCTGGTTGGATACTCCGATTGTTGTCACATTATTATTATTATTATTATTGAGTTAATGTTATAATAGCAATTAGGTATGCACACACATTCTACATGCATATGCCTAAGTATTGAGTTGTATAATGTATTAATGCCAAATCAGTTACATTCCAACAACTGTTCCTTTACTTTTATTCCTTTAGGGCAGAGGAGGGCACTTTATCTTTGAAGCGTCACGCCCACCTTACGGACGAAGGTAGGTACCTATAAGGATCATCCATAGTCTTAGACATGAATACAAATTAACCTTAATTGTGAATACAGTGGTACTAAAGTTAAGGCTCACAGAAGACTGTGTCTCACAGGTATATACAAATTAACATAAAAACAAACCATCTGGAGAGAAATTGCAATAGTTAATTTGTCAAAGGACGAACAGAAGACTTGCGGTTTCTACAGAATGGTCCCACTCCCCCTGATTCTCGTTTATTAAAATCAAACTAACCAAATTGAACGTGGTGCGGACCTACCTCGGTGTTTGAAAAGCGTGCGTAAGCGACCTCGCCATTAGGCATCAAGGGCTACCTGCACCTGCACGTGAAATCGCTTTGTCGACGCACGACCGCTCAAGTGCTCATAATCTATAAGCTTTTTAAGCAGCGGAAAAATGGAGCTACTTATTGGTTTTATTTTACACACGATTTGAATCGCCCTTCATCATTTCTACATTATTTGAGGTAGAAAGTTGAAATTCGGAATGTAGCTTACTATGGGCATGTGCACTTTCGCTATTTAGTTTGGTTTTGATTAGCCCACTAAGGTCGGAGTTTTGGGGGTGAAAATTAGAGGGGGCCAAAAGGTCTAGGTGTATTTATGCATATAAAGGAGTGAAATTCGGTATGTAGATTCCTATAATCAAGACCTCCATTTTCCCGAGGTACCATGCCTTCCCGGCTCGGTGGCGGAAATGCATCGAAAAAATGGGGACTACATTGAAAAATAGTGTACCAACTGTGTCTATAATAAAGGAGCTGTAAAAAAATATTTCCGATTTTCATTTGACTGACCCTCCTAAGTAGAATAAGAATGGAGCTACTTATTGGTTTTATAATGTCAGTCCGTCCCCTTCATAATTTCTACATATTTTTGAGGTAGAAGGTTGAAATTGGGAATGTAGCTTCCTATGTGTACTATTTAGTTTGGTTTTGATTGGTACACTGGGGTCGGAATTACGGGGGTGAGATGATTCAGAGAGGATAATATATCTACGTGCTATTTAGGTACGTAAACGCGTGAAGTTCAGTATCCAGATTCCTGTAGGCAAGATCTACATTATTATGAAGTTTAGGCCCAATTGTTCCAGTGGAAATGTATTTGTGCTTCACTGCTAAAGCTCCTCCTTGGAATGTTTACAAGATTTTATTTTGTTTGTTATTTCCATGTTTGGGCACAGTTTTTGGCAATATACCTTTAGTAGGTAAAACAAGATGCCTCGTGTATTACATCAGACAATAATGTCCCATCAAAATTAGTAAAGTGATTTCTAGTGCATTGTTTGAATATGGAGTAAGTACACTTTAAACATTTTCCAATAATTCGATCACTTTATAAAGCAATATTCAGAAGTAAACAACTAAATGATTTATTTGATTATATAGTTAAAATATAAAATATATTTTCTAAATAATTGATAATAAAAAATCATTTGGCGTAGAACGTTAGAAATCATGAATAATAACTCTGGATTAAGAAAAAGAAAGAAAAAAAAGTCTATTCCAAAATGGATAATATTCTATCTCTGAGCCACTTTACAAGCGCCGCCTTCTCGGTAGCGTTGGAAACAATGCATTAAATAATAATTATATACTGGAGATGAACCTCCAAATTATACATCACGTTAATGTTTATTCATCTATGATAACTAAAATTAGCCAACTCCAATCCCACTACGCTCTCTACGCTCTTCAGCACTCGCCTCACTCATATCCTTCGCCCCTCCCTGCCAATGCAAGAACCTCGATTCCATGTACAGATCCGGCATCCAATCTACAAAGTGCTTTTGAAAAGGATGTCGTGAGATACCTAGCGATGTTGTACACCTTAAAATAAACCCAAGTTTCCTCCTACGTTTTCTCGAAATTGCATTCCTAAAGGAGTAAACAGCTCGTCAAGTTTGGTTCAACTCCGCCCATAAACGTAAACAAAAGCGCAGTAAAAACCTAACCACCTGTGCCAACTAATGGAAACTGCGTGATCCACTTGCACGTCTTTCCTAAATTGTGGACAAGTTCATTTCTGAGGTCTAGTAATTACGAATCTTTCAGTGGGCTGTGGAGTGGTTGAGTTTAGGGTCAACACATTAGTGCACAGGTAGTTCGCAGAAACCTATTAAAGGAACACGTGGTGGTAGTTATTTTTTTCATGCGCTTTTGTTTACGTTATGAGCGGAGTTGAACCAAAGTTGACGAGCTGTTTAAGGAATGCAATTTCGACAAAACGTAGGAGGAAATTTGGGTTTATTTTAAGGTGCACAACATCGCTAGGTATCTCGCGACATCCTTTTCAAAGGCACCCTGTATATTTGCAACACTGCCTTCTCCACCACCTCCTGGAGACAAGCCACACTTCCCATCAAAATCTGGGGCGGGGGGGGGGGGGGGACTTGGTAATCATCTAACTGAGATATGCTCTCACGCAGCTTTCCTAGCTTCCGCATATTCAAATGCCCAACTGATTGCCGCGGCAGAATCTCCATTCGTGTAGATTTCTTTCTATTAACCTTGCTTGTAACGAGAGAATAGCTTACCTAGGGGTTGACGTTAAATTAGAATGTTAGCCTAAAATGTATGCTAATTTGAGGCCAATGTATGTTAAACTGAAACTTTTTAACATTATAAAAATACAATTTGAAATTTGAACGTTATTTTGAAATGTACTTTAAAATGAGGTATGTTGTGACGGGATTTTACTGTAATAGATCAAGAGAAGGATTGAGAGATCAGTCGGCGAGTTCCACGTAGCTGGCGATCGTGCACTGCTTGGGCTCCAAGTAGTCCTCCTTTCCAGAGTCCTCGTCCTCGTCGTATTCGAAGTGGATGTCCGGCAAGACAGGCGACGAGAAGCGCTCATCTCTGGGTTTGCGGACGACGAAAGTGGAGCGACGGAAGAGGAGCGGCGAAGGCGTCGACACGATGCGTCGTCCTCGGGTGGGCAGATCGGGCGGTGGAAGCCTCGTCGTCACTGCGGGCAAACGCGCATCCTCTCCTCCGAAGTCCAAGGTCCTGTAGCCGATGATTTGTGGGTAGGACACCTTCTCGTACACGGGCTCGTCACTCACCTGCTGCTGTGCTGGGGACACGTACACGGAGGCGATCTTCTGCACTTTCTCCTTCATCGCGGGACTCGCCTCCTCGTTGCTCCTCCTCCTGTAACGGAACAAAATTAAGTCTTTGGACGTGAGCTGGATACAGACACTTACTCGCAAACAAACACTTACCCGGGTCTTCTTCGTCGGCACCAAACTGTCATCGCGAACACCAGGGACACGAAGGCCACGAGCGACGAGCCGATCAGAATCATCCTCTCATAACCTGAAAAACCAAGTTCTGTCATAAGGGTGCCTCCCTTTTAAAACGAGCAGTTTCATGGACTATCAACTCACCTGTGCAGGGTATGCAGGCGTTCTTCTCTTCCTGCGACGACACTTGCTCTGCACTTTCGCACGATGGTCTACTCTTTTCGTGTCCCCTGTCGTTGGCCATGTAGCAGTAGGCCATTTTCTCCGTAAGGCCGCACTCGGTGTAGTTATCTGTGAAGATTTTAAAATGAAAAGGTCACGCGGGCCAATGTACTCTGTGAAACGTAGGTTCTTTGAACTCACCTTCGATAAGAAATACACGGACGCCATGAAGGGTGAGAGGTTGTTCGCCGTCGCAACTCAGGTGCAACAGGTTTCCAGAGAGTCTTCCGCTGTGGCAGAACCACTTCCAGGACGCGTTACCTATGTCTACGAAAAAAAAAGAAAAAAGTTAGCGATCTGGACAAAGGGAAGCCCTCTTACGCTGGCATAATGCGCCCTCGTTTTGTAAGGATTTGCCTTTTAGATAGTTAACTGCTCGGACAGAACTATTTTACCTGAATGGTACACCTGCGAGCACATTTGGTCCAGGCGTTTTTGTTGGCTCCGTTTCCACGAGGTGGCGTTGTCCTCCAGGACTAGTGACCACTTGGGTATTCGATGACCTACGAGAATAATACAAGGAGTGAACTACACGCGTCACATACACAGGCCAATTCCAAGAGAATGCTGCGATACCTAGATCAATGCGTTGGGTCTCGACAGCGATGACAAGGGTCTTCTTTGGTGACAGGGTTATGTCGAGCAGGGGTGTTTGCATTTGAGCCGAGGCCGTGATCTGGGGTTGGCAGGGCAACTCTTTTTCCAGGCGGTCATGGGGTTTGTGGAAACCTCCCCCGCCCGTGACGTTGACTATGAACGATTTCAGCTCCACCAGGTTCTTTCCTTTTGAAATGAGTAGAAAAGCATACACTGACGCACACAAACACACGCACATACGCCAACAGATAATATACAAAGTACTCACGGCACGCTGGGTTCGGGTACTTCCACCTGTTGTCGCCGAGGCAGACGTTCTTGTCGACGCCGTCCAGTATGTGGCCGTCAGTGCATTCGAATTGCACGTGATCGTTCTCTTTGAGCCACTCCACTTCCGGTATGACCCGTCCTTTGTCGAAGTGCTTGCTCGGGTTTCTGCAGGTGTTCCCTGAAAAAGAAAAAGGCAAAACTAAGACTCAAGCATGTACTCATGCATCGTTGTCGAGGTGAACAACGCCAGGGCTCGACGTGATGTCACGATGACCAGACTATTGATGAGCATGGGCGTCGTAACATCACCATTGTCCATAAGGACTTGAGAGGCACACACGCGCATACAAATTTCACCTGCGAATGTCGTCATCTCCCGTTGGGCTATGAGGAGTCCGACTAAGAGGGCAGTTCGCCATAGGCGCTTCTTGTCTTCCATAGCCACTGCGTCCGTCTATTAGAGTGTAAAGCTGGTAGGAGACTGACACAGAGACCAAGTCAAATGGGAGCGTTTGAGTGAATGTCATCATTAATCCAGCTTCCGATTTTATGATGTCACCGGACGTCAACACGAACCAGTCACTTGGGATTGTTATTGTTGTTGATAGATTTATGCGCTTCGTGGAACCCGGTGACTCAAGCTGTTGACAAGAGGAAGAAGTGGCAATGGCGTTACGCGTTTCCTGGTGGTTGTCTCTTGCTGCTACTTAGTTTCATTTCCCTTTCCTTTAATCACAAGAGTCATCTCCTTGCATAATAAATACCAAAATTGTTACAGAATCGATCCATTGATTTTCCTCACAGCAAAAGGACAACAAACGTGGAAGAAGTAACATGAGACTATACAGATTTATAAACATCTCTCTCTCTCTCTCTCTTTTGGTAATATGTTTACAGAATGCAAATGACAAAATAATAATAAATAAAGAGCAAGACAAGACATGAGCACATACAAAAGGAAATGAGAGAATGACACTTTGAAAATATCAACTATGAGATTGTTAGCCGCATTGATTGATTAAAATGTCATTTGGCCTGAAATGGAAGGCAAAAGCGAGGCGAAGGAGGAGGACTACTCTTTCTGACACCACTTAACTTGTGTAGGCACAGATGAGTAGTAGAAGCACGTTTTGAGGGCACAGTCAACATTAAATGGGGGAGGAAAGGAATGAGAAGATAGATAGGATAGATCGCCAATGTCTTTGCTGTGAAAATATCTGTTAATGCGTGAATGCGCCAATGTTAGCAATAAAGTTTCGAGCTCCTGTGGAAAGGTGAGTAAACAGTGTCGGGTGTGTTCAACATAAAGGGCTCATTTTAGGCGCGTGTGTTATAAGAGAACTTTTCATGGAGAGCAACTTTTGCTAGTGCCTCCGATCTTCAAGTGCAAATTTCTCAATTGAGTGTCGTGCAGGGAAGCGGTCTCGCAGTGGACCAAGGCGGCGCTTTCACCGACAGTGGGTCTTGGGCGCTGGCCAGTTAAACTAACAACGTGCGCATCGCTATCAAAACCCCAATAACAACCTTAGAGAGGAAAATTCCTGTAACTAATCGATTAAATGGCCCAAACACGAGCTTCCAATGGAAAGGGACGTCACCCCTCGAAAAGTGTTGAGTGACTGTGCGGAAATCGAACATGTCGAAGGGAGCCATCGAACGACTCTCACCTGGGTCAACAGGCGACGCAAATTCCATTAAAAAGAGGGATCGACCCTCCGCTGACCCTCCATCGTGACGTTACTAGCTTTACGTGCGTCTCTAGATGTCTCAGTACATGATAAAACGAATCAAGTTGACTTGTTTGATGAGAAGAAATGTGGGTTTCTCTCTCTCTCTCTCTTTCCATTTCGCTCGCGTTTGAACACCTGCTTTGGAAGACAGGTAAAGCATCGGAAAAGTGGGTGCTCTTGGCAAGGATCTTTAAAAACCTTTTAATGGACGAGAAAAGAGATGAGCGTGCTCGACACCTGCTTCAAAGGTAAACGAGGCCGCAGCTTATAAAAAGTGAAGCGCTCGCTGGAACCCCCACATTTTAGGAGTGTCGACGCTTATACCGCTCTCCTTTCTGCCTGTGCTCTACGAACCAGATGGGTGAGTTGGGCTTTAGATTCTCCTTTGTTTAGATCGTGACGTCGTCGTTAAGATTTTTGTGTGTATTTGAGCTCAGGTCGGAGCGCGTTGCCATCGCCCGTGTCGTGCCGCGTGTGTGGCGACCGCAGCTACGGCAAGCACTACGGCGTCTACTGCTGCGACGGTTGCAGCTGCTTCTTCAAGCGCACCATCCGAAAGAACATCGTCTACGCCTGCATTAGTGAGTACTACTTTTCCTTACTTGCTAATTTGTACGCAATTTGATATCAACTGTTCTTTAGAATCATCTCCGGTTGAGAATGAACGTACAAAACTTTGCTCTCCTATGACCAGACGACCCCTTCAATCGTACCGACTAAGATGTGCGCATCACCATTTTTGGTGTGATGACTTTCAGTTTTGTGCCGAGGGAGGGTTCTGGTGTGTAGGCTTTCCTACTTCTCGTGGGCGCGAGTTCGAGTCCTACAATGAGAGTAAAAGATAGATAAATGAATTCATCTGGTCTTGCCTTTGTCGAGACCCTAAGGTGTCTTTTTAAAGTGGTCAATCCAGATGCCCGCAGAAAGAAAGAAAGAGAGTGCATGTGTGTTACTGTATGAACTAGGTAGAGCGTTTATTCTACTCTAGAATTACGTTTGATATAGTTGGTGACACGCATGACGCGTTGTGAGTTTTCTTTGAATGTGATTGATTCTGGTGGGTAAGGTTTTAGCAGTTCGAAGATGGGAAACGAGATCAGTTGAGAATGCGCAAAGTGTCATCATAGTCTAAGGACTTTGCAATGTTGCCCACAGCGATCCTAACGGCACCACCACAACATTTGCTAGAGTTTGTATGACTCCACCTTAATTTTGCGATGAGAATTTTTTATTTAATGACAAAGTATAAAAAAGTTAAAGAAAGCACCTTTTATTGACTATGTTTTTACTATTTGGGCAGCTAACTCTTTTCTTCAACTAGTCGAGCAAAAACTTAGATGTGAAGAATGCGAGATTCTGAAAATTGAGAAACTTCTTTTGGGGAGAGTAAACATTGAGTTAACTGTTTTCAATGGGCCTTTTGCCCGCTCACGAGATTTCTTGAGATATCCGGTATCACATCATCCCATGCGCGATTGAAACCGAGGCGGGAGGGAAGCAAACCCCAGGATCTGTGAAATGGCGTCGCGGTTTTTTATGCTTTATGGTTCAATTTTGTGCAAACTTTGGTCTATATAACAATTGCATTTTTGAATTGAGTGGTAATAAGTTTTTTTGTGTTGAAATAAAGATCAATTGAATTTTAACTTAAAATGTTCAATTATAATTAAAGATAAATAAAAAAAAATAAAAAGCACTTTAGGTTCTTGGTAATGGTAATTAATCTTCGTTAGAAAATGTTACTTTGCTTTTTTTACGAAAATAATAAATTAATTTAATTAGCGTATAAATTTTGCACATGAATATATTTTCATAACATTACCTTCAAAATCAAAAATCCAAAAATTCTATGCCTCGTTCTAGCCATTGTGTTAGTGTACTTGGCAAAACTGTTAAACTACTCGAGTAGAGGTTCATTTCTTCGTTTTACAAGCAATGTTTCTTTTCACCTTGAAGCAATGTTTATTTTGAAGAGGGCTTTCCCTCCAACCTCGTTTTCGTGCCGCATACGGATGACGTAGCGTCTCGCCCAAGTCTCGGGGTAAAAAGGTCCATTTCTCTTCCTACTGACAAGTTTTCCGAATTCATCCAAAATTCCATGTTTCATTCACATAAATCAAGAAAGTATCCTCAAGAATACTGCAAACTTATTAGAAGAAAAAGTTTCATGTCCATTTACAAAAAAAAAGTTCTATTTACGCGCATTAGCCTGCATTACAGTTTTGAAGGCAAATCCTAGAAAATAGAAAAAATAATTTGTTATTTCTGTATTTAGTAAAATTTCACTTTTCTAATCTATACTAGCAGAGGCACCTGGCGTTGCAATTGGAAGGAAAACACAACACTCTGTATAGTAAAGGCCTGCCCACGCTTGCTATAAAAGCCGAAGCACGCAATAAACAAGCCCCCACTTAGAGAGCCTTTAGCAATGACTTTTAATATTTTTAAAAATGGAACTGGTCTGTCTATTGTTTTGTAGCAAGACGAAGAAGGCGTAATTTTTCACGAATGAAAAAGACATTCCTACTGCTGCTCATGATAGAAGAGAAGAGAAGAAAGACCGTCAATAATAAAACATTCTCTAGCCTTCTGCCAATATTTAATAATTTTTCTTAACTAAGCACCTTTGCTTCAGCTTCTATCCCAGTGGTTGTTGCTTTCTTAGTCATCTTTGCTCTTTGTTAATTAAGATAAGAATTCCCAAAACAATGACATTTTTAATTTACCCTTCCAACTAAAGAAAACAATTCGAAATACCTTTGGAAAATATTTCACTCTTTCTCCAATTCTTGATTAGTGTTTGAAAAAACAATTGTAGAAAATTCTATTAAGTTTTAGTTTCGTAGCAAACCATAAAATGGAATTACACAATTTAAATGATTAAAATATTAATTACTTTTTTGTACAAATTAAAGTACTATTTGAATATTTTTGGCTAAAATCTAGAGGAGTAAGGAGCCTGTTTGTTGTATGATTCCTAGAACCCTGTTACGTGGGCCATCAACAATCTCAACAAGTTAAATAACTCAGAATTGGTTTTCACTAATTCTACCATTTCCTTGTTCAGACACTCGACTCGTTCTTTTCTTTGGTGACATTTCGTTAGATCTGAATGAACACGTAACCTTCTTCAAACGATTATTTATTTAACAGCCCAATGCAGTTTGCTTGTTGATTTGAAGAGTCGAGTTGGTGTATGCTTTGTTATCCACTCACTCACTCACTCACTCACTCACTCACTCACTCACTCACTCACTCATCATCGCGCAGCAAAATCTACTGGGGCCACCGACTCAAAACTCGGGGATCGTTGGACGGATAGCATAGGGGCGTGCTAAGACGGGCTTTTATATAAACGAATTTCGAAATTCGGACACCCCCCCCCTCCCCGGGCAGAAACGAGTTGCACGTTCAGTCGCCTGGCTCCGCCCTCCATAAACGCAGGTCTTCGAAATTTTGCAGGAAGGTTTCTAGCTATCGTGTCTAAAAAGTCCGACCGCTCGCCAACATCGGCTTCCGTTTGTTCGTTACAAATCAACTCTTTTCCATGTATCCGAAACCGGTCCTGTAACAAAATCAACGCTAGGAGAGAACGCATTATGCCATTGAAGATAGCCATTCCATTGGCATATGACTGTCCTAATAAGCACAACAGCGTAATGCCCATAGCTCAAAACTATGTCAGGTAGTCAGAATTCAATGGCCACTCAGTCCCGGTCACTCTCAGCAAATACTAAGAGTCAAATGTTGTCATTGCACAGAGTTGTGAAACGTGGCTTGGTAAGCATAAACAGGATTAATGTAGGCGCCTTCTTGTACTTTTTGAAGGAGTCGTCTGGTTTGTACTAAGGAAGTGGGTGACCTTTGAACTGTTCAAATTCTTGTGCGCTCTTCCTCTCATTTTGAGTTGTTTTCCTGTTTCTTTTGACCACCTCTCTAGCTGGCCAAAAGACGTGCATCGTCGACAAGACGCGGCGCAACTGGTGCCCGCACTGCCGGCTGCAGAAGTGCTTCGACGTCAATATGAACAGGAACGGTAAGAGAGGGCATGCATGGGCAACACTGTATTTCTTTTTGTTTTTTTTGGTTTTTTTTACTATTTATGAGTTCTTTCGTTTTACGGTTTCTAGCGGTGCAAGAAGAGCGCGGCCCCCGGAAGTTGGCCAAGGGCAGCAAACGCCAGGACGACAAAGCGACTCCACCGCCGGCGGACGCAAAGCGAGGAGAAGCGGGACGACGCGACACGTACGCGCGATTGTCGCACAGTGCCGCGTCGAGCGCATTCTCCGAGGTGGTGCCTAAACCGAGAGACTGCTCCGTGGCGGATCCCAGTACGTATAGAGGGGTCCTACGTTTATTACGTTCATTTCTTGTTATTAAGCATGCGCAATTTCTCGTTACAGGAGGCTTCCGGTCTTACGACTTGGCGGCCGAGATCCTGGGTTCGGTGCTTCGGAAAGCTCGGACGAATGAATGCATGCGTGCTCTCTGTTGCCGTGACTTCCAGCTCGTTATCGACGCCACCTGGCCGCAGCTCTTTGTCATCGAGTTCGCAGCCGTCCATCAGAACCACTGGCAACACTGTGCTGCGCGTGGAGGAGACTGCGGCGACCACGTCCAACGTCTTCTCAACGCCCATGCCAATTTACGCCTAGATCGAATAGAGACGAACCTTCTGGAGACGCTCATTCTGTGCAGGACAGGTGGGCCTCTCTCGTCACCTCACTCTCTTGAACTCTCTCTTGACCCTCTCAGGACATGGAGACGACCTACTTTTCTGTTTCGTTTGTTTTTCAGATTTGGCCCCAGGTCTTTCTAATCCATTCGTGGTGGAGTCTTTTGAAGAGAGAGCGCAGGCGGCTCTAGGCCACTATGTCACCCGAGAGCGTCCTGAGCACGTCGTTCGTTTCGGACGCCTCCTCCTTTTCCTCCTCCGCTTGCGCTCGGTAAATGCGGACGACGTCCACCGGCGCTTCCTCTTCGCCTCGCCCGGACAAGAGAACGACGAAGCCGGTCAACGCCATTCAGCCACCCGCGTCTAACCGGACGCCCTCTTGCCACGACATTAATCTGCTTTGCACTTCACCCATCCACACTCACTACTGCTTTTGTATTCAACTTTGGTTTTCGTGTCTCATCGTGTGTTGCTTGTTCTGTTTCGCGTATGAAACTCTAGCTTCCAGGCCACCTACAACTCTGGATAACTAAAGTACGGCAATTATCTTCAGACAATACGGGCTGTTGATTGGTTGGTTGGTTGGTTGAGGTCACTGAGTTTCTCAGGTTAGGTTAGGTTAGCGATGGGTAGCGATACAGGCAGCGACACCTCTAGGTAGAGTCAGTTTACAAGTACACGCTATAGCTCCCGAATGACACATCCGAACACGATGCAACTACACGTGCGCGTGCTGGGGATGTAGAGAGCGCTGATTACAGAGCGGAGTTTTCCAGACTTACGGCGCTCACCGGCCAGACTACAATTCCGGGAACTTTTTGATAATCCCTTGTATGCGAATTAGTTGATAGCAGGTAATCACAGTCTTAACCAACAGGGAAAATTAAAAACCACCTCTAAGTGGATCAGTGGGGACATGGATCAATCTGCATGGGATGTCATTTCTAAAGAGAGAGAGCCTCATTAGGGAATTTCAAATGCATTAAATGGCATAGAAGAGGGAAGAAAAGCTTAAATTATTTTATTTTAAGAATTTCTATACTATGGGAATACTTACTGTATATCGGTAGATCATTTTATGACTTAAAGAAATTTTTTTCTTGAAATACTTGCAAATTGGGGTGTCGCCTTTTATTTGTGGCCGTCTAGGAATCGGGTATTTGTGAATATTCTATGGATGAAGTATTTGCAGGATGACATGGCAGATTTTTTTTGGCACAGATGTATTTCAATTTTTCAATCAGACTCCAATTTTAGTAGCGATGCCCTTAAGAGCAGTCATATGCAAGTGCGTAGGCGATTGAGCATATGTCGACAGCCTAGTAATTGCGAAAACTTTATATGCGGAACCGAGAAGAGACTGGTAATGGGCAGGATCGACTCCAATTGGTTGTGAATCCGCAGTATTTGTTTGGTAAACGCTTTTTTAATTCAGAAGAAAATAGAAATTGTTATATTAACATTAAATAGAAATTAAATAATAAACCAAATTATTTTTAATCCTCATATTAGCAAAATTGTTTTCTATCAGACATTATTTCCAAAAGAAAAAGAAAAATTCTTATTAAAAAGTTGTTCATCCAAATAAATTCATTTCCTTTACATTAAAGTTGAGAAGCAAATGGACGTTTGAATTATTATTTGATCAATTCTGAAGTTGTAAGTTAGTTGCTATTTAATTTTAGACATTTTGATCAAAATATAAATTAGGAATTGTTAAATTGAAGTTTTCCATATTTGCAATGTATTATTATTATTATTATTATTATTATTATTATTATTATTATTAAACTAGTAAATGCAAAGGTTTATTATGTCGACGTGTAAACCATCAACCAAAAATATTCAATTATTTCTCTAGAGAACATTTTAATTGAAAAAAAAAGTTAAAGGAAAAATAAGAGTTAAAAAATGTATTGATTGATTGTCACTTGTAACTAAAACGATAGGGAATAGCGAATTCAGTAGCAGACGATAAAGTTGACCGTACTTTAGTGATCCAGAGGTGACCTCCCTCTCAAAAGCTTACATTGGATCAGTCCGGAAGAGTCTAAAGCGGTTCCGCTTCCTGGTAGAAGGTGCTCGGCGTCTCTCTTCTTCAGCCATCGGGATTCGAACCCACTCATTTTGGATTTGGTTTTTCTCTTTAATTAAATAATTAATAATTCAATTAGTTAGTGGAACCTATTAGCAGAAGGCCTTTAGTGATTATTTAACCATGGCAAGCAAGTACCCGGAAGGAACGATCTACGACTAGGTCACGTGTTTTGGAGTGTACGCTTCCGTTTCCTCTACACTTTCGGGTTTGTTGGTCTCGAGTGTTTTTGTGTATGGAATTCGTTTGTTTTTTTTTCTTATTGTTATGACTGTTAACTCTGAAACTAAGTAATTGATTATTAGTAGTAATAATCGATTAGGACCGATTGAAGCTGATTAAGCAGCTACGAAGGAAGGCGTCATGGCTGAAGCTAAGGTAAGCGACTGCCATTCTCGTTGACGTTGCTTTACGCGACTAAAGTCTTTCGCTCATTGGACTTGGTGTGTTGTTTTAAAAGTTCCCTCAGGCGGCTATCCTTTGGCAACAGGAGCCCTTCGATGCCCCGCTTCCCGTCATCCTGGAGGAAGAAGAGGAACAAGAGGAGGACAGTTTAGCGACGACGGCGATGATTAGCTATCAGACCACCGGTTCCTCCAAGGTGCTGTCAACGACGGCGACGTCGTCGTTGGAGCTGAGGCAGCGGCGGAGTAGTAAGAAGAGAGCGACGGTGGTGTTTGTCCTGTTCAACTGCATCAACTTTCTCATCGGTGTCGGTTACTCCATGCAGTCGCCCTTCTTCCCAATGGAAGTGAGTACTCTTTTCGTCCAACTTTTTCTTTGTATTTTTGGGAGGGCAAAAAGCGCATCGGCCTCTTCTGTGTCATTCAAACCGGATGATCGGGGAGGCCGGGGTGTCTGTTCGCGAATGACGTCACACGGGGCTCTTTAGACAAAAGTGTGTTGTAAATTCGGTAGGTTCTCCCTTCGACTTTTTCGTTTTCTCGCACATAACGATGTCACTTATAACAAAATGTGCTCCAAATTGATTGCAATTTTTTATCTGATTATCCTATGCAATTTTATTGCTAATTTATAGGGAAAATGTTAAATAAGTGTTTAGTCTCTATCTTTCTAATATCTAATTCTCTTGCATCATTAGTTTATATGAAGAAAAACGAGTCTCTGTTTATACTTTTTTTGACGGCTGCGTCAGGCAATAATCGATGCAATGCACTTTATACGTAGCCGACGAAAAAGACAGGCCGGGCACTAAAAAGTCACATGACCAAAGTAGATCTAGCAACAATCCAATATTCATCGTTTCCATCTTGGATTTCAACAATCAGCGTTTTTTCGTTTGTTGGAAACAATGAAGATTGCATTGTTGCTGGATCTACTTTGGTCATGTGACTTTTTAGTGCCCCGGCCTATCCTTTTAGTTGGCTTTGACTTTATACAATTAACGCGTTGCATTGTTGCAACAAATCGATTATTGCCTAAAACAATCCGTGAAAAAGAGTATACGTATAGCAGCCATTTCAGTTGACAGATTTAGTCCAAAATTGGATACACATTTACAATTTCGGCGAATTTTGTGAATACCGAGTTGAGTTAGTTTCCCGCTTCAGAATTTGAAGTAGCGTACGTGAGCAGCAAAGATGATGATATATGGTCACAAAGAACTGTTGACATTGTTCAACAACATGACACTTGATCGGATTTACAATCTTGTTTAAAAGCTTTTGTGTAGAATCTCACAGAAATGCCCTTTGCTTGTTTCGAGAGCATTAGAAAGCTCTAATTATCAACTCTGTGAGTTGGCCTCTGTGAATTTTTTCAAGTATGTGCCTTCAGTTTGGCTTATTTTTTTAGCATGTATGGATAAACTAGAATAGGTTAGTTGGATACAGGTTGTTTACAATAACTAAATTAGACTGTTTTGTTTTTTTTTTGCCAAATTTGCTTAAGTGTAGAAGGTTTAATTCGTCAGATGACTTCTTCAGGGTTATTCCCAGGAAAAAAAGCCGCTGTATGAAAAATGTATGCTTTTCACTCGTACAACCCGCTAAAAATCCTATCCAACCGCTTAAGGTGATTTATTGAGCTCCGGGTTGTTTGGATATGGGATCAATTAGTTCAAGGTTAATTTTTGAATAGCTAAATGAAGACTTTTATGCATTGGACTGAATTATTGTAAATTGCAAAATGTGAATGAGGGGACGTATTTGTTGCGACCCCTGGGTTCTAACTAGTCGGTCCTTGACCATACCGGCCCAGATGGCCGCAATTGTATATTAACCATTAACAAAATAAATAAATAAAAATCTATTATCGATGTACACCTGTGTTCTCTTCGAAGACTTTTGTAAACAACATTTTATCGCTGCTCCACTAGGACCATAGATGAAAAGGTGTTGTGGAGATCCAATGCTACATGTGAAAAGCACGGACTCCAAATTGAATCGTTTTAATATTTGTCCATCCGCTTTGTGGATCGTCATAGTTTATTTTTAATTTTAATGACGTTCTATGGGCGAGATGAAACACTCTCACCGGTGAGAAAACTTTCTCACTGGACTAACCGTCTTTTTCTCGGATTAGAACGATTAGATTAAGCGGTTAGGCATAGAAGCACTGCCTGCCGTTTTCGACCACTTTAAAATGACGTCACAGTTTTCTCAACGGATTTATGACTGACCAATCGCTATCTTTTCTCATCGGTTAGAGTTTTTGACCTCGGCCTACTAAATAAGAATGGATTGTTGGGTTACATTTGTTGAATTTAGAAATTTATTTATTTTTTATTTTATTTATTAGTACTGATACTCCAATACGTCCATCCAGGACCTGTATGGCTAGAAGCCGACGAGTTGGGTCCCTGGATGAACCTGGATTAACGACTGCTGTATGATGGTCACAGCAGCCGGGGGGGGGGGTGAAGATCGTGAATTGGTGGTTTGGTTTTTCACTCATGAAAACCCGTGCAAGCCACAGAAATCCATGGCAAATTACACTACTGAAACTCCTCTCCCGGACTCTTATTCTACAGCATCATGAAAAGTTTGATGGCCGTTTGTTTCGTGGTTGAAGAGATTATCACGAATATACACATAGACAGACAGACAGACAGACACACACATTGTAGTCCTGAGAAGTCCTTGTTGACTTATCTATCACTAAGAGTGAAGGCCTATGTGTTCGTTTCCGAAACTCAAAAATTTTTTTTTTCTTTTGAAATCGACTTAACAGCTCATAATTCGAAAAGATATGTTGAACTTTTGAAAAAAAAATGTTTGTCTGTACTTCTCTACGTATGTGACCAATTTTGTGCAGCTAAGTCCTCCGAAACGGTAAACAGCAGAACTTCATAAAAATGACACTTACTTCGAGGATACGTTAAATCGTGCCATGGCGTATTTTTTATGTCAATGGGGTAAGCCTTTTTAGAGATTTTTTTTTGTAAAAATTAAAAAAATGGCTGTATCGTTCAAACCAGCGAACCAAACTAAAAAAAACTCGATGTGTACGGACTCCTCTCCTCTTTAAAGCGATTTTTTTAAATGACTTGTTTGCTCTGATGAGCCGTTTTGGAGTTAAATGCTCGAATTGTAGCATGGTTTTTATCGTGTTCAGGTGGTGATTTTCGATATTGTTTTTTTCTCTTCGTAATTTATTATTTTTAAACATGTAAGGGAATGTGTAATTCATTTCTTCAATATGTTTCGATTTTTCCAATTAGCTATCATTATTTTTTTATAAAATGCATATACGAATTATTATAATTAAACATAATCTAACATTTCCGATTTGCTAAGATTATTTTTTACATAAATGAAAAGGTTGTTTCAAATTAGATTTATTTCCTTTTTAGAAAAAACAAACCAAAAACCAAAAGAAGTTGTAGTTGACATGGAGGTAAAGATAACTTGTGCTCCTAGTAATAAGAAATTGTTATTTGGTAGGTAACGTGCTCGTTTAATGAAGGATAAACAACTCTAGATACCCCAATAGGATGCATTAGATGGTGGACTAATTATTTAATGTTTATGTGAGTTAAATATCACCTCCAAAGTTGCCAAATTTATAAAAATAATTAAATGTGGATAAATAATTTTTTCCTTTTAAATGCTCATTTATCACTGCGGCTCATTAATTATAAAACAAATGATGATAGCAAATTGGAAAATCGGAAATAATGAATTACACACTCCCATGCATATTAAAAAAAATTATCGAAAACTGAATTAAATTCGTACCTGCAAAATAGAACTCAAGCGTTTTACCACTCTGGTTCGGGACAGGTTAACCTTGCAATGAAGGGAGAGGTACTGGCAGCAAGAAGGCCATGTGCATGCGCGGATGAAATAGAGTTCCTAGCATTTTTTTTTTAATATAATTATATAGTAAATATACACGATTAAGATTATTTCCTCTTGTTATTTTACAAACTTAATACATCACTTTCCCGGCCTATTCCTACTTTTTATTTAATAACGCCTCCGTAGACACCTTTTCGAAACTATATCTTCTCATGGTTACCATAGCAGTTTCCATGCCGTCACTATTTACAACAAGTCAAATGAGCCAATTAGTTATCAGTGTTTTACGTAATATTGCATGAACAATATTCAAGCAATTGTCCTGTCTTTAGAGTAAGTTTTTCTTATTTCCTACCCCTTCTTCCTTATTGATCCCACGCATTGATACAATGATCTCGCAACTGTATTTGTTACTTCATTGCAAGGTTAACCTGTCCCGAACTAAAGACCACCTGAACACGATTATGCTACAATTCGAGCATTTATAAAGTGTAGGCAAGTATAACAAACTTTATGAATTTTTTTTTTCCCTCGGAGAAGTGCGTCGAATGGCTTTGCATTGGTGAAAGCCACTCGTAGAATATTTTATATCAAAATCGGTGAGTCAGAGTACGTGGAGTCTCCTTGTTAGAGGGTTCCTTAAACTATACATTGACTTATTTAGCATGGAAATGGGCTAGCTTTTTTTTAGAGAAATTAATTTTTATTTTCTAAAAATGAAGAAATGCCTAAAGCAATCATTTCATCGATCCAAACACAATAAAAACGACATGAACAGCTTCCTCTCGATCAGACGAACCTTTTTTTGAAAAGAAACTATTGTGGTGCGAAGAGCCATTTTGGAATAATTAAGGTTTTTGTTCATGAATCCACCCCCGCCTGAGAAAAAAAAATTCTTTTTTGAATCCGCTTCATGACGTGGTGGTAGGCCTGTGCGAATGTACCATTCCGCCATTACAGTTTATATTGCATCGTTTAAGGAAAGAGAAGGATGCTTTAAAATATATAAACTTTGTTTGGGTATTTAGTAGCAAGTCTTGCGTGGAAAAGAATGATTAATTCATGCATAATTCCAACTATCCCTTAAAACCAAAATTTTAGAAAGCATAGACATCACACTGAGTGGCATTTTATTAGGACCACAATAGCGTGTTGCGCCACCCTTAGCAGCTACAACAGCACGAATTCGCCGTGGCATGGATTCAATTAGACGCTGGAAGCATTGTTCGCCATCCCAATTGATGCTGGTGGATCCATGCCTCGAATAACCCGTTCTAGCTCATCCCAAAGCTGTCCGATTTGATTCAAATCCGGGGACTGTGGTGGCCAGAGGAGTAAGTTGAAATCATTATCGTGCTCCTGGAACCCTTATATGACGGTACAGGGAGCATTGTCCTGCTGGAAATATCTTTCCGATGGGGGGGGGAAAACAGTAGCTACGAACGGATGAATGTGGTTGACAACAATGTTCATTAAGGCGTTGTTCTATAGGTATCAGCGGACTAAGAGTATGCTAGGAAAAAAACATTCCCCAAACCATTACAGAGCCTCCACCAGCCTCAACAGTAGAAACTAGGCAGGTCCAGCAGGAAACCAATTCTGCGTCGGCCACCTGCATGGTGCAATAGGAAACGGGATTCATCCGACCAGCAGATTCTTCTTCCAGTCGTCGACGGTCCAGTGCTGGTGATCACGGGCCAATTGGAGATGTTTTTTTGCGGTTTTGGGTGGAGATCAAAGGTATCCGGATTGGCCGTTGGCTGTTATAGTCCATCCTTACCAAAGTAGGGCGTATCGTGCGTTCAGAGATGTTATTCTGCGGTCCAGAGTTGTACTCCACGGTGAGTTGACGAGTCGTGACGTTTCTATTCGCACGAGCAAGCATTCCCATCCTACGCTCACCCCTTGGACCGCCGATTGTTTGGGAAAAGCGTTGAGGACGTTCGGTTTCGGAAATACTCAGTCCACCTCGCCGGGCATCAACTATGATCCCGCGCTCCAAGTCGCTCATATCCTTCGTTTTCCCCGTAGTTGACAGGTGTGTTCTTGCTTTATACGGATACCGACTGTCTCGTGACCAACTAATACGTACTAATTGCATAGTCATGGGTGTTCCTAATTATATGGCCACTCAAGTGTATAAGGTACTCTTTTCCATACCAGACTTGTTACCTTGATCAGATTTTCCAGTTTATTGCGATTCAGAAACAAATTACACTAAACTGGAGGATCTGTTTGATATTTCCCAAATTCTATCAATCACCTATTGTATAACACTTAGATTGTATCTCCCTAGAATTTTTCTTCTATCTGCACTTAGTGGCTGTTCATTTCTTAGTGTCGCACATCAAATTCATTCTAAACAAGTTGTTTATTGCAAATTCAAAAAAGCACCTTCATTACTTTCCAATCTGAAGAAGCCAAGTACAAAAGGCAAAACGGGTGCCTCATTTCAATCAATAAATTCTCTCTCATGTAATGTATCCACAGTGACTTTTATATTAACCGAGAGAGATTGGATTGGGAAATAATGGTTT
>JAHWFO010059599.1:9650-36167 GCA_023313115.1 Rhysida immarginata
TTCTAGGACAAAGTAAATGATGTGACGGAAAGTGGTTCTAGGACAAAGTGAATGATGTGATGGAAAGTGGTTCTAGGACAATGTATATTATGTGACGAAATGATCTGATAACGTTTTTGTTTCGAGTTTGTTTGTTTTATAAAACACAAAAAATTTCCTCCTCAGCTTTCCCATAGGATAGGGTAGACCCAATGACATGATTTTATTTTAACAGAAGAAACAAAACAAAACGCCAACGTCTACCACGGAAATTGCCTAGGAAGTTTCGACAGTTTTCGGTCGATAAGTCGCTTGCCGATAAGGATTTCTCCTTATCTTTGGTTGAATGCGAGCTGAGGAGCGTAACAATTGTCCTCCCCTCGGAAAGAATGGGATGGTCTGAACATAGACGAAACAAAGTCGGCGAAATCATAAACAAAACGATTCGTTTGTTATAATCTTCGGTCGCATGTAAGCAGAGAAGCGGGATACTTACAATTTTTGATTTTCGAGGTCAAATTCCAAACTCGATTCTCTGATTTTGTCATAAATCACTTTGTCATTCAATCAGCTGAACGGATCCAATTCGTCACATTTATTTCATTCCAATAACTCAGGCAATTGATGAAAAATCATCTTGAATGAATTTGCCTTATTCTTGTGTTTTTTTTTCTTTTGTGCGCTGAATCATCTGCTTTTAAATTTTTTCCTTCACGTCACGTTTCCAAGTTACGCACATAGGGACTGACATGTAAAAAGTAATTGGTGTAAACATAAGCGGCTGCAATGTTAAAGTATCCATATTTTTGGGCCACAAGGAAATTTATCAGGCCCCCAACTCTGAATAATTTAAAAGTGTTTCATTGATAAACAAATCTGTGGGTGAAAAAAAAATCTGAGATTCGGATTCAGCACAAAAGAAAGCGTACGAGAATCAGCTCTTAACCTTAAAGATGACTTTTAAAAGTTATTTTTTGTTGGCCTGTGTAATTCAAACCATTCATTTTGTCACAGATTTACTACTTCATTACTCAACAAGAACATTTTATTGTTATTTTCAAAAAATGAATTCGTTATGTTCAAGTGCATAGAAATTAAATTCAATTTAAAATTAAGATTAAAGCTACACAAATTATATATTTTTTTGGAAAACTATAATTTATAATTCTACAGGGTGACCCAAACTTATCCAGCATAATTGTTTAGGAACATTGTATCTTCAAATGGAACAAAAAATGTCCTATAAATATTACATCTAGTTTCGATTGTGTGTGAGATATCGACGTCTGAATGATCCTGTCTCCCTTTCGAAATTGGTGTACCCTCGAAAACAACTGCCGATGTGGATGGCGCCTATGAGGAAATGCATCCACGTACAACCTGCTGGCTTCTGCAGCGTTACCAGCAGCAAGCCCATAGTAAAAATGAATGTCCGCATATTCTTTCTTTGTGAAAATAAACGCCATAATGAACTTCTACGTTGTATTGCACCATATGAGCAACTGCTCAAGTCAACCGCCAAGTCAATAAAATACCTTTCACACGTGTTACAAGTACGACGATTTCTCTTCCTGTTTGGCAAAATAGGAAGAGTATATTTAAGAATAAATAGGGAAACCTAAGTTTTTTCTAGGAAAAGACTATAAATAAAAGAAAATAGACAAATGTCGATATCTCACACACCATCGAGACTAGATGTAATGTTTATAGGACATTTTTTGTTCCATTTGAACCACACAATGTTCCTAAACAATTATGCTGGATAAGTTTGGGTCACCCTGTATAAATATGCACACTGTTTTAAAAAAAAGAGAAGAGAAATTGTATTTTAAAATAAAAATTATATTTTAAAGGAGAATTACTTCCTACCAAAAAAATGCGCACTTGTAAAATGACTTGAATATAATACATTGTAAACAGAAAATGTACGCCTTTAAACATTTTAATCGCCATAACCGTGTATTTTCATGGTGGCGCATAAAAATGTTAAAAAATTGAGTTTTTGTTAATGATGGATGTAAAAGAAAAAAAAGAACGAGACATAAAAACCTGGAATAAAAGCAAATTGGACACAGAATAGAAAGACCCTGGGAAAAAAAAGCTGACGTTTCGGATAGAATCCTTGGTCAAGGCAAAAAAAAATGAGGTTTTTGTTAGGTAATTAAATAATGAGAAGAAAAAAACGGCCATAATTATATGATACTATACAACTAAATTTTAATAATAAAATGGTGCTGATAAATTGTTTTATTTATCAAGCATTGCTTTCTTTAAAAAAAATTAAAAACAATATTTGATAGGCAAAAGTTGAAGACCTAACACTTCTACCCCCCCCCCCGTTGTAGGGGCTTATTCGGGGCCATCGTAATTCTTCTTCTTTATCCGGGGTAAAAAAGAAGAATCACGATGGGCCCGGCTTATTCCATTTACATGATCAGCCAACTACTATTACGTTGCATGCAAATATATGCAAAGTGTGGCTGGTCATTTATAGTGCATATGCCATTTCAAAATGACTTAAAATTGTCAAAATACAAGCCCATCTATCAGAAAGGGCAGACTAGCCAAGAAGTGACAGACCCCACAAAACAATCCCTAGACTGCATTGCATTATAGTGCAAGAGTCCAGAAGAACATTAAAAAGATATAATTGAAATATGTGAAATTAATGAAGAACGAAGTGTAAATATCAGTTAGAAAACTGTTTCACGCTGCTAGAATAACGCTGGAATTCGAGTAACGAAACCTTTTATCTTCACCAAAAATCATAAATCTAGACTAGAATTTGCTATACTCATTTCTCATGGGCATCTAAAATGTGGCGCAAAATCTTTTTTACTGATAAAAACAAGTTTTAACTATTTGGCAGTGACGGAATAAGAAATATTTGACTGTGTTAATGGTCAAAGATTTAATCTTGCACATCAATTGCCAACAGAGACAATTACCATTTATCACACTGATTGTATGGGAGCATTTTCTTATGCTGGATAGATGACAACATACATCAAATAGATGACATTATGGATCGATATGTACACAAAGATATTCTTAAAGATAAAAATTCCAAATAGAATGGTAAATATCAGGTCATTTAATAAATTTTTGCTTACTTCAGCAGCCTGAACCACTTAACAAAAATTTGCATCTTTATACCTGTTCTTTTGAGAAGAGTCTTAATTGAAATTACTTTCTCATAGTAACAAGTGGTAAATGAAAGATCAAAATTCGAGCAGCATTGTTTCTTGAATTCAAACTGTCACAATACAACTGAGACATGCTGAAATGTATGTTAAGCGTATGAACAGGATGCCTTGTCAACATGAAAAGCTCAGTTTTGGTTATCAAATTTCTTGGATGGAGATGAATCCGTCTAAGATAATACCTGCTCTGGACGACCGCCTGCTGTTGATGGAGATGCACTGAAGGCAGTTATTGCAGCTAATCCATGCCAAACCTGTCATGCATTAACACAGCGAAATTTAATTTAATCGTTTTTTGAAACAGATGTCTGTTTTTTATGGCAAAATAAATTTGCTTCATTTTCTATATCGCAAAATAAAATTATCGAACATCATTTTACTTCAACGGCACTGATGAATTTCACATTCTGTTTATTATTCGTTTGTGCCCTGAGCGCGTGGGTGGGGGTGCTAAAAGGAACCCTAGAACAATAAACTGTGACATGTGATGTCTGGTTGTAGTTTATTATTTTGTTGTTGCCATTATTTTCATTATTTTTATTAATTTTCATTATTTGTTTTTAGTAATCCAAAGTTTTTTTAAGTATTTACAATGAATATTATTTTATTTCGTGTTTGTAATAATAAGATTCAATTCCTTTTAACAAACTTTTGAAATTTATCGTCAACAATAAGTTTCCTTTTTGGGTTAGCATTGTTGAGAGAGAGAAAATTCCCAGAATCTCTGTGATGCTAACGCATTAGGAGATTGTTGCGTTTTAAAGTTGTTTTTGTGTGGAATAAAAAATGTAAATGAGGAAGATAAGAGAGAATTTCTGTTTTTTCTGAGTGTGAAGGTCACGTTCAAGAGAGTAGCGGACAACATGGCAGATAGGCCTATTTTCTGCGATCCCAATGTTAAGTTAAGGCTTTAATATGACTTCACTCTTTAAAAAACAAATTAAAGACAGTGATACTATCCCCATAACGAAATCCACAGATTGATGGCAAATGGAACCAGTGTTTGTGGTTGTCAAGTGCAACTTTGATCGTCTAAGATACGATAACGATGGTTGGGCCACTGTTCCACGGTAACCAAGATCGTTCTTTCCCCACGTGTATTGCAGTGAAGCGAGGATAGCCAACTATCGTCGTCGTGGGGCGTTTTTAGTGCAAGAGAAGATTGGTGAGCGTTGCATTATTTATTTTGACGGGACCCTGGGGATGTTGTCGAAGAAAATTCTTTCATTCGAACAATCGAACTAGCAATTTTAACCCGATTAGAAGAATGCAGAAGCATATCTGAGGAATGACAGACACTAAAAATGTACTCGGTTTTAATTGAACTAAAGAGAAGTGTTCCTTATGGAATCACATTTTATTTAAGAATATTAGTTACATTTAACTAGCTATTACAATGTGTCATGAGTGTGAAGTGGCACAAGGGCTCTGCTGTTAATAGCTAAGCTTGGGAAATATAAATTGAGTAGTGTGTTGTCATTTTCAGCACTGGGGCTCCACTCTAGTAGTAATAATAGGAATGTTGGTTGTTGGGCTATGCTTGACAGGAAGGGTTAATGTGGCCTCCCTTCTAATGGTTCAAAAATAAAAAAGTGCACTCAACGTTTGTTTGTACGTCGACGGAAATGTAATATGTCATAGTGGAACGCAATCTCATTCTGTTAACAGATTCTGGGGGCACCAGTAGTAGACACACACTTGCGATGACAATCGCAGTTAAGTATAAGCGAACCTTGTAAAGCCACAGGCAGGTTAGGAGTGAGAACACTGCAAAGGGGACGATGTATGTTATGATTAAGAAAAGGTTACAGACTAGTTTAGCAGGGGCCCATAGTAAATACAATTTACTGATTTGTTGAATAATTGGTAGTAGTAAATTAGAAGATAACGAATAAATAATGGCAACATAAACTCTAGGTGTAATGGTGTTTATTTCAAAATGTGTCGCGACTAAATCCGTAACAGGTCCAAGAACCCGTGATCATGTCAGGGTGAGTGAGAAGGTTACATTTTGGAACCCCATAATAATAGAACCCTCCCCTCCTTGGCACGTCACAAAACACCCAAGTGCGGCAAGAGCGGGTTATTTAGACTTGCATGGGGAGGTGTAGCTTGGACAAGGAACAGACGTGCGTTATAACATTAATAAACATTTTATTCAAATGAAGCATTTAACATAGTTTATTATGCAGAATTCTTTGGGAACCCCACACTTGCAAACTAAGACAATAATAACTCATTAATTAAAAGTTGAATTAATCATCACTGGTTTAAATCCTACCATAATAACATGACTACAGCCTTTTTTGCGTTCTCTCGCATGCTAATTCAGCATCGGCTGGTGCATGAGTGGATTTATCTGGCCAGCAAATACAGTAATTATTACTAGAAACCCAATTACCGAGACAGCTACTTGCACTGCCTTTACCCCACTACTGTACCTCGGGATGAATAGGGGGTTCTCAGGAAGGCGTCGCGCTCTCCTTTACAAGGTTCCGAACCACAGTGGCACTTACAATTGGCACACCTCAGGCTGGGGACAAGGGGAGAGAGCAGTAACCCCTTACGCAATAACGCAGACGCCTAGACGCCACACAACCACAATGATACACCCCTACTCGCCTCTCGGAATTGTTACGCCCCTACTCACATCAGAGAGGGTTTCTCCATCTTACGCTTCTCAAGATACCTCTTACTAAACTGTTACAGATCCGTACTCATGCATCCAGCTTAGTTTCACAAATCCCAAGCAAATTGCCGGATAACATCACAACGCATAAAAGATTGCGAACTAAAAACAGACGAATAATACTTTGACACAGGGGTCACTTGATCCGTTATAAGCTTCAGCTATCAATCAGCATTAGTGGGATTCAAGCATTAAGACCCATTAAGATAACGTATTTACAGCTGTACAATGTGTATATAAAAGAAAAACACAACAGCACGTGACATTAGACTCGAACTTGAGAATGAAAAACAACACACTACATTTTCACTGCTTCTATCTCCTAAATGTTTAGATCAATTTAAAAACACTAAGATTAAAACATTTCTCAAATGTTGTGTACAGTCTGAAAATACCATTAAAAATAGAGGTTTCCATTGCGCATTTCAAAGTTGTTTTCAGTATTTGAAAAGTTGTTGTTTTGGAAATGGAATACACATAAAAACCTCTCCATAAAAGTACAATAATTTTACTCTTATAAGTACTCGGTCAGATGTGTATTTTAGAAACTTCCTATTGGTTCACTTTCGGTGAGATACCATATATATATTCTAGAAACGGTCTTAAAGGTAATCTCTAGAAGAGATGTCAAATACAGACATAGAAAATACTGTTTGGAAATTGAGATAGCTACCAAGTTGTTGCCAGTAGAAAAAAGCTCAACTAGGATCTTTGCAGCAGTGCAATTATAAACCTAACAAATATATCAAAATATCTCTGAAAGGATAATAACCTAAATATCATCAAAAGTATAAACAAAAAAAAAAACCCCTCAAATCGAAGCCAACGAGAAAGACTGCTCTTGAAGCGGAAAAGTCACCTGACCATCTGTGTCCGAACAACAATCCAACCTTCATTGTTTCCATCTTGGATATTAACAATCAGTGTTTTTCCATTTCTTGGAAACAATGAAGGCTGGATTGTTGTTCGGACCCATTATCATATTATATGATGAGGAAGTGGGTGAATGCATTCATGTGTGGGCGATTGCAATGGTGTGATCCTTACTCACAAACTACCTAATGGACAAATTCTAAATCCTGCACACAAATTATAAATCCTGCACACAAATCATATTTCTTGCAACACAACCTTCATAAAGCTCTGTGGAGAAAATGCCATCACGTTCTCACCACTTCATCATCAGTGGATGCGTGTGGAGAAAATGCCAATGTCAGTGAAGCCCTGTGGAGAAAATGCCATCACGTTCTCACCAGTTCATCATCCCTGAGTGGATGCCCCCTTACCGTGGGTCAGGGGTTTGAGTGCTTCAGGGATTCTGTGAGCTATGCTGGTTGTAGCACTGCTACTTTAGGGTCACCCTTACCAGAAAGGTGATGGTTGAGAAGTGAGATAAAGAGTATCCAAACAAACATATATCTTATGTTGTCGACAAATGAGAGAATTCATACTGCATCGGGTATGGCGCAGGTTAAAGTCACCCGCATTCGGAGTTAGGCAGAGGCTCTTGTTCGAAAAATAGTCGACAGTCTCCCGGCTGTTATCTCGGAGCAATGCCTCCGAGAAGCCCCACCAGTGCACTCGCTATGCGCTTGGGGAAACGGTTGGGGGCAGCGCATGCCTTTACCCAGGAGAAGAAACGGGTAAAGCAACAACGAGATCGGGTGCTGTCAATCGGCACTTGGAACGTATTATCCATGACAGGAAAGGAATCAGAGTTAGTGGAGGAAGCCAAATGGTAAATGATTGGATATCATAGGTATTACCTCTACGAAATGTCCGGGTTCTGGAACTGTGGACTTAAAAGGAGGGTGGAAGCTTTTCTACTCTGGTGTCGACCCTAACATGACTGCCCAGGTGGGAGTGGGGATACTCACAAGTCCCCGGCTGGTAGATTATGTTACAAATTGGACCCCCTTAGGTGGAAGACTGTGTCCCCTGAGGCTTCAGATAGGGAAACGGTCTCTTTCTCTATTCGTTGCATATGCTCCTGGTGGGCGACTTCAATGCAAACATAGGGGCTGATGACCAAACGTGGAAAGGCGTGATTGGGAGGAATGGTGATCTCGATTTAAATGCGAATGGGAGGTGATTGTTGGATCTCTGTTGCAACAATGGACTTTTCCATCACAAACACCTTCTTCCAGCACAGGGATGTCCATAAGAATACCTGGTACAGGGATGCAATGGACTAGAAGTCATTGATTGATTTTGTAATCGTTTCAGCCGACTTATTCCGATCAGTGTTGGATACTCGTGTGAGAAGAGGGGCAGAACTATCAACTGATCACCACCTTGTTGTCTACACTTTGTGGATCTCTGAACCCATGCCAACCAAGCGAAATACTAGGTTCAGACAAACTTGGTGCATCAAATGGGAGGCATTGGAGCATAGAGCTGTGAGGAAGACCTTTGCAGATAACATATCTTAAAGTTTCAAAGAACTACCCAGTGATCGTGGTATTGTTGAAGAGGAGTGGCAGTTGTTTAAAACTGCTGTGATTACTTTGGCTGCATTGTGCTGTGGTCGTAAGCGGCTGAGTGTGGCGCAGGGCGGTGAGAAAAGGACTGCATGGTGGAACGGTGAAGTCCAAGAAGCTGTCAAGGCAAAGAAGGAAGCCTATTTGCTATGGCTTGCAAATAAGTCAACTTCGAGTCGAGTGCGGTACACTGAGGCACGAAAAGCAGCAGCAAAGAAAGTATCAACAGCTAAAGCCAAGGCCTGGGAGAAGTTCAGGGAGAAATTGGAGGCAGACTATGGTTTGGCAAACAAGGTGTTCTGGCAGACCGTGCGCCGCCTCCGTGGAAAGAAGTCTCTTTCATCACAAACTATTAAGAATTCAGATGGAAAGCTTCTGAAAACGGAGGAGAGCGTATTGCATAGGTGGAAGGAATACTTTGCATCTCTTCTTAATCCAGTGACAGCAACAACTGAGGCACATGAGGTGCACCTTGGAGCGGAGAATAGTCACGGTAGTATCACTGAAACAGAAGTCAGATGGGCAATTAAGTGCCTGAAGTCTGGCAAAGCTGCAGGTGATGATGAAATCCGGTCCGAGATGTTAAAGGCCTTAAATCAGGATGGTATCCTGTGGCTGACTCGAGTGTGTCAGGTTGCTTGGATATCTGAACAGGCCCCTAAGCAATGGCAGACAGGAACTGTGAGAGATCAAAAAGGGAGATCAGAGAGATTGCAAAAACTATCGAGGCATCTCTTTGCTCAGCATTCCTGGGAAAGTGTACGTTAAGTGTCTGCAGAAGAGAAGTCGGAAGACAGTCAACTCCAAACTGTCGGGGGAGCAGTGTGGTTTCTGACCTGGCCGAAGCACGACGGATCACATAATTGCTCTAAGGCAAATCTTTCAGAAATCCTGGGAGTATGCAAAAATCTACGCTTGCTTTGTGGACCTCGAAAAAGCATATGACAGAGTTCCTCGGGAGAAGCTCTGGCAAGTGTTGCAAGAGTATGGAGTGGATGGGCAATTACTGGTTGCTATCATGTCTCTGTACGTAAGCTTTGAGATGTGTGTCCGGATAAAGGCATTAAGTCAAGACCATTCATCGTGGGTGTTGGACTCCGCCAAGGGTGCGTACTGTCGCCCCTCTTGTTCATTATCTTTATGGACTGGGTAGACAGGGGCAGCCGAGGCGATGAGCGTGTTTGTGTGGGCAACCGCCTGGTGGAGAGGTTGCTCTTTGCTGACGACCTTGTCCTCCTTGGGTCTTCTCGCACGAACCTTCAGCATGCACTAGACCGGTTTGCAGCCAAATGTGAAGAAACTGGGATGAAGATCAGTGTGGCTAAAACCGAGGTTCTGGTCCTTTCAAGACAGCCTGCTCAGTGCGCTCACCATGTTAGGGGAGCCTCATTGAGACAGGTGAAGAACTTCAAGTATCTCGGGAATGCAATTCACGAGTGATGGACAGCAGGAGAAAGAATTGGATGCTTGGATCAGTGCAGCAAGCTGTGTCAGAAATAAACTGTGGTGATCTGTGGTAACGATACGCGAGCTGGGTAACAAAGCCAAGCTCTCAATCTTCAAATTTATCTTTGTCCCCATTCTCATCTATGGTCATGAGGCTTGGGTAATGACCGAAAGAGTGCGATCGTGGGTACAAGCAGCCGAAATGAGATTTCTGAGAGGTGTGGCAGGTGTTACCCTATTAGATAGAGTGCACAGAGCACAATTAGGGAGTCTTTAGGTGTTGAGCCGCTACTTCTCCGCATTGAGAGATCTCAGTTGCGCTGGTATGGCCATGTGATACGGATGCTGCAAACTGGTCTTCCTAGGCAGTTGTTAATTTCCAAGCTGGTGGGTAAGAGACCAAGGGGCCTAGAACCATGTGGCTAGACTACATGGAGAATCTGGGTTTGAGTCGCTTGTATATTACCAGGGAGGACATGGGCCTGATGGCGGAAGATCGCGATCGCTGGAGATCCTCCATAGGGCTGCTGCCCCCGCGACCCTAACGGATAAGCGGGTTTGAAAAGTAAGTAAGTAAGTTCTCACTACTTCACCCATTATCCTCCATGACAATCGTCGTTGTCTTGCGGCTGATGTTGTCTGTGACCTGATTGGAATATGGGATAGAGCGAAGCACTATACACCCTCCATATTTGTGGTGAACCGTGGAAACAAAACATGAGCTGGGAATCATAGCCAAGGTCTCTGTTTTCAGATCCATCTTTGTCCCTGTTCTCACTATGATCATGATTCTTGGGTAATGACTAAAGTGCAAATGGCTAAAATGAGATTCCTGATAGGTGTGGCAGATGTTATTCTGCTAGATAAGAGTGCATAGTGGCACAATAAGGGAGTATCTAGGCATTGAACTGTTACTCCTCTGCATTGATTGCATTGGAATGAACACCTGATATGGATTTGCAAACATAAATTTCTAAATAGTTGCTGTTTCTCCAAGCTGGGTAAGATACCAAGAGGTAGGCTTAGAACCAGGTGGCTATAATACATGGACGATCTAGGTTTGAGTAATTTGGGTATTACTTTTGAGGACATATGCCGTATGGTAATAACTGGAAATTCTCCATAGGGCTCCTGCCCCCCACAACCCTAACAGATAAGTGGGTTGAAAAGTAAGTATTTATCTTTGATGACTGACTTTTGTCTCATTGTATTAAAGCGTAGGCCTATATAGGGTGATTTCATAACTCTCTCTCATATCAGCAGACACAGACTCTTTCAAAGTTAACATTCATAATAGGCATCGTGGTGTGTTTATAGATTTAGTAGTCTGATTTCATTGATTTCACGTATCAAATGTGCTCATCGAAGATTTCAACTTGGATTCCAAATATGCCCTTAGATGCCCTTGGCTCACTTTTCTGTGTGTCTGTCCAGGTCAAATCTTATAATCAATATTAAAGTAACTTCCCGACAAGCTAGGGAGCTTGAAACTTGGTATACATCCGCAAGACCAATGACAATGCATGTTAAAGGAAAAAAATTTCAAATCGGTTCACTGGTTCATGTTCTAATGGTACGAATTCATTATACAAATTGTCCAAATTGCCACAACAAACAATTCGTTATGACAAGGGTTAAATGTATCCATTGCTTATTGTTGCAAAGACAGGCGACGACACTGATGAGTGACCTGACCATCATTGTGTTCTGAGCAACAATTTTTGCTTGAACTCTTTACTTCAAGAGATATTATAAAATATAATGAAAGTGTTTTGAAGAAGAATTTTTTTTTCTCTTAATTCGTGTTTTAACTCTGAAAATAAAGTGTATTGGAATCATAAGACAAAGAAAACCTCAAGGCAAAAACTGACTAAGTTGAAAACGTTTTTGTATTTTAGAACATCTTCAAGAGAAAACTGCTATGCCTTTCGCCTTCATAAGGATATCACATAGCACGTTTTGCTTCCTTGCTCATATCTATTTTACATTTATCTATACAGGGTATAGCAAAAATATCGGGACAGTTGAAAATCTTGAAAAATACACATCTGATCGAAAAAACAAAAAACATGTGTTTAATATGAGGGTTTGGGCATAAGTCATGGCAACTATTTTTTTTTTGTGAGAATTCGACCGTGGGTGGAAAATGCGAAATATATAGATGAAAGGACAAGGAATGGAGGAAATGTACGGACATTTAGTATTTTGCTCTTCATGTTTATTAAGGTAGTTGATATAACATTACAACTTTCATGTTCCAGAATCATTACAGCACACATACCCGTTCTAAAGGGCCTCAAAGTAGTCTGCTGAACATTCACAGTACGCTGCCAACGATGTGACAGGCGCCCATATCGTCTGCTTCACCATTTCTCTCACCATGTGGAAATCTGGTAATCTCCTGTTGCACAATACGGGTATTTGCAATGTCCATTCGTGTCTAAAGCTGTCTACCACGTAATGGTTCCTTACCGTCCGTATAAGATCAAAATCACATGGAGAAAAGTCTGGAGAGTATAGTAGGTGCTCCAATTCTTACCAAAGCTAGCGGAGACCGGCTATATTGAGCGTTGTTCAACTCTGGTTACATCCATCCTGCACGGCGATTGACTAAGAACTGATTTAACATTGTTCTCTATGCAACAAAAGGAAATCACAGGGCCATCTGGTGTTATGGAAATATACTATGAATGAACGGTTTCCTCGAGACATATGACATTTTGTGATACCATCCCTTAGCTATGAGAAAAAAAATAGTTGCCATGACTTATTCCCCAACCCTCGTATTTTTCAAAAAGCTATCCAAGGATGCCAAACTCGACCCCTCATCCCTACCCTCAAGGGGGCAAATTTGAAATCTTAAATAGAATCCCTATTTTTTTTGTTGAATATTTGAATTCTAAGAGAAAAAATACGAAACTTTTATCTAAAACATTTTTTTCAGTTCATTACAAATGGCACTGTAATCACGAAAAACCAGATTTTTACAATGTTCTTGAGAAATGCACTGCTCACTAAAAGATAAATAAGAGACAATTTGGAACATTTTGTAAATTTGAAGAATTTGAAGAATTTTAAAATTCAAAGCATAATTCCAGTCTTCGGAACGCAAAGATCAATTCCAATGTTAAAGACATAAATAATAGTTATTAATTAAAAAATAAATAAATAATAAATAAAATCAAAATAAAAAGCTTGCGTTTGGGATAGGAACAATACTTTACCAAAGCAAAAAGGATAATTCTCTAAAAGCACAGAGAATATTAGAGAATTATCCTGAAGTTATGAAAGGAGTACTTAAGGATGACTTATATATAGTTATCATAGGGAGTAGTAAGATGGTGTTGGCTGAAATACTAGAAGAGAACAAATGGGAGGCCAGGAGATGAATTCCAAGATGTGCTGGGATAGGACAAGAAAGAGGACAAATAGGAGGTGATAAGTGGGTGGCGAGAAGAATGCGATGGGTTAACCCATACAGAATTACAATGACAGAAACTATAGAAGAAGTTAGGAATGATACAGTCGGATCCGTATATAACAGCTCCAGGTTAAAGGCCACTGCCCAATGGAGCTAGCACATGCAGATCCGAATGAAACCAAAGAGTACAGGGACGGACATAAAATGAACATGGAAGAAAAAATTATGAAAAAAAAAACATTAAAAAAGAGGAAATAACAGAGGAAAGAGAAAGGCAAGGACCCAGAAAAGCCTGTGACAAGTTAGGGAATTGCTGAAGTTGGAGAGGAATATGGGAAAGGTAATGAAGAAATGGTGCCTTTGCTAAGGTTAATGCCATTAGGGGTTAGGGAATTAAATTTCCAAATAAGAAAGACTCGAATTGCTTTCTTTCTTTTTTGTTGTGGAAGTTATTGCAAAGAATATATAAGCTGACGTCCTGTAAAGAGTGGCCAGGGAAATTAAAGTGTTTAGCGACAGGTGTGTCAGCATTGCTAAGGATGTCGAACTTATGTCTGGTGAATCTGGTACGTATGGTATTAACTGATTCTCCGACATATTGCTCCTGGCATACCTTGCAATGTAACAGATATATTAGGTTGTGAGAAATGCAGGTCAGTTTCTGGGTAATCTTGAGAATAAAGGAGGAAGCACTGCTGGTAATGGAAATGGCAGCGTTAAGAAAACGGCAAATGCCACAACGTTTTTCATTGCAAGGTCAACAGCCCTTAGTAGAAATGTTTGGTTTAGTGATAGCAGCATGGACCAAAGTATCTTTAAAATTAGATGTGCGTTTAAAAGAAACTTTTGGTGGTTTTGGTAGAATGAAGAAGAGGAGAGTTGTCAATAATATGTTGATGTTTCCTAAGGACATTTTTAATACTATTGAGAGTTGTATGATAAGGAAGAACTAGAGTAGGTGTTACCATAGCTGGAGAAGGTTTGGGATTGTTTTTAGAATGGGAATTATGATGTTTATAGATAGAAGCTCATATGATAGACTTGGGGTACCCTCTTACAGTAGGGGAATGAGTGAGGGCGTTAGCATGGAAGTCCTTGTCAGATTGATTAGTGCATATTCTATGGACGCGAGTTAGCTCACTTAAAGGAATGTTATCCTTGCAATGGCGTGGATGGCAGCTGCCATAGTGTAAGTACTGGTGCTGGTCGGTGGGCTTCTTACAGAGATTAGTAGATAATTTATTGTTAGTGATAGAGATAGAGACGTCCAAAAAAGGAACAGTCGTGATAGAGTAATTGTGAGAAAACTTGATGGAGGAGTGGATGGAGTTAGAGTGGGTGATAAAAGATAGGAATGAGTCTTCAATATATGGCCAGATCAGGAAAACATTGTCAATATACTGCAGCCAGACTAACTGCTTCAAGGGAGATGTGGAAAGTAATTTGGTTTCCACCTCCCCCATGAAAACACTGGCATAGTTGAGAGCTGTTTTGAAGACTCTGGAATTTATTACAGCAAGTTTTTTGCAAATGCAATTTTTTTTTACTCCAGAAAATGTAATAAATTTCAGAAAGACCGTCGTCCCTTCCCTAATAAATCCGATTTTCTCTCTGATCCTTTATCCGCCTATTTTCTGAACTCCCTGTCTAAATGCAATTGCTGGTTGCTCTCATGTCTCTGTACGAAAGCTCTGAGGTGTGTGTCTGGATAAATGGCAATAAGTCAAGACCGTTCACTGTGTGTTAGACTCCACCAAGGATATGTACTTCGCCCCTCTTGTTCATTATCTTTATGGACTGGATAGACAGGGGCAGCCAAGGCGATGAGCGTGTTTTTGTGGGCTACTGCTTGGTGGAGAGGTTGCTCTTTGCTGACGACCTTGTCTTCCTTGGGTCTTCTCGCATCAACCTTCAGCTTGCACTAGACCGGTTTGCAGCCAAATATGAAGAGGCTGGGATGAAGATCAGTGTGGCTAAGACTGAGGTTCTGGTCCTTCCTAGACTGCCTTCTCAGTGCACTCCACATGTTAAGGGTGCCCCATTTTTACAGGTGGAGAAGTTCAAGTATCTTGGGATTGCATTCACGAGTGATGGGCAGCAGGATAAAGAGTTAGATGCTCGGATCGGTGCAGCAAGCTGTGTCAGACGTGAACTGTGGCAATCCGTGGTAACGAAACAAGAGCTGGGAAACAAAGCCAAGCTCTCCATTTTCAAATCTATCTTTGTTCCATTCTCACCTATGGTCATGAGTCTTAGGTAATGACCGAAAGAGTCCAATCGCAGATACAAGCGGCTATAATTAGATTTCTGAGAGGTTTGGCAGGTGTTACCGTAAGAGAACACAGCAGCGCAATAAGGGAGTCTTTAAGTGTTGAGCCGCTACTTCTCTGTATTGAGAGATTTCAGGTGCGCTGGTATGGCCATGTGATACGGTTGCCGCAAACTGGTCTTCCTAGGCAGTTATTATTTTCCAAGCTGGCGGGTAAGAGACTAAGGGGTCGGCCTAGAACCAAGTAGCTAGACTACACAGAGAATCTGTGTTCGAGTCGCTTGGGTACTACCAGAGAGGACATGCACCTGATGGCGGAAGATCGCGATCGCTGGAGTTCCTGCATAGGACTTCTCTCCCTGCGACCCTAACGGATAAGCGGGTTTGAAAAGTAAGTTAATGTTTTTCTAATTTTCTTCTTCTATGTTCATTTATGTCCATCCCTGTACTCTTTGGTTTCATTCAGATCTGCGTGTAGTAGCTCTGTTGGCAGTGGCCTTTAACCCGGAGCTCTTATATACGGATCCGACTGTATCATTCCTAACCTCTTTTATAGTTTCTGTCATGTGTTATCCTATTGCATTTTCTCGCCGCCCTTTTATCACCTCCTGTTTGTCCTTTTTCTTGTGCTAGCCCAGCACGTCTTGGAATTCATCACCAGGCCTCCCATTTGTTCTCTTCTAGTATTTCAGCCAATACCGTCTTACCTCTCCCTATGCTAACTATACAGGGTGTATCCTAAATGCTGTCACAAAATTTTATGCATATTGCCCATGGCAAAGTAAGCAAATTAATCTCTATAAACATGGTTCCGAGAACTCAACCGTTTTCTCGTAAATGTCGACTGAACTTTTGCATGCCCGTGATTTAGTGGCTGACTTCTAACAGTTGCACTGTTAACTGAATAAAAACTTGCAGGCATAATGAAGAAGGAACGTGTTATTAATGTTACAAGGGGTTTGGCACTTGCCAAAGAACAAACCACGTGTTGAGCACGCCGACTGCACGAGAGGGGAAAACAGTGGGCGTTTCCACGACAAACTATGCAGTGTGTATCTGGAAAACACTCGCGTGATAATGGAGGGTGATTACACGTTTGTTGATCTCTTGAGACGTGTTGTGGCCTGTGTAGCAGCCAATGGCCACTATTTTGAACACCTGCTGTAGCACCTCCTGCTAGAAGTCAGCCACTAAATCACGGGCATGCAAAAGTTCAGTTGACATTTGCAAGAAAACGGTTGAGTTTCGGAACCATGTTTATAGGGATTAATTTGCTTACTTTGCCATGGGGAATATGCATAAAATTTTGTGACAGCATTTCGGAAACACCCTGTATATAAGTCGTCCTTAAGTACTCCTTTCATAACTTCAGGATAATTCTCTAATATTTAGTAATATTTTAATGAACCTACGCGTTTCGCATTAACTGCATCATCAGGGTAGGAAAACAACTACAAATATTCACAAACGAAGGCCTGTATTTATGGCCATACCCCTCCAATAGAAAACATTTTCCATTGGGGGGGTTTACAAGAAATACCAATTGCCCAACCCAAATAATTGGTCATCATAATAATTCATCAAGGCTAGCCAATCATATAAGCGGACAGGATGACAAGAAGGTAAGGCACTCTATTAGTCGAACTGCCCTTACATCCGAACTGCTCTTATAGTCGAACTGCTCTTATAACCGAACTGCTCTTACGAGTCCTCTTGCCGTTGGAAGTTCCTAATTACCTCGTTAACTGTATCCAAAATCGGATTTTTATCAAAGCTTTTCTGGTTATTTAAAAGGAGTTTCTCACCCGCTTTTATGTATCTTCTAATTTCTAATGATTCGAAGGTGATAATACGTTTATGGTCGCGTTCCTTCTTGACGACTGTCATAATATCTTCAATGGTGCCGAATTGGTGTCTGCTATTAATAAGGTGAGAAGCAAACGCCGACTTTCATTCTCTAATATTCTCTTGCTTTTAGAGAATTATCCTTTTTGCTTTGATAAAGGATAGTCTCTATCATTTTGATTTTATATTTTATTTATTATTTATTTATTTTTTAATTAATAACTATTATTTATTGTATTCCAGGGTTTTTTTGTGTCTCGTCCTACTCCCATATATCCGTCTAATGTTAAAGACAGTCACACATGTTCAAAATGTTGATTTCTTTATTATAAAGTTGAATTTCAACTAACCCTAATTATCGTATGTTATAAATAAAAAATCAGAAATTGTGCTAATCTACTCAAACACAATGGCCAACCTTTCTGTACAAGAAAAAATAAGTATTCCGATGAGCGAGGATTGGGCGATTGTCAAAGGTTATACCCTGAAGTAAGGGCACTACCGTATTTAACGAACATTTTCGTGAACCAAACAATCCTATTTCCAGTATCCACTATCAAGCGTACTATGAGGTGCTTCCAGGAAATGGAAAGTGTCAAACATCGTGAAATTCCTGGTTGACAAAAATCATCCACTTCTTAGGAAAAACGGCTTGATGTTGCGCTGTTGTTCACTGAAGATCCTCATCTCATTATACTTAAAGCTGCTCAAATACATGACATCAATCACAATGCTGTGGACAGAATTCTGAATAAAATAAAATTCAACTCTTATAAAATTCGTCTGATACACGAATTGAATGAAGATGACTTTGATCGCCGTATGGATTTTTGTGAATAAATGATGACACGAATTGATGACGATCCCATCTTTCTAATCAGCGTTGTTTTTTCTGATGAAGCCACTTTTGAACTTTCCGGTCACATCAACAAACGTAACTGCACATTTTGGTCTTCACAGCAATCCCCACTGATCACTTGAAGATCGCACAGCGCTCTAGAAAATTGAACGTCTGGCAGGACTACTGAACAATACAATTGTTCCATTTTTCATCAACAGAAGCTTGAATGCTGTGAAATATCAGGATATGCTGCAGGATCAAGTAGTTCCAGCAGTCGGACAGATTACAGAGGATACATGGTTTCAGCTAGATGGTGCAGGGCTGTACTTTTCTTTAACTGTTCAACATTTTGTGGACATGCAATTTCCTGATCGATGGATTGGAAGAAGAGCCAAAATTGAGTGGCCACTTCATTCCCCTGACTTGTCACCATTAGACTACTTTCACTGCAGTCACCTAAAAGGCTGTGTCTACAAAATGAAGTTAACCACACTAGATTATCTTCAACAAAGGATCATTGATGAAACTGCACTCATTGAGTCCAACTTTATTAGAAATGTTGTAGCCGAATTTTACCATCGAATAGGACACTGTCAGATCCAACAAGGTTCACAGTATGAGCACTTACTGTAAAACATGTGATATTTTAAAATGTCTTTGGCAACGAAAAGCACCCTAATTGTGAAAGGCAAAGGGACTCGCGTTAATAAAGCATCCCAAAGGGAACAGAAAACTACTAAGTACGTCCACGTCCTTGTTCTTGGGTTGCGTCCTAGTTCCTAAAAGTAGCTAATTTATGAGTTAAGGAAAACTTCAAGTCAGCGGAGACTACAAATCTGCATTAAAACGTAAGGGTTCTCATTCAAAATTTTGAATATGCCCCCGCCCCCCCTCAGTCTTGACCCACAAGGGAGCACGGGGGAGGGCTTGACATTAGTTCACTTGTTCAGTTATCTTGAAATATTTCGTCTCTTATTTATCTTTTTGGTGTGAAGTGCATTTCTCGAGAGAATCGTAAAATCTGATTTTTCGCTATTAAAAACACCATCTTTAACGATCGGTCTCGGTGGCTCAGTGGTTGCGTGATCGCCTCTGATGCCCGAGGACGACAAGGATTTTTTCAGGGGGAAAATCCTGAGATCACGCACTTCCTTCGGAAGGGAAGTAAAGCCGTTGGTCCCGTGTAGTCGTTTGCCGGCTGCACGCTAAAGAACCCTTGCGAGCCAAAATTTGCGGCCCCTATAACGCCATCCTGAAATGACCATGGCATTTGAAAAGGATGTTAATACCAAACCAACTAACCAACCATCTTTAACGAATTGAAAAAAAGTTTCAGAAAAAAGTTTTGTATTTTTCCCGAAGAATTCTTATCTGAATAAAAGATAGGGATTCCTATTTAAGATTTCAAAGTTGCCCCCTCCCGCACCCTGAAGGCATGTGGGTGGGAATTCGTGTTTGATATTTATACTGTAAACACATGTTTTTTATTTTTTTGATCTGATATGTATTTCTCGAGATATTCCACTGTCTTGATCTTTTTATTACACCCTGTATATACATTTCTTTAATATCAAAATTACAATACAACGATGGTCTAACACTATTGAAATAAAGGCGTCACAATGTTTGTGATGATTGTCCATGAAAATTCATTGTTTCATTCAAGGGGGAGGCCGTGGCCTGGTGGGCTTTCACTGAAACATAACTTCAGTGAAGTTAAGCAACATCAGGCACGGCTAGTCACTGGATGGGCGACTGATCAGTGACTCAGGATCTTCACCCCTCCGGCTACAGCAGTCATTAATCCAGGTCCATCCAAAAACCCAACTCGTCGGCCTCAGGCCATACAGGCTCTGGATGAACGTATTGGATTACAATGATTTCTAAAAAAAAAAAAAAAAAAATCAAAGCAATTAAAGTGATGAATTAAATTAGTATTGTCCTCAACAAAAAAAGTAGCATTTCCTTCTCCTTTCTCTTCTATATTTATTTATTTGTTTTATTTATTTATTAAGAAATATTAAGCAAAGTTCTCTTTATCAAATTCAAACAGAGTTTACACTCTAATAATGCCTTTCTAATAGAAAGAGCAATTGTGAGGTCTGGGGGCTCTATGTAAGTGGATTTTATGAGTACTGCTTATCTGCATCAAAACTTAGGTCCCACATCACCTTCTACTCGTTTAAAGAGTTTGGGATATACTGTTCATGCTCGGGTGCTTCTCTCGAGTCTTCTTACATAAGGGGGTGGATAAATGATGACTTGAAACGTAAGAGGATAAAGGAACACGACTAGGGGTTTTAACATTAACAAACTAATTTATTTACAGTTAGTTAAAGAACAAATTCAACGATAATTCAACTTCTGTGTGGACTAATGACATAAAAGGAACAATTATTTCTTTCTATCAACATTAAATCAACTCTATTACAGATGATAGCTTTAAGAGAGGATTGAGAGAGACAACATGTTCTGTTACCCTATACTATTCGTTCTTTTATTCGTTTATGATTCGTCTACATTCTTAAGTTTCGAAGAGGGCTTCTAATGATTCTCTGATAATCAAATAAATAATTATTTCTTCTTCTCATTCACGACTGACTAATTGTAGAGAGGTTTCTACTCGTCATCAACTACCCGAAGTCAGTTGGATACTTTTGTCTGTGCAAAAAAAGGCTAAAAACTAACTCAGACATCTGTCCATGCTGACAGGCTAATACTGACTGACTACTGCTATAACTGTCACCATCAACAGTTCGATTCCTGCTACTCACTGGTCTGTCTATGCCGCCAGTCTGATTCCTTCTGACCTCACTCCTGCTCACTAACTCTAACCAACTAACTGCAAACATGAGAGTGTAAAAAAACACTCATGTACAATAATTGGTGGAAAGAGGTTAAAAATCCTCCTTCTAAATCATGCCACCATCAAATGATTTACATAATCTCCAGACAAAGTACGCCATAGCGTATACAATGGCTTTTCCCTGAAGTCTATACCATGAAAGCTAAGATCATGATCTGGTGTAATACTAACTAACTGCTAAACTTTTCATTTTGATGTCTCATTCTAAAACATCCAATCCATAAACTCTAAAACAACTAATTAAATCTTTTTAATAAAGAATTAAACGTTAATAGCTGACTAACTCCGATCTTAACTCCATTAAACATTAATAAATAATGACTGAACAATAACTAACGTTCAATATATTAATCTCAAAAATAGCTCTCTTTACAAAAAAAGTCTTTCTCCTAAGTTAAAACTAACAACTATTAAAGAAATAGCTGAACGAAAAATTCTTAAGTTTAATGATTAAACATTACTACACTAAAAATGAGGGTGGTGGTTTCATAATCCTGGGCCCTCACACAATATCCATTTTGTAGCAATAGTTGTATTCTACAATAGTCCATGTGCGATGCGAGCTTGGGCTAATATTGTATGGCTAAGATGGGGATCACTGCTAGTAAAGAATTGTGTGCATTCAATTCAGCCCAAATCAAATCACACTCCAAGGAAAAAATGAACTACAGTCAGCGTGAAGGCCAGTGTCCATGTGCTTCTGAAATGTAGTTCCTTGTATTATTTATATATTATGCAGTAAACATTCCTGCTTTAAAATTTACTTATTATTATTTATTCTTAACAAATTATGTCAATTTTAATAGTATTCATACTTTTTATGATAATGGGGATAACGCATGAAATCATGCATTTGGGGCTGTTATTTTCACACTTCAAGGGTGTTGGTTTTCAGTGACCAGTCAGATTGCGTTTGATGGTGTTGACTTCTGAATTGGGCTATTTTAGATTTTATTAGAAAATTCAAGAAGCTCATGACCCCTCTTGAGATAAGACCCTTTCAACCATGTGTGTTTCATGCCCTTCCTCTCCCGTTTGCCCATATTTATTTGACTTTATGGAATAGGTGACCTCATTGAGGGATTGTTTATTGGTAAATTATATATATAATTTTTAGTTTATCATCATGAAAGCTTATTAAATGTTTATAAAAAATTAGGAATACAAAAAGTTACGTACCTGATTGAATTTTTGATTATTATAGAAAATTTTCTTTTAAAAAAATTTAGTAAAAAGAAAACACCAGCATGGTTTAAGAAAACAATTAAATTATGTACAAGACCGTTTCAAAAGTTTAGAAACTTTTTCACAAACAAACCGTGACCACATGTGATTTTTTTTCTCTCACAAAACTGAACAAAATTATGTAAAAATGCAAAATGACCCCCTCTTGTTTCAAAAGTTTAGAAACATCACCTAATTTGCTTATTAAAATTAACAAATTTGTATAAAGTAGACTTCCACTTAAGAAGCAGTATTCCACAATAAGCAAAGCAACACAGTTAATATTGAGGAGAAGAAAACCATTGTTGGGTTTAAAGAATCAGGGAAGACAATTTATGAAATTGTATAATGACTGCTGCATTCAAAATCAGATGTTTCAAGTGCCTGAAACGTGAAAGTGAAGACACTGGGACTATTTGAGTGCAAATCATTGAACTAGGAGGCCGCATAAAACCAACAAATATGAAAAGTTGGGACCTGTTGTGAAAAAATACAGACTTGCCTCAGCATCAGTCTTCAGTACTTTGGTCCAGAAATCTTCGATAGAAGATACCAATAATCACTACTTGATGAAGATTAACTGAATTTGGCTACCGTGCACATGTTCCAAAAAAAAAAAAAAAAAAAAAAAAGACCCTCATCTAAATTGAAAATAACGCAATGAATGAGTTAAATGTGCGAGATAACATGAGGGTTGGATCCCTGATGACTGAAAGCACCTTTTGTGTAGGCATTAGAGGCCAAGGATGCCGTGTTTATCGTTCCAAGATAGAAGAATACAATCGAAACTGCTTGAGATCAACTGCGAAATTTCCTCAAAAAGCCATGATGTGCAGAAGCTTCACATCAGTTGGAATAGGGAAATGTCCATCATCAGTGGAACTGTTATTGAATAAGCTTTGGAAAACTTTCTCATCCCAACTCTGGAAAATTGTGAAGAAGTAGATGATGAAATGAAACTTGTGTTAGAGAAAGACAATACCAGCTGCCATAAAGCTCATCAATGAAGGCATGGTTTCAGAAAAACAACTTTCAACTTGTGGAGAACAGCCCAGCAAAAACAGACTTAAATCGATCGAGAATATACGGATGCACATGAAGAAGCTTCAGGGAGAGAAGCCAGTCAATTTCAAGGAGCTGAAATCAGCTATGAGGCATTGCTGGGTAGAAATACCTGCTTCCTTTTGTGAATCCGTAGTGATGAGCATGCCAGCAAGATGCAGGGCAGTCATTAGATTCAAAGGATACCCCCACTAAATATTGATACCTTTTTTTTTCACAGTTCAAGTTGTTAACATTTGTTTAATGTTATCTTTTGTTCATAAATTTTGTTTTTGGTTTGTTATTTTACAGTTCTTCTGCTCGTGTTTCTAAACTTCTGAAACACCAAGTGGATCTTTCTAAACTTTTGAAACGAGAGGGGGTCATTTCAGTGGCACGATATTCAAAATTATTTGTACCAAATATTAAATATTTTTTTGTGTCATATTAAATACTAAATATTAATATCCTTGTGTCATATTAAAGAGAAAATGTTGCTCTATAGGGAGCTGTCTTTCATTTTTTTGTTCAGTTTTGTGAAGAAAAAAAAATCACATAATCACATATAGTATACCGTTGTTTTGTGAAAATATTTCTAAACTTTTGAAATGGGCTTATAGTACTAAAATTCTAAGAGAAAAAGAATATTATATTCCACAGATTTTTAGTAAACTCCCAAAATGGATATTAAGTTTAGCAACTTATAGATTATTAAAAACTTGTATTTTAATTTGGAAAAAAATTATTTGTGACATGAATTAACATTAATTTAAGTTGTTCATTTGTTTTTGTTTTTTTGGGTTTTTTTTGTGAAAATTATTCAGATAATGCTAATGAAATTTTTGTGAAACTTGTTATAATTGGAATAGTATTGGAATAGTGAAGTTATTTATATTTTGTTTTGTGTGTTATATTTTTATTTTTCAAGTGCAAAAATATTGCTTTTTTTGGTATAATTTTTTAAATATATTAACGAAGATAATAATCGTTTTTAATTGAGATTGTTTGCTATATTATAAACTAGCAAACCCGCGCCCGGCGTTGCCTGGGCTTTTTAAATCATGAAATAAAAATACAATATAGGTAAATTTTTAAAAACATTTATTTAATGTCAAAAAATTAATGGAAGTTTTTGGACTACACCTAAGTCTTGAGTACTTCCTTATAAACGACATTTAATGTTGTTGCATCTTTACTGCAAATGTATAAATTTCTAGGGTCGCTAACTCTAGAACAGGCAACATACAGTTGGCCATGTGAGAAACAATCTTCTTGCAAATTTACTCCAGCTACTTTCAATGTTTGGCCTTGAGATTTGTTAATTGTTATGGCAAAGCAAAGTTTAACTGGAAATTGAATGCGTTTGAACTGAAAAGGTATGTCTGTAGGTATTAAAGGGACTCTTGGAATTAAAACTGTTTCACCAAGACCACTTCCAGTAATAATTGAACCTTCTATCACATTACCTTTTAGTGATTTCACAATTAACCTTGTTCCATTACAAAGTGTTGGAGGATTTAAATTTCTAAGTAACATTATAGGAACACCAATTTTAAGTTGTAATAAATGAAGTGGAAAACCAGAAGGTTGTAATGAGTTTAAAAATTCCACAGGGTAATGTACTGCATTTTCAGTTTGTAAAACTGTGTTGATGGAACAATACTGTTTTATATTTCCTTCAACTTTGTTCATTATTTTTAAGTTTATTAGGTTAGCAGAATCGTTACGTGGTGTTAATATAGTCCTCTCTTGGAACCATCCTAAAGACTTGGACTGAATATTAGAAATATCGGGGTAAATTTTTTCAATCAAAGAATCTAGTCATTCGACATAATTGCACAATGAAGAATCAAGTTTTATCCTACCATTTACTTCTGGTTCACTGCCACAACCAATTTTCAACAATTTTGTAGAAAATGCATCTGCCTGTTGATCATTATTTAAAAGGACCCTCATGTTTTTAGTGAGTGAAAGATGAATAACATGCTCCCAAATAAAAGACTTTTTTAAGCAAGCATTTACTTCGTCAGCAACTGTACCTTTTGTTATAACTGGTAGAGTTTGACGAAAGTCACCTGTGAATAAAAATGTCAAGCCACCCATTATTTGATTGGAGTTTCTAAGATCTTTCAGAGTGCGATGCAAAGCTTCAACAACAACCTTATTTGCCATAGTAGCTTCATCCCAAACTATCAAGGAAGATTGACGAAGTAATTTTGCAGTAAGCACTTTGTTTTTTTATTTGGCAGAAAGGAGTGTCCCCTGGTATAATTGTGAGGGGAAGTTTAAAAGTGGAGTGTGCAGTTCGTCCCCCCAGTAACAATGTTGCTGCTATTCCTGAAGATGCAACGGCAATAGCTATCTTATTGAATCTTCTAATTTTGCATAGTATTAAGTTTGTGAACAATACCGAAAACGTTCGGTTTCGCTTCGCATTGGTTTCTGTTTACACAGCTGCTAGAGGAGAAAAAAGCATGGCAGCCTATCGCAAAAATATTACGTATTTCATTGAGTTCTTTTGAATTTTTTTTGTGTTATAAATTTTTTATTTTTTTATTGAATTAGTTTATTGAAATATTAAGTTGTGGAGTTACAGTATAGGTAAATTTTAAAAAACCTTTATTTAATGTCAAAAAATTAATGGAAGTTTTTGGACTACACCTAAGTCTTGAGTACTTCCTTATAAACGACATTTAATGTTGTTGCATCTTTACTGCAAATGTATAAATTTCTAGGATCGCTAACTCTAGAACAGGCAACATACAGTTGGCCATGTGAGAAACAATGTTCTTGCAAATTTACTCAGCTATTAAGATGAAGTAGAATTAGCTTACGTTTGTTTGTTTGCTCAAGAGATGGCGCTAAGCGTTTCGATCGCTGATCATCATATGATGAGCAGCCATGTTGACGCATTTTGAGAGCAATTAACGTAAATAATTTAATATAAAACCAATTTTTATGAATTAATACCTAGCCTACAAAGTTTCTACATAAATCCCCTAACAAACAAAACTTGTTTCATAAAAATCGATGCAGTAGTTCTTAAGGTTATCGAGCACATACACCGGGGAAGTGACTTGGATTTATACTATGTATAGATTAAATTAATGTCTGCATGGTTGCTCCCATACAAGCCAAAACATGACTTTGGGAACACTTGGTTTATTTATTATTATTATTATTATTATTATTATTATTATTATTATTATTATT
>JAHWFO010059599.1:39515-69356 GCA_023313115.1 Rhysida immarginata
TAGATTATTAAAAACTTGTATTTTAATTTGGAAAAAAATTATTTGTGACATGAATTAACATTAATTTAAGTTGTTCATTTGTTTTTGTTTTTTTTTTTGTGAAAATTATTCAGATAATGCTAATAAAATTTTTGTGAAACTTGTTATAATTGGAATAGTATTGGAATAGTGAAGTTATTTATATTTTGTTTTGTGTGTTATATTTTTATTTTTCAAGTGCAAAAATATTGCTTTTTTTGGTATAATTTTTTAAATATATTAACGAAGATAATAATCGTTTTTAATTGAGATTGTTTGCTATATTATAAATTAAATTAATGTCTGCATGGTTGCTCCCATACAAGCCAAAACATGACTTTGGGAACACTTGGTTTATTTATTATTATTATTATTATTATTATTATTATTATTATTATTATTATTATTATTATTATTACTATCAAAACGTACGAGGCCAGCGAACGTAGCTTTCTCATATTTTTGATTTCGTTACAAGATATTTATTGCCTTACAGAAACGTGGCTGAATGACACCATTACCGATTTCATGCTCTTTGGAGGACAGTTTAAAGTTTTTAGGAGCGATCGTGTTGCCCAACGGAGGGGGGAGGGGTGGAGTCCTTATAGCCGTGCCTAATACTATTAGATCAGTTGAATGTGCGATTGAAACCTCCGTTCTTGGAGTTGATGTTACTGGAGAAATTGTCTACAAGAAAGATTTAGCGAGCATTGGTTCCAAATTGTGTCTAATTAACATTTGCATTCTGCCTGCATTATCGACGTTCAGTTATGAAGCTTTTTTAGAAGATCTTTCAAGTTTCATCTCCTCTCAGGAAATGGAAAGTGTGATCTTCGGCGATTTTAATTTCTCAGACTTTAAGAATTATACTGATGGTTTCTCTTATGCCAAAAAACGCAAAGCAATTACCAATTGCTGGCTTTGTGAGGTAAATTTAAAGAATGCAAACTAAATAAAAAAAACTTTCGAGACAATCTTGGACAAAGTGTTTACGAATATCGATATTGCTATAAGTAGAGCTGCTAATGTTCTAATACAACCGGATGCTTATCATCCGCCACTGTTAATTTCTCTTAAGTCCCTTATGATTAAATATCAGAGAAATAGTGATTCGCAATTTCTCCCTAATAGGGATGACTACACTGGTCTTTTTCAGTTTTTGAATAAGCAGGACTGGCATGAGATTGCATTGAGCACTAATGTCAACTTTATCTGGAGTGTTATCACAGATGCTGTACAAACTACTATATCAATTTTTATTCCAACTTGTAATGCTAAAGCTTTTCGCAGGGATTCTGTTCACTCAACCCATGCAACACAGTATTTTCCGATTTGGGCTTCCAGTAATACTCGCTTGCTTTGGAAACAAAAGAAAAGATTACACAAAAAATTTAAAGCTTCCAATTCTCAAGAGGCGAAGCTAGAAGGGCTTTTAAAGCAAGCAGTGACGTGATCGTACTGCTCATTTTAATGCTCTTGGCGAACAACTAAAGGTAAATCCTAAAGGTTTTTGGGGCATAGCAAAGACTTTGTTTAATACTAATACGAAGAATGCCGATCCCATAGACAGAGATGATCTTAACGAGATTGCGAAATCCTTTGCTTCTACTCTGAACAATGATGCAGATTTGAATGGCGACCTTGCTCTTCTTGAGGAATGTTGGCGAAAGATTGATGCTCCGTTTTCATGGCAGCCTCTTACTGCCAAACAAATCTTTGACCATGCCAGGTGCTTGTCAGCCTCAAAATCCTGTATAATTACTGGCATTCCGGATTTCATTTTTAAGGGCTGTATCTCTGCTCTATCATTTCCCCTATTACATCTGTTTAACATGTCTATTGAAAGTGGGATATACCCTGATGATTGGAAAAGGGTCGTTATTCAGCCCATCCCTAAAAAGGGAAAGTCTAATGATATTAGAGCTTTTAGACCTATTACTCTGATTTCCTTCCCAGCCAAACTGTTGGAAGCCATTGTCGCGCAACGGCTCTCTGAGCATATTGACCCGTATTTGTCTCAAGTTCAACATTGCTTCCGACCCACGTGTTCTACTCAATGTAACTTAGCTACTTTTGTTCATTTTATCACCCATCAAATTGACCGAAGACTGCAGGTGGACACTTTATATCTTGATTTCTCTAAAGCGTTTGATAGTGTCAATTTCAGACTATTACTTACCAAGCTCAGCTTTTTATGTCTCCCGGACAATGTTATCCAATGGTTCACCTCAATGCTTTTGGGCCGGAGTTTCAGACTTAGATCTCAGGACCCTCTATGTTCTGGATTTTCAGTTAAAAGTGGGGTTCCGCAAGGATCCCCGTTAGGCCCCCTTCTTTTTAACATCTTTATTGCTGATCTCCCTTGTGCCCTGGAAGGTCTTCCTAGTAAAGTATTAATTTATACAGATGATATTAAACTCTTCCATGTAATTGATAGCTGGAATGCCTGCGAAATACTTCAATACAGTCTTTCAGTCGTGTCGCAATGGTCTTTTACTTAATGTACTTAAATCTTTTATTATGTCATTTAATCGTAAAACCGCCTCTTTTGTGTATAAATATTATACAAAGGATGGTTTATTATCTCGGACGAGTGTCATGAAGGATTTGGGTGTGGTGTTTTCTGATAACTGCTCCTTCTTGAGTCATCTGGAGCCGCTCTACTGTGACATTTCGCATAGACTTGGAATGCTCAAACGACTTACAATGTTTTTTAATGATTACCGAGTTTTTATTACTCTGTTTAAAGCTTTTGTAATTCCGAAATTACTGTATTAGTCTGGATTTGGCATGGCAACAATTGGCAAGCCCTATCCTTTGTACGACGCAAATTTGACAGCTTTGGAAAGTTTATTCAGAAAAGGTGTAAGGGTCATGATTTTATTAATGATAATGATAAGCTTTTTAATATTAAGATCATTCTTAATAAATGTCTATTTAAGATTCTTCTTAACCTATACCATGAAAAGATTAGGGCACCTGAGATCTTAGACAATCTCAACTCCCTTGAATTTACTAAAAACCGTACTGGATATATTTTTAAACCATCCCATAAATGGAGGACTAACATTTCCGAGATTGATCCACTTGAAAAACTTCTAAAAAAATTTATGAATAATTTTAAAGACGCCAACCTTGATGTGTTGAAAGATGAGCAAGTTCTTTTGTTTGCCTGATATTTCATGTTTATTTTATTTTATTTTTTTATATATTTATTTTCTTTTCTCCTTTGTTATATTAATTATTTTTTATTTTTCTTAATGTTTTTTTTTTGTCACCTTATTTTATCATTTTTACATGCCGTTTTTTTTTTTTCCCTTCCTTTTTCTTTCTTCTCTTTACTTTTGTATTTTCTGTTTTTTTTTTTCATTAATCCCGTTTTTGGGCTTCGGCCTGTTGGGGGACAACATTGGGCTTTTTCCCTCTGGTTCATCTAGTGGGATACTCCTCGTTGTTGTTACATATTAAATTATTATTATCAGTGGCTTGAATAAGCTCTCACTGTTTTCCGACAGGATGGTATTATCTTAGCCTTTTTGCATCAGGCAATGTTACAGCCAAGGTTATCGTGCAGCTCCACCATTAGGCTTGAAATGGCAGTATGTGTTCTTCCGACGAAGAGTAAACAACATTTGTTTTCATAGCATGAAACATGTCGATGTATGTGCCAACAAAGGTGTATTTGTGGGGAATCCTACTGCATTACTTTTTTCTGTGACTGGCGATGAAAAGTGGATACACTACGATAACCTGAAGAGAAAATTGTGGGGTAAGCCCGGCCATGCATCAACATTGATGGCAAAGCCGAATATCCAGGGTTCCAATGGGTGTAATTGATTTGTTTGGTTTGGTTGGTATTAACGTCCCTTTCAACTAGGTCATGTCAGGACGACATTATAGGGGCCGCAAATTTTGCCTCGCAAGGGTTAACATGCAGCTAGCAAATGACTACACGGGACCAACAACTTTACTTCCCTTCCGAAAGGAAATGCGTGATCTCAGAATTTTCCCCCGCTGAAAAAATCCTCATCGTCCTCGATCGGGATTGAATCGCGTCCTGGGACATCAGAGGCGATCACACAACCACTGAGCCACCGAGGCTGATGCTGGGTGTAGTCTATCAATATGATATGAGCTCCTCAAACCAAATGAAAACCATCAGGGGAGATTGCTATCAACTACAATTGATGCGTTTGAGCCGAGCATTGAAGGAAAAACAGCTGCAATACGAGGAGTGATACAACAAAGTCATTTTGCAGCATGACAATGCTCGGCCACTTGTTGCAAAACAGTCTAAACCTCCCTGAAAATGTTCAAATGGGAACCCCTCCCCCACCCGTCGTATTCACCGAACATCATTGCATCCGACTACCACCTGTTCCTATCGATGACGCATGGCCTGGCTGAGCATTACTTCCATTCATACGAAGATGCCAAAAAATGGGCCGATTCGTGGATGACCTCAAAAGATGAGTCGTTCTTTCGACATGGTATTCATATTCTACGAGAAAGATGGGAAAAAGTAGTGGCCAGTGATGGACAATACTTTCACTGACATGTTCTTTACTCATTGTTGTGAATAAAGCAGTCATCTTCACAAAAAAACCAGCGAGAACCTATTCAAGCCCCTGATATTATTATCATTATTAATATTATTACCCAAATTAATGTGTTTGTTTGAATAAAATAATTGTTTGAATTGAATTGGGGAAAAAATTATTATACAGCCCCTCCACTATAAATTCTTACGAGCCCCCAATGCTCTGCTTAACATGTCTTCTATTATCTTGGAGTAGTATTCATTTTTCTGGACAATCACTTTGATTTGGTTGAGTTTGTTTTTAACCATTTTACTCTGTCAACAGTAGCTTTAGAACACTATTGATCATGATTATGAAAATTACCGTATTTTTTCGAATATTGGTCGCATTCACTTTAGGCCGCAGCCGCTATTTGATGGTGGAATGAAAAAATAACTTTTTATAGGCCGCGATTCACATTAGGCTGCAAAAAAAACTTAGCCTAAAAAGATCGAAATACTTCGTTTTAGCGTCCCATAGTAATTTTAAATAGTAATTTAGCTAGTAATTTTATTATTTATATAGCCACCTTCCTTACTTTTATAAATTTATTAATTAAATGTGTAAATAATTAAAGTAATCTCATTTTAATGAACGAGCGCAACTCCTTATTTCTTCGGCAGTGGCCATGGTTCTATCAACCAAAACCATCTAAACTAGAAGGCCGTTCCACGGTCGAAAATGTAAGTTGTGACATCACTACCATTAGGCGATTGAAAAAATTCATAGCTTCTCTGCGTCACCACCAATCCACCAAGCAACATGTGCGTTTAACACTAGTCACCACATTTTCATCGCTGTTATCAGTTTCATCGCTATTTTGACAAGTTTGTGATAATAGTTGTCAGACAATATGCCTTACAAATGTTGCGTGCCTAATTGTAAAAGCAACTAAAAAAAAGGACAGTCCAAAATATAGCGTTTTTTCTTTCCCTAAAGACAATGAACTCCGAAAGAAATGGTTACTTGCCATTTGCCGAGAAAATTTTATTCCTACAAAATATTCGAGGGTGAGTTATATTTTTCCGCTTTAGATAGTGTGTTATTAATTCTATTTTAGCCAATGTTAACACTTTTTTATTAATTACGTAGAGCTTCCCCAATTATAACCAAAGTAAAAACTTGTTTTAGAGAAGTACGACTCTACGTTTATTCCGACGCTGTTATATTCAATGTTCCGAAATATTTATTTTTAATAAAAAATGTGTTAAAAATTGTCAAATAGAATAATTGAACATTAAACTAGGCTATATGGATGAAACTGCACATGTGTATTAAAATGTTTAACCTTTTTATAAAAGGTATGCGAGCTTCATTTTAAACAGTATGAGCCTTGAAAGAACAACTTCTGCCTATGATGGAAGAACAGGGAAGAAAATTACAGCACCACTATCATATCCAAGGCTTATTGCTGGTGAGTATTAGCAAAAAACACTTGTATTAGAATAAACTCATTTTCTTTTATTGTATATTTTTGCATTATATTATTATTGTTATTATTAATATTTTTATTAGACAGTGTAAGGAACAATTCAATCTAATTGTAAGTCAAATTTTAATTTTCTCTTTAGGAGCCATTCCATCTCAAATGCCAAATTGCCCTAAATATATGTCATCAAGTAAATCCACTTCGCGTGAAGACCCTGAAACGAGAAGGCTTCGTTTAGAGAATGCTGCATTGAAGAGAGCAATTGAAGACAGCAACATCATATGAAAAAGAGAAAACATTTAACAGCTTAGAAGAATTGGAGGAAAAGCTATGTAAAATAAGTTTACCTGAAGGGTGGGTTTGTATTAAGAGACCAGAATATTTTACTATAATTTTAATGACTGTTGAGCAAGTGCCAAAAATTATTAAGTTTTCTTCATATCGACAAAGATCTTATACTAACTGTATTTTTCCAAGGAGTTGAGATTAAATCCCTGTCAGGTATGACGTTATCTCAAAAAACCAATGATATATATGAAGTTGAAAAAGAATTGATGCAATTACAAAAAAATTCTCAAGTGAAAGTATGGAAAGTTTCGCAGTGAAAGATATATAAATTTATCTCTGGGCAGTTTTAACCATTTAAATGAATTGCTACCTCATTATGAAAATCAAATTTCTTTTTTAAGAGAGCAAGTTTGTCTTCTTGGTGAACAGAAAAATCAGTGCAAGTATTCCTGGGAAGTATTGATATTTTGCAGTCTACTGCATACAACATCTCATGCATACAAGTTTTTGAGATCTTCAAAATAATGTTAATATAACTAGCCCATCAACTCTCTGGCGATGTGCAGTAAATTTGCAAGTTCTCCTCAGTTGGAACAAAATCCTGAAAATCTGTTAAGTTATATAGCATGAAAGTTTCCTTTGCTTTCTCCAGAAGACAAAACCGTTGTTCTCTTAATGGATGAGATCCATTTGAAACCCAATGTCGATTTTAAAGGTGGAAATATTGTTGGAAATGCAAGTGATAGTGTTGACTGTGCAACCAGTGCATGTGTTTTTATGGTTAGCAGTGTAATGTCACAATACAAGGAGGTTGTGCACATTTTACCCGTCAATAATATGAAAAGTGATATTTTGCATAAGTATGTAAAAGATATTATTATTGGATTAGAGAATATTGGATTTGAAGTTGTTGCTGTAGTTTCTGATAATCACTACATAAAAAGTTTCTGATAATAAAAAGGCTATGTCTTTGTTCAGCAATCCACCAACAGTGCAAATCACATATGCTCATCTTGCTAGTGCCAATCGACTGTTATATTTTATTGTTGATCCAGTACACATACTTAAATGTATACGTAACAACTGGCTAAACAAGCCCAGCCATGAATTTTTTTATCCTGACTTTGTTGATACTGGATCAAATTCACACAAGATTGCATCTTTTAATTCGCTAAGGCAAATGTATGCTTCTGAGCATGAAAATCCGTTAAAATATGGGGTAAAATTAACACTTAAGTCATTATACCCCTCATCAATTGAAAGGCAAAATGTAAAATTTGCCCTAAACATTTTCAACAGTGCAACATCAGCTGCATTAAGACAATTAGGGCAACAAAAACATTTTGATAACTGGCAGTCCACTTCAGATTTTCTTGATATCATTTGTAGGTGGTGGGACATTATTAATGTTAAGACACCCTTAAAGGGTCAAAGATTAAAAAATCCTTTCCAAGAACCAATGACTGCAAAGTCAGATCATTTAAAAGATTTTTTAAATCAATTTTTGAATTGGCTCAATAGTTGGGAAAATCTGGATGGATGTGTAAAACTTTCAGATGAGACACACAAGGCATTGAAACATACCACAGAGGCACTGTTAAAATTGTCTAATTATTTTTTAAATGAAAAAGGGAAAAGTTATTTTTTATTTGGAAAAATTCAAACGGATAACTTAGAAGATAGATTCGGCAAGTACAGGCAGCTTGCAGGTGCTCAATACCACATATCTGTAAGGCAAGTATTTGAATGTGAGAACAAACTCCGCTTACAGAACTTGTTACCATTGGTGATAAAATCGCATTCACTGGGAGATATTTGTGTGGATGCATCTTTTCATTTTAGTGTGTCTTGGTATTTAGCAATCTCTGGACATGATTTTGAAGCATCTAAACATAATGCTAATCTATGAGCTACCCGATAAATTCCTATTACTTTATTATTTTTCTCTTGACGATACCAATATTGACAAATTAATCAAACAGATGAAAACGCTGCTGTGAATTCTGATCTAGACTGCATTATTGATGACGAGGGCATAGATATGATTCCTGACACAGCATGGCCTTTACTAACTTATATTGCAGGGTATTGCTCATATGCAGTAATAAGAAAATAAAATGTAACTACTGTCAATGTTTCTTAGTATCGGAAACATGTGAAAAAAATCATTCCTTAATATTAGCAAATAATAGGGGTGGGTTGTCTTACCCAAGTGAGGATGTTATCAACTGTGTGACAACTGTTTATTTGACAATACAAAAATTAATTTCCAAAGATAAAGAAAATTTGTTTCTGCAGCAAAAAAATCAAAGAGCAACAGCAGTCACTTTAGCAACAAGAAATATTTTTGGTGATATTTTTCTAGGACATAATTGTTCTAAGCATCCTTCTACTTTAATAACCAAAAAAAATTGTTTACACAGCTGTTAACATTTTATTGAATAATTATACAAAAAGAAAAAATGACATATTAAATAAGAAAACAATGTCATCTTTAAAGAGATGTAAATTAAGCAAATATGTTTGCAAACATTGTACTTGTGTTGCATCATTATGTATATATCACTAAAAATATATTTATATTCATTATGTATTGAAATTGTAAAATTATTCAGTAATGAAATATTATACTGATTATAATTACGACATTATAATTATTCAGTATTATATTCAGTAATGAAATTGTAAAATTATTTAAGGGATTTAAAACTTTAGTTTGTTTACAATTTAGTTATTGTTAATCTTGTTTAAAATTATGTCAAAATTGTTATTAGGCTACAAATTAATCTAAAATTGTTATAAAATTTAAAACTTGGCTTATCTTAAATATTTATTGGCTTACTCAGAAATGTTCATTCATGTTTGATTTTTAAATAAACTTGTCATTTTGTGAAATTTTATGAATTTGATTTTTGATGAATTAGGTTGAAGCTTTAAATCCCTTAAATAATTTCAATTACTTGCTTCAATGTATCATTGTCATTAAAGTTGTAAAAATAATAAAAATTGATAAAATATTTTTACAAATTATCGTTTGCATTATCATATTTTATTTTTAAATCACTTTAATTCTAATGAAGTATAAAAGAATAAAATATTTTTTTATATTTTTATTTTTTAAATCATTTTAATTCTGGTGAAGCATATTGTTAACTTGATCTAAAATGCCAGTGACCGCCTACATTTTGTGATGTCACAAAATTCGTGGAATGGCCTTCTAGTTTAGGTGGTGTTGTATCAACGCACTCACTGCTGGGTGCTGTCCAATAGTGATAGAGAGCATTCTATGATATCATAACATCTTCAACTAATCGTAACCGCCAAGTACAGTGAAGTCAGGGCTAGCAAATCGCCGACATTAACTTTTTAACATTTGATTTTCTTAATAATTTATGAATGAAAAATTATGTGACTGGTTAATTATTGTTCCGAGGTGTTAGAATATTAATTTCAATGATAGAAAAAGATTGAACAAAGACTCGTTAATTTAAAACCATCAATTCAAAGGCCATCGCATTTTTATATACAGCAGGGAAGTCGGATAATTTTACCTAAGTCGGATACGAAAGATAATAGGCAAATTTCAAAGAAAATAGGTACAATATCTGAATGTATTGGCGATCAATCCAAAATCATTACGCGAACGACGCTACTCATCTACAGCGAAAGTGGCAGTTACGTTCGGAGGGAGGGTCGAAAAAAAGAAATTAATTTGACTTTATTTATCGTATTTATAGTGAAATCATTTTCATGGTAGGGTACCTCATTTTGTCAAAATCACTTTTCGTCACATACAGTTCGACTCAGGATCGTTTTGTTGATAGATTTAATTCGTAACTTATTGATGGTCTCTGGCGTTGATAGAACCATGGCCGCTGCCGAAGAAATAAGGAGTTGCACTCGTTCATTAAAACGAGATTACTTTAATTATTTACACATTTAATTAATAAATTTATAAAAGTTTCATTAAATATATAAAAGTAATGAAGATGGTTATATAAATAATAAAATTACTAGCTAATTACTATTTAAAATACTATGGGACGCTAAAATGAAATATTTCGATCTTTTTGAAATGTACACAATCACCGATAATAATTCGTTATTTCAAAAAAAAAAATTTTTTTTTTTAGGCCGCACTCCAAAATTTTCGATTTACTTGGGTTTAGAGCCGCAGCCTATTTTCGAAAAAATACGGTAATATTTTCTACTCTCTGAGATGTTGTTTAGTCTAGTTGAAGGGTTCCTGTCACTATCAGAAATTTTTGTATTCTATTTCTCACGTGAAAATTTGATAAAAACTCGTTCGGGTGAATAAGGAAAATTGCAGAGGTCCAAAAAAAAAAAAAAATGGCAAAAATTTTACTGACACAGTGATCATTATGTCAGGGAAATAAAAGCTTGAATTTGTCAATTTTTATTCAAAATTTATCTCTGCTAGAATGGGGCTTAAACACAAAGCCATAGAAGCTTTCTGACTTATTTTATAATAGCAAGTTTGGAATCAAAAAGCATTGTTTATTCACATATAAATTGGTAAGAGATAAGTAGTCCTTGATCAGATTAGTTTCCAAACCATTGTTAACTAAAGTGTCCTTTAGAAAGGCATTAGTTTCGGGTATGGGGTCGTTATGACAAAGGGATTCAGTGACAGACGAGACAATAATTGCTGACTGGATAATTTGACATTTTTAAGTATATCTACCAAGTTCTATTTTTTGCCTTTTCTTTAAATCCAAACACACCACATTTTCATTGCCTTTATCTTCTAAATGGTTGGATCAATTGAAAAAACACCAAGAATAAAACATTTATCATTTGTAGTGTATATCTGAAAATATCATTAAAAATAGGGATTTCTATTGCACATTTCAAATTTGACTTCCATCTTTGAAAATGGCATTGGTTTTTTGAAAACTGAATACACATTAAAACCCCTTGCTTAAAAGTACAATAATTCTTCCATTGAAAATACTCTGTATTTTAGAAGTTAGTATTGGTTCACTTTAGGTGAAACAATCTGTTTACTCATCCATGTTTACTGCTGGTGACATGTCATTTATTGCTTCATTTATTTGGTGCCTTCTGTGATTGGTTATTTAGTACTGGGGAGGTGCCATGAAGACAAGATATGATAACACTGGACGAAAAGTAAATACCATCCCCAGGCACCATTTAACTTCACTATGCCACTGAGCATACTACAAGTCAGTATTGGCAGCATTGAGGAAGCACATGAATTGAATTGACTTTGAATGCTCTTCTTAGGATGACTGAAGTGTGCATTCTTAAATTAAACAGGCAGAAACATCAAAATGGAAATCAAATACCCACTGTATTCACTGAATGATGACTACGATGTAGCCAAAATGCAGATTCAACTTATTAAATAATTTCTTCTTTTGGACAAGAAATGTGTGTTTTAGTCTTATTGTTATATTCTTATGCTTCAATCCACAGTATTTTGATTCGACATAGATGCGTTGTCATACTATGTTCTTGCAAAACCTTGCATTTGAGAGCTGCTTACATTTTTAAAATATGTTAGAATTTTCATTTGTTCATGACCTTCTTTTCCTCCGTTCCATTTATTTAGTATTCTGCCTTGGTTGCTTTTTTGTTGTTGTTTTTTATATCTTTTTTTTTTTTATTTTTTTTTTTTTTTATTTTTCATTCCCTCTGTTTGTGTTTTAATTGTTTCATTTAGGATTGGAGAATTAAAGAAAACTGCCATCCTGTGTTCAGTTAAGCGAAATTCAGTGACTCCTTGTTATGATGGGTAAAGTTTTTCTGTGTAAAACGAATGGCTTTCATGTTGATGGATTAACTTGCTGAAATTCATACTTCACAGATTTAATCTTTTGTTTATATCTTTAATCTCTTTTCTCCTTTATTGTAACATTAACATGTTTGAACATGGTGCAGGATCTTGTATTGCTAGGAATAATAAAAGAAGTAAGAAGACTATTATTAAAGATATATAACTGGTCCGAATCACTAGCACAGCCCTCGAAGGAGTGACAAACGACACTCGATCAAGGGCTGAAGGTCAAGGGCTACTCAAAAAACCCAGATTCCAATCATTAACGTATTTACCGTCTTCCCTCATATGAGTGTTGCTTGATCCCTTCCTTGAAGAAACCAGTCATGGGTTTGAGGATATTTTTAACGAAAGTGACGAAATTTCGCATGGAATGTGTCATGTTGCTAGGCAACAACAATGGAGGCCATAGGTCAATGAAAACGAGTGAAGTAGAAAAGAAAATCTTTTGTTTAGTGTTGCCTACACAAATAAAGCTTATTTAACAAAAATTTTTTGCCTTAAATAAATTATTAAATAGTTAAATATATTTTATCATTTTGTATTTCTTAAATATTCATTTTAGGTTAATTAAGGTAATTAATAGTTCATATGCTTAATAAAATAAACGAGAAAAATTTTTAAATACTGCTTCATATCAATTTATTTATTTAATTAATTTATTTATTTAATTAATTTATTTATTTAATTTAATTTAATTTAATTTTATTTATTTAATTTAATTTAATTTATTGATTGTAATCCAATATTTTCGTTAAAAATAGTAATAATTTTTAATAGCATAAATGTTAGAACGCACATATAATTTAAAAATATACATGCATATTCATAAAATAATAAAGGCATACATAATAAATTTCGCCACAGCAGTTTTTCTTCCCTCCCCCCGCCTTTATTCGTTTGAACTCCTCCTGTATAGAGCCCATTTCAAATGAACGTTTTTAATTCGTTTTTAATAAGACAGTATCTCGCAGCAAGATATGATGATACCTTTCAATTAAAGGCATTCTATAACTTGTTCGTTTTTCGCGCTGAAGCAAAAACAATGCAATGGCATGCCATTTTTACTACGAAGCGATGAAATGGCTGCCATGCTGTTTCACTAGATCAGCAAGGTGGAGTAGAGAATTCGCTCCTCAAGTGGCCAAAATTGGTCACTTGAAATTTGGAGTGGCAAACTCTCTGTACACTCCAGTATAACGCGTTAATGATGAGATGAGGGCAGATCTTCCCTTGAATGCGGTCGCTGGAGTAGGAAACCTTACTCGACTTGACTCTTACAGCGCCTAGTGATTCGGCCCTTACACATTTTGAAGCAATAGATGAAGCAATTGCTTCAAGATAGCTTCATCTACAGAGCCAGTGATTAACAAGAAGATTAGATGCATCTTATGTACAAGATTAGGATTGAGAAGCCAATCAGAATTGGCAAAAAAGTCCTAGTTTGTAGGACAAGAGAAGGCATCAACCAATCAGGGACTTTCATGAATTTTAAGTGAGGAATTCCCCAGTTGGTTGACTTATAGGTGCTTTTTGATTACATCAAGAACAAGGTCAAATTCAAAACTAATTTGATCAAAACAACTAAAAAATGACAGTTTAATAAAAAAAAAAAAAAGTCATTTTTAGTTGTTTTGTCTGAATATAGCAATTTTTTTAGTAGCTTAAATTTTCTGATGGCATTGATGAATTTAACAATACCGGTATTCTTTATAATTTATATTTTCCCAAAATTATGTTTACAATTAATTGGATATCTGGCAAATGCCTATTTTACATCTCCTTGAGTTAATGAATATTTATATTCATATTTCGGAATGACTAAAGACTAATTTATTGATAGGTACAACAAACACAAAGGTTCATTAACTCAGGAGATGGAAAGTCAGCATTTCTAGAAGTGTGATTAATAAAGACCGATCGTATTGCTTTAATAATCATACTCCTGCTTCTTTCATTAACATAGTGTGTTTCTTCTGCTTGTTTTGTGTTCCTACTAAAAGGCATGATGAGTGGCAATTTGTGATACATCCCCCCCCCCCTCTTGTCCAATAGTGTTGGGATTGTTTTATTTTCTGGTTTATATTAAACACCAAACCATAAAACACCCCCAACCCTCTCCAACAAGGGGGGGGGGGTAATGTGTATCAACTTTAAATTTTAGATTTCTTTTCATAGGTTGTTTATTGTGCTAATTCTTGATGGAAACAGTATAATTTTTATAGAAAAATTACAAAACATCATTACAAAGTATTATGATCCATCCTTCCACCGATAAGAAAAATTACAGTTTTATTGTAAAAAAAAAAAAAAGTTTGAAATGCTTATGTTTAAAAATTCAATTCCTTGTATGTGTGACGAAACACATCAATTCTGTAATTCAAAAATTAATCTTAATACTGATTATTGTATCCATTGCATGTAAATGTAGAAGTTTCCTTGTATGAGATTACTCATTTCATTTAATTCATTCTTCTTCTAAAACAAATATTTATTTGGCGAAAAATAGGAAAAATAGTCGAAGGTTCCTGGTTCAAACCCAGTCTGTGGAATTTTCTTTCTTATTTTTCATCAATTTTTCATCAAAACATCTGAGGTGTGGCATAGGATAAAACCTTCATCAAACATTCTTGAGTTATTCTTTAATGAGGTATTTGGTGTTTATATCATATTTGTTGCTGGCTTGGTAATTTGAATTGAATTTTAAAATCCACAATTTAGGATTTGGAGCAAATGAATTGGTGTAAATGAATGAACTTAACTAACAGGAAACTTTAACAATGAACCAAACTAACTTTTATAACTAACTCGTGGTTTTCTCATATCTGCCATCATTTGCGAGAAAAAAATATGCGACATTACTTTTTAATCATCCCTCGTATGTTTGCTAAAAATGATATTTTGTAACATTTTGTAACATTAATGAGCCCCCCTCTTCAAATGAATGTTTGTAATATATTCGAATACACCCCTTAAAAGAGGAAATCTTTGATCCCCCTCTCCCCAAGCTTATTTTACCATTCTGACTTTTGTCACTTTTTGATTTTTGTAATGGCTTGTTCTACAAGATAAGCCAGTTTAATTTTTAATTTGGTTTTATCATTATAACTAGCTTTTGAGTGTGATTCTTTACAGCATGATGTTGTGACATATGATGTCAGCTTAGTTTGTTTTTTTTATATTTAAGTTCGCTGTTGCCAATAATTTATTCACTTGTGTTTTGATTCGTCTCCATTTATAATATTTATTATTTTTTTGAACATTATAATTTTTTTTATGGTCATTAAGTCGTAATATAAGCGTGCTTTTATTAAAAACTCCAACAATGTGTCTTCTAATGAGTTAGCATTGTCGGCGAAGATGAAATTCTCGGTATTTCTGCGGATTCTGATTCGTTGGGACAATTGTTGCGGTTGTTGTTGTCTTTTAGAATTAATTAAGAGAGTTTGAAAAAAAACTTTCGGACGAGACGGATATATGATTTCTGAGTTGCGAAAATAAGTTTAGCTTTGCTATTAAGCCTAATCTCGTAATGGAAAATTCAGTCGGAAAACGGATCGTTCGGCAAGCCCGCCCTAATTAAGTTTACAATAATTTATGATTGTATTTTCATATGTTGCTAACTAGAATTGTAGTGTACATTAATGATGTTGCCCTTTTATTTCTTTCTGACTACTCATCGTGAGCATGTCGGCAAAGATAATTCGACGATGTTCCTTTGTCTTGTTTGCGTTGTTGTCGCTCTTCTGCCCCGACGTGTTTAGCAGTGAAGCCGCACTGGTCGGTGTTCCATCGAGGGAAATGCTTGGCGGCGAGTTGGTGAGTTATTGCATTATATTTGTTTGACGGCCCCCGGGAACTTTTGACAGTTTAATCTTCTATGTTTGAGGAGATACGAACAGTATGTTCTTAGTTTGCGTAGACTATGAACTATTGAGCGACTTGCATTTTAGAAGAACTGGAATCAGTTCACATGCAAATAGAGGAGTATTCCCAAGTGTATGCTTCGAGAAGAAACTTGTAATTTAATGTTGTTGTTCGCTAAAATTAATGCTTAAAAATACCAGTTAGTAGTTGGTGTAAGGTAGCGCAAGAGTCCAGTTGGCTATCAGTTCCAATTGCCTCAGTGTAGGTGTGGCGAGGTTATGCAGCTCTAGTGGCTCCACTGGTGTGCTGGTTGGCGGTCTCCCGTCGTGGGCACTGAGTGTGCATTAGTCAGTGGCCCAATGTCCGTTTGTGGGGTAATAGGCGCATTAGGCCGATTACAAATTTGCTATATTAGTCCGTAAAGGGGACTACGAAGGGTTACTGTGCCCCCCCTTCTAAATTGCATTTAGAAAAAAAGGGTGCACACAACGTTTTCCTGACGTTGTGAGTGACGGACAATCTTCATTAAGAAGAGACCGATGCAACAAAACAGTGGAAGTGCGAGCGCATGGTAGAGCTGAAGGTGCCTGCTGGAAAGGTGGCACAAACGTGGTTGGTAGTACAAGGACGTTGTTAAGCCCCGGCAGAAAATTTATTGGTAAAAGAGGTGTGTCTGCCAAGGTAGAGAAGACTCTTGAGATAAATTAAGCAGAATTAGAATAAGATGTAGTGGGGCCCCCTATCTTTTGTTAATGGATAATTTATGAATTTAGATCGTTGTATATATTGGTTAGTGAATAAATTATGGCAACAGTGTATATCGCTGTGGTTTTTTTAATAGTTTAAAACCCGTTATTGACTCTCTTTTACAGGTCTCGAACTCGTGATTGCTCTCGGGCGTGTGTGGAGGTTGCCTTTGGATATCCCCAAGTTATAGAACCTCCCCAGCCCCCCTGGAGCGTCACAATGTAAAGATAGAGTGTACTATGTAGAGAAAATGTAATTATCCTCAAATTTAAGAAACAAAATTATTCTCTCTTTGATAAATAAGATGCCTTTTTAATCCTTCTTCATAATTTTCATTGCACATTTACAAGCTTAACTGTGCAAATGGCATGACATCTTACCTGTGTGGATCAACGAGGTAGGAATGGATGTGCATTACCCGGATGGCAATGGTAGGGTCCATGTAAATTAGGGTCTAAACATGTAAATTATTCATGTTCTCTCTTTTAAAAGAGATGAAATGAAACATGTAACTCCATTGTTGTACAATGGATCGCTTGACTAATGCGGAGCTGGCGGACATGCATCTCGTCTACGGCAATCCCGACAATCCCGATGACCTTGTAGCTAAAATTGTTACAGCGTGTGGAGAAGTCAGTGATTCCTGGACATCTTCACCAGAGTTCGCGAGAATCTCGTCCGCAGACTAAACACCTGCATCGAGGCTCAGGGTCAGCATTTTTAACACCTATTGTAATGTCCTTCCTACCTCGTACAAGTTGCATTATCTCTGTAAGGGTGCATTTTTGGACTCGTGTTTATAGGAAAAATATTGTTCCCCACTACAAACTGCACATGGTATTTCATTCTTGACCTACCCTTCTGAATCACCCTGTATATATATTCAGCCAAATGATTGCGCAATTCAGGAAAGGATAAAATGTTTATGTCCCAAATATACTCTTAAAAAATATTCTCAACTAGCATACATTCTTCCGCTTATGGTGCAAACAACTATTCTGAACTTAATTTTTAATGATGAAAATAGGAAAAAAAATTCCACGGCCTGAATTCAAACCAGGAACCTTCTGCTGACTTTGCAGACACGCCAATCAATTGCACCAATGTGGACATGGAAGCATTAACACTATCTACATGTCCTTAGGGGTGGTTGGAGCAGTACCAGTTCGCAGACTGGAACTCTCTTTCCTCTGGCGTAATATTTGTTAAAGAGTAAGTATTAAATGGTCTTATGAGGATTTTTTACATGCCAAACCTGAAATGTTTAAATTATTGATGAAAATAGGAAAGAAAATTCCACAGCCTGGATTCGAACCAACAACTTCTGGTCACCGTGCAGATGCGCCAACCTTCTGCTCCAACCAGCCCTAAGGACATGTTGGTAGTGTTAGTGTTTCCATGTCCACAGTGGTGCAATTGGTTGTCGTGTTTGCACGGTGAGCAGAAGGTTCCTGGTTCGAATCCAGGCTGTAATTTTCTTTCCTATTTTCATCAATAATTTAAACATCTGAGTTTGGTGTGTAAAAAACCCTCCTAAAACCATTCAATATATTTACTCTTTAATTTTTAAGTATTAGAAAATTCCAAAAATTTGTCTTAAATAATAATTTGCAATAACTTGCCAAAGGTACAAAATTAAATTGAGTACCATTAAATCTATAGCAAAGTTTAATGACTTTTCCGATAACATTGTCGACAACTTATTCCATAGGCATAAGCTTCTTTTAAGTAGAAAGGATTCCATGAAGAGACCACAAGCCCTAAATTTATTTGTATTTCTTGAGCTGCAATTAACTGAGGGCCTGAAAAAGATTTTCAGTACTTGCAGTTTAAAAATTGCATTCAAGAGTGGGAATATTTTGAAAGCACTCTTAGGAAATCTTAAAGATGCCATCCCGCCTCTGGAAAAGTCGGGAATCTATCTATTTCAATGTGATTTTTGTGATGAAATCTATGCTGGTCAGAGCTCCAGAAATATTATTAAAAGGTGGAAAGAGCATTTAGCTCATGTAAAATATGGCAGTTTGGGCAAATCGAGCATTGCCAAACATATTTTGGACACTGGTCATGGTATTAGTTCAGATACTTTTAAGTTAGTTAGGTCTGTTAATTCAAGAATTCAATTAGACAGCTTTGAGAGTAAATGAGAGTATAGAAATTTATAAAAGGGATTTTAATAAGTTCTTAAGTATAGATAAAGGGCTGATCTCAAACTCTGTTCTGTTTGATTTATTTAATTGATTCTGTCTTCTTGTTTCTATTCTTTTTGTTTTTTATTATCCTTTACTAATTGTTTTTTTATTATTATTATTATTTATCATTTTGTTTTTTGATATCTTTTATTTTTATTCTTTGTTTATTATAATTTAAGTTTAATTTTTTTTTGGTTTTTATTTTACACTCCAGATATGAGAGCCATGTCCTCTTTTCTGATGCAGCTCCTATAACCAGACTCTACTGTATTTTCTCCTTTTTTATTATTTAACCTTTTATTTAGTTTACTTCCCATTCCTCTATTGACAAGGTATCTCCTCTTATTTTATTGGCTTATTGTTTTAACCATGTCCGATAGTCGTTAATATTCCTTCTGCTTAATCAATGGGAGATATTCTTGACAATTTGCTCCCTTCCCTCCATTTGTCTATATATTCTTTAGCATTAAGGCTTTTTTCTATTTTACTTTTTTGTCTCACTGCTGAAGATTGCTACTTGGTAGCTGAAATACGTATCCAGTATTTCATTTCTCCTTGTGGATTACATGTCCCCTTTTTGGTTGTTCCATTCCACAGATTTTGCTTAATTTTTGTTCTCTTGTTAATGTATAGTGTTCCGAAATGTTTTAGACAACTTTTAATCATTATATAAAAATAACTATTGCAGATAAAGAAAAATGGTTTTCAACAATTTGTTTATCAAATCAAAAAGTTTTTTTGGTATATTAGTAAAGTTCAATATACCATTTGTTGCACAAACAACATCCAAACGATATTCAACCTCTGCCCATGTTCTTGCCAGCATCGCCTCATCTACCAAACTAACTGCAAAAACAATGCGGGATTTCAAATTCGCCATACTTTTGACTTTTGTGTTTTACACTTTGTCCTTAAGAAAATCCCGCAGGAAAAAGTCCAGAAGTGTCAGGTAAGCTGAATGAGGTGGCCACAACTCGCCCAATCCACCGCTGAGGGAATTCAGCATTAAGTACATTGTGGACTGTTAACGCCCAGTGAGGAGGGGCACCATCTTGTTGGAAGAAAACATTTGGTTGGTCGTCCTGAAGTGGTGGAAATGCATATTGTTCAAGCATGTCAAGGTAATTGGTGGAGTTAATGGTTGGTTCGATGAAAAAAAATGGGCCAATAACTCGATCATGTAAAAGCCCGCACCACATGTTGACCTTTGGGCTGTCACGCTCAACTTCAAGAACTTCATGGGGATTTTGAGTTCCAGTGGTCATGAACTGTTGATGCCATTTTGCAATTTGGTCTCAAGTTGGTGGGTTCTTTCCATACTGTGTCCTAAAATTCCTTTGAGTTTGTGTTCCAGATTCAATCTTAATAAACCGTGCCACACATTGTACTTTCTCTACGCTAGTTGCCATTTTCCGGAAACCGTCACAGGAAGGAAGCTGCAGCGACACCTAGCGATATAATGCTGCATCAAAAAAACTTTTTGAGTTGATAAACAAATTGTTGAAAACCATTTGTCTCTATCTGTAATAGATTTTGTTTTTTTATATCATATATATAAAATCAGCCATGGGCTATGTCGCAACAAACAAAAGTATGGAGAGAGAAGTGTGTTAAAAATCTAGCAATGACAATTATATAGTCGGGTGGGTTATTTCTAGTAATGATTAAAAGTTGTCTAAAACATTTTGGAGCACTTTGTATTTTCAAAAAACAGAGAAATTAGAAAACTTGAAACTGATGGTGACAATGTCTTTAATAACCAAATACTACATGTTTGTAAAATTACAAAAGGTGTTCAAACTTTTGACCATGAGCAGTAGTGCATTGCCTCACAGCATCTTGTCATTGAATTTCTGACATGGGCAGAATCCTTGCAGTGTCTCTTACATGATCACTTGTAGTCACAATTCATGCTACCAGCTCCTTTGCCGAATCCACAGGAGAAATCTAAAGGGTTTAGGGCTTATGGTCAACAGTTTGAACACCTTTTGTAATTTTACAAACATATAGTATTTGGTTATTAAAAATGTTGTGACCTTCAGTATCAAGTTTTCTAATTTCTCCATTTTTTGGAAATGCATTAACGATAGAGACATTATTGTGAAAGTCTCAGACAGCCATTGCATGTATCCTGTTTGACAATTTTTTTATGTATCAAGAATTCATCTGCGACCCCCAGTTTATTGGCAAAATATTTTCAAAAGAAGGCCCTCTACCACTTCTAAAAGTTTGTAAACATCCTATATAGTTGAATATAATTGATTATGTATTTATTTTAAGAAGTTTATAATTTTTTATAATGCAAAAAATAATCTGCATACCTTTATATTGTGAGAAGCCCCCCCCCCCCCCTTCTCTAGGTTCCCACCCAGGAACGCCAAATATGACAGGCCCCTTTAAGATATCAATCAATCGCAACGAAATCTAAAGAATCGAGGGGGGTGGGCTTGTCATAGTTCAGGAGTGTTTTAAGAGTGCAAAAAAAAAATATCAAAAATGAACATAAGCTTAATTTAAGACTCCTTTAATTCCCAACAAAATTAACAGTAATCACACAGATAAACAAGGGGCACGTTCGACATGTGCACACTAAACGCACCTAATGACATCACTCAGTGCTAGCGGTGAAAAAAGTGTAGTGCATTTTGTGTGTGTCATGAAAAACAGGAAAGAGCACGAAAGTGGGATGTTCACCTCACCCGTGCTACCATGAATAGTATGCGTACTGCTGAAAATAAAACTCATCATAACATCTGCATGCATATAACACGCCGAAATCGATCATTACACAGGTAGATTTCAATGTCAGTTTAAACGATATGCAGAATTCAATTATTTTTATACCTGTTGGCTCTTTAACGGTAACTAAAATTCCGATCTATCTATCGCTACATTTCAAGCTCTAGGGCAGCGCCATCTTGCAACGCACTAAACGACTCTACTCCTAACCTAGGGTCATTTAGTGCGTGCACGAAACGCCCGGTAGTGCGCGCACTGGCGATGACGAACACGACCGGTTTCCATGACGAACACGTTAGTGCGTTTAGTGGACGCACAAAGACGTTTAGTGCGCGATGTCGAACGCGCCCTAGAAATGCCCCAAAAACTGAATCAATATTCACAACAGAGGGCCAGCGCTGGCTACATTCATGAGGGGCCCCTCAATATGCAAAATTTAAGGTCCCACCCACATGTATCCCCGCTTCATCTTAAAGACTAAATACCTTGATTACTAAAAAAAAACTGAATTACTAAAGCATTAATCCTGTAAAGAGGGATAAGAGATATCGCGATCGCAGACCACTGGCTCACCTCATCTTGCTGAGGTTTTCAGTCTAATACTGGTATGAGCATGCCAAGCCATGAAAGTTTCAGACCCCTGGTTTGTCGGCCGAAGAGCGTCATTCACAGAAGCCATGCTGAGACGCAACTCTGGCGTCGCGTGGTTCCTTTAAATATGATACCCAAGAGGGGAAACCACTGAAACCCTCTATGGTGACGCTGCTTCGAACCACGAAACAACCAAACATGTGGGTGTCATATGCACTAGCCACAGCGGGTATGTGGCTAGTAACTTTCACCACCTTGTAACGGCATAGGCAGCTATACACCACGCAAGTCAGACTCCTCAACAGAACGCAAGCCCCTCTTTATAGGGATACCCGACACCCATTTACAGTTAACATTAACATATACACTGAGTGGCCAAATTATTTTGACCACCCCCTTAATACAGTGTTGGGCCACCTTTCGCTCTTATTACTGCTTGCATTCTTCGGGGCATGGATTCTGAGATGTTGATAGGTTGTAGGAGGAATTTGAGACCAACTCTGAAGAACTGCACCTTCAATTCCTGCAGATTTGATGGTGCTGGATCCCGCTGCCTGATGGCCCATTCGATCTCATCCCACAAATTCTCAATGGGATTGAGATCTGGCGATTGTGCAGGCCAACGAAGCAAGGTAAACTCTCCGGCATGTTCTTCTAACCATCTGAGGACGATGCCAGCCTTATGACAAGGAGCGTTGTCCTGCTAGAAGTATCCATCCCCGTCAGAGTACACCATTAACATAACGGGATGTACTTGATCTGTGACAATACTTAAATAATCTTGGGCACGCACACGTCCGTGCAGAGGAATCAGAGGAATCAATGCCAAGAAAACATCCCCCAAACCATAATACTGCCGCCACCAGCTTGAATTGTTGTGGCGATGCAGGTGGGGTCCATGCTTTTGTGTTGTTTTCTCCATATTCTAACCTTGCCATCTGCAAGATGCATTTGAAATCGTGACTCATCGGACCACATGACCCCTTTCCGGTCATCTACTGTCTAATCCTTGTGCTCCTTGGCGAACTGGAGACGTCTGCTCTTGGTCGAGGCTGGCAGTAGAGGCTTTCGAACTGGTCGTCGGCTTCCGTAGCCTAAACTGTGTAATGAGCGGCGAACAGTTCGTTCAGAGGCGGTCACAGTTTGTCCTTGATTAAGATTTGCCGCTATTTGACGCACTGCTGCTCTTCTGTCGCCCTGGACAACTCTGCCCAATTTCCTTTCACCTCGATCATTGAGGAGCCTGTGTCAACCACATGCTTGACGTTGAGAGCCGGTCTTTTGCTTGGTAGTCCACTCTCTGTAAACATTAATAACTGCTGCTCTTGAACACTTCACAAGTTCAGCTGTTTTGCTGATACTGGTTCCGACACTGCATGCACCGACGATCATCCTGCGTTCAAACTCAGTTAAATCACGTTTTTTGCCCATATCGTCGCAAAAAACACAGTGCAACTGATGGTTCACCTCACCTGCATTCCCTTTTTATAGCTATCTAGCCCTCTAGCGGCAGCACTGTGATGCAATAGCTCATTTGCCTAAAACTGTCAGGTGGTCATAATAATTTGGCCACTCAGTGTATTTAATACAGCTGTTATAAACACGTCACAATATTTAATATTGGTGATGAATAACAGGGCGCTTATACGCAAGTCAAAACTACGAAGTTCCACACAAAATCGATGCCAGTACAGCTTATTATTCCCATGCACTGCACGAAAGAAGTTCCATTTTCCCGTTTGCAGGCCGTTAAAATTCAAAAACAATATCAGTCATAGTCACTCCCATTGTCACGTTTCGAAACCCAAATCAAAACTCAACTCACCGATGTTGATATCACAACTGCTCAGCCGATATACTGTCCTCTTCTACATCTTTCGCGGCTTACCTCCACACTGGCGGCACGGCCGCAGCAACGATCAACACATCGTGGCGATACAACGTCATCCAACATGGAACACCAGGCTTACTTGACCAAAACTCGCATACATAAATTAATCATCATTCATGTTTTGAATAAACTAGAATATTGGAGGATGCTTTCCAAAGAAGGTCATGATGCAACTCAGAAATTCTACAGGCACTAATAAATAGGCACGAGTTATGCCAGTCTTCTCCGACGTTCCATTCAACTTCGGTTTTTTTAACAGCATTAGGCCTTGGTACATTTTTCTGCACACACAAGAAAAAATGACCTTCTTTGTATGAAAGCTACCTCTTAATTCTTAAACTAAAAACAACAATACACTATATAGAAAACATGACATTGTCTGCTTGGAAGAGACAACCTCCCCAAGGGAACAATGTCACTATAACAAACATGACCACTGTTAAGAAGAACAATGCTTCGCAACAGTGAATGTTCAACTCTTATAACCACAACAATCGCATTAACACACAATAAAAACTCGCAATAACCAGGGTACAAAATAAAAATAATAAACACGATAAACAAAAAAACCCTATAAAATTCCCATTAAAACAAAACAAGTGGTAAATAAGAAAAAACAGGATTTAACCAATGAATTTTTTACTACAAATAAAGTAAACACAACATTTGAACAATAGTGAGGAAGATGAGTTTGTCTTCCACTGAGCTATATGCGGCAAACTGACATGGAATGTCACAGTATTAATTTAAAACTTCTCATGAAAAAATCTTATCTCTTCTATTCGTTTTTTGTTAAATATCCTTTTTTCCTTTTATCTTGTTCTGCAGTATAAAATTTTTTTATAAACAGCATTAACAAGTTCATTAAAAACTACAGTACTCTTTTTAATGTAACTATTCAATAAATATTTCTTGTCAGTTATTTATTAAGCATCATAAACCGTAAAGTATTTTTTTCTATATTCTTTTTCTTTTTATGATTTCTTTTAAGTGATTGTTTTTAATTGTAATTTTCAAAAGTCTTTTAATATAACGTATGGGTAAGTTTAGAATATACATGTTTCTCTTTCTTTTTCTTTAGCAAACTTAAAGGAAAAGCTGTTAGGTCAGTATTCAGCATTTAAAAATTAATTTTTTGATTTCTTTATTGTGATTTGTTCACTGTATTTGATGAGCATTATTGTACATTTGTATATCACAAGTTTAAATGTTAGATCTACATTAATGGTAGATTATACTACAAGAACCTCTTAGATAATCCCATTGCCTTGAGGTCTGATCAATGGCAAATTGGGGAGTTTTTCAGGACAGAGATTGTGAAATCAATTTAGCCATGAACATTACTACTTAACTCTTTATTTTAACATTTGCAAGTCATATACTGTAAAATGTTTACTGATTATTTTCCATTGGCAGCAGCACTGTAGAAAATTAATTACCAAAAAGACACCTGAATATTATATGAGGGTCACTTACAAAGTCTGGCAACAATTTTTTTTTGCAGGCAATGTGTTAAAGACGCAGAAGAAAACTCAACCTCTTGTCCACATTAAAGTTTAATAGCCCTTATGCGCATTTCGACTGCCCTTGCAGTCATCACTCGGCGGAATAGAAGGTATAATAGAAGAGAAGAACAAAATAAAATACAGAAACCGTATGGCTTCATCAAACCAGCCAATCAGAACGAATCAATAATTGACAAGATCTAATGACGTCATTTACAATAAAAAACGAACTAAGAATTAACAAATTTAAAAATAACAAGGAAAAAAACAGAAAATCTTTAGGTATTTACAGAATGATTAAATAAACGAAATAATACAGAATCCCCTAGAGGACCATAATCACTATTTAACAATAAGTTGGGAACTTTTTTCTTGATTTCCAAAGTTTCATATGCATCTAAATGTCGATTGTTGTTAACTTGGCGAAGAAGTTTTACATTTTCTTTCTTGATTCCGTGTCCAGTATCAAGTAAATGCTTTGTGACCTCTGATCTATTCGGTCATCCAAATCTCGCGTGTGCTAAATGTTCCTTAAACCTACTTTCAAGCACTTGTGCTAAGGAACATTTAGCATATGTGACATTCGGATTGTTTAGCACATTTAGTCCTTGTTTCTGATTGGCTGGTTTGATGAAGCCATGCAGTTTTTGTATTGTAACAATACTGCACCTCCCCCTGTGTTTGAGATTGAGGAAATGATTAGAGTCGAGAGGTGCAGAATTGTAGAGTTCGGAGCTGATATGTATCAAAGGGGTCTAATTGATTGGACACAAGTGATTGCATAAAACTAAAATTCAACTCTTTTTATTTAACCAACTTAGATAATGTTACACGACAGTATTCTAGAGGGCCCTCCTCAATATGCAAAGAAAAACAAGACAGCCATAGCTGCATTAACTCGTGCAGAACTACACAAAAAAAGCAATTGTATCCTTAAATCCTAATATCATCTACTGTGGCAGGGTATTAAATACCTGATTGAGCTTTATTTTCAGTGAGCACTGTACTAAACCAAATAGGCTTTATGGGCAGCATGCAAAGTGAGGCATTAACACGATTTTGGCTTATTAAAGCGCACTGCACAAAGAACCACCGCCTAACAGTCTATGTTGTGACGTGGAGAACGCCGTGTGGCTCCTTTAACGCCCAAGATCTCTACGACCATCTTTTTTGTTGGGGGGGGGGGGCACGAAAACCCCTGTTTACGTGTTCTTTGTACAGTTCACTGCTCTGCAATACTCTTCCCAGTCAATGCGATGTCACCATTTTGAACCAAAGTCTACACGCCGCACAATCAGCGAGCGCAATACAGAACCGGTGCACACCACCAATGAAAAAACTGCTCATAAGCAAAATGCGAGTGCATGTGTAATTAACGGTGATCAACACCATTAATACAATAGGGCTCAACAATCCACATAGAGACCCTTAAAACAAGACTTAATGCTATCAATAGCTATTACAGACTCAACAGACGGCAAAATACATCTCAGACATCTCTCCTATTTCTTTTGTTTACTTTACGCGGAGGAACACTTGATCAGACTGTTACTCAGACGGTCCATAAGCCATTTTACTCCACATGCGAGAGTCAAAGTTCTTTGCAATTTTACACAGAGTTCCTAACATATTGAGTGTCAGGGAGGCATAGGAATCTTCAATCGGACGCGCCAAGTCGAAAAAAAACAAGTGAAAGTGCACTCACCAAACAGATGTCATCTCAATGGGCAGGAACTAATTGTCGCAAACAAGGGTATACCTGTTGATGAGGTGTTATGGGGAAGATCGGCGATGAGCGCTTCGAACGCCAACTTCACAAGAAAACGAGAAAGAAACTTTGTCTTCTTCCATTTCTTTCCAGACATCAAAAAAAAATTAGCAGCATCATCGCTGTGTTGTGCTAATAACTTAATAATTGCAATGTATTCTTAGTCTTCGTCAAACGGACAAGTTCCTTAAAATACATCCAATCAAATATGGCTGCATGTATGGAATGCATTTGAAGAGCGTCTCTTCACTCTCTGAGTTTCAGAATATATATATTTTCACAACAATAACATACACTCATTATTAAAAAAGAATTTTGTTGTCAAAACGATTTTAATCTTAACAATAAACCCCCGGGAGACCGCCACAATTACCACAAAGCTAAACACGACAACAATGGAGCCCCCAAAAATTGCGATTTTTCTTTTATTTTTCCCCATCGGATGCAAATAACACTTCACATGACATGAAATGTCAGAGTATTTTATTTTGTTTTATTCTCTTCTATTGTACCTTGTATTCCGCTGATTGATGACTGCAAGGGCAGTGGAAATGCACTTACGGGCTATTATATTAAACTTTATTGTGGACAAGAGGTTACATTTTCTTCTGTGTCTTTATATTTATCCACAGTTACTCAGTTTCTCCATCTAAGGCAAATGTCTTGTTATACAAACATTTCGTAATACACATATACATATTCTAGCATATATTTTGCCTCCCCTGTTTGATGCCACCCCTGAGTGACCTGTTGCCCCAATTGTGACTTTCCCTCGATGCAGATGACACCACGAAGTTCTGTGAAAAAACTCCTGTCTTAGCAGGTCTCTACACGGTCCTTAATGTCGACAGCCATGTAGATTTTTTGGTGGTCTCATATGAGGGTAACAATTGTTCCGCCTGAATGCTGCTCCCCATTCACAGTTACCTGCTGGGTCGTAGATCCGGGTAATTGAGGACACATCCTGGATCACTGTTCCTTGAAAATTGTTCCCCCTCAGACCCGTTAAATGAAGGATTGCATGTGAATTGCTTTATTACGCCTTCCCCTCCTTGGTACGCTCGAATACTGTCAGATGCTTATTCAGTAAGTCCTATTTCTCTTGTTTGGAAATAGGGATTGTTTATGTTGGCCCGCAAGCAGGACGTGAGTAGTCTAATGCCAGCTTCTAAATTGTAGGATTTGTGCTTCAAGGAACGTAATTAAGTCGGGGTTCCGTATATGCTATCGTAGTTATACTCTCAATATAAATCTTTGCTACGATTAAATATCGTATTCTACTATAATGCAAAAAATTTTGACCTGAAAAACCACCTAAATTTGGGGGATCGCATTATACAAGAGGGAAAAATTAGCGCTACAACAGCTGGGAAGGATGGGGAGGGTCTGATGAACTTCAGATGAAAATGGTGTATAACATTGAATATATTGGTATATTAGAGTGCATTAAACAGTATATACAGTACATTAATTCGCTTTTTATCTCAATTTACCATCCACTTTTATGTCGCCAAAAGCTAACGGGAGGGGGGGGTAAAACTAACTTTGGTCTGATATATTTCAAACGAAAACTAGCATAAAATATTTAATATACTGGTATATTACAATATATTATATACAATATAAAGTACATTAATTCCCTTCTCAATTTTTTATCTCCAAAAGCTAATGCTAAAGTGAATTAATGCTAATTTTTTGGGGAGGCCGTGCCCTGGTGGGCTTTCACTGAATACAACTTCTGTGAAGTTAAGCTACATCAGGCACGACTAGTCACTGGATGGGCGACCATCAGTGATAGACAACCTTCACCCCCCCCCTTCCCCCGGCTGCTGCGACTATCATACAGCATCGTGAATTCAGGTCCATCCAGGGATCCAACTCGTCTGCCTCTGGCCATACAGGATCCCAATTCGTAAATAAAATAAATAAATAAATAAATAAATAAATAAATTCTCAAAAACAAGATGGCGATGCCATTGGTGAAAAAAATCACTATGACCACGTTTTATTATAATTTCTCTTGCTGCCATTTATTGATAATAATTGAACAATATAAGCATGACATTAAATAAATTTGTAACAATAAAGGTGAAAAGTGAAATAAATTTTCGACCAGTAAAATTTTTAACAGCCACTGTTTTTTTTATCTCCTGAAATTGTCAAAGAACGTTTTATAAAGTTCAATTGAATATTTATTTCAGTACTTAATACGTGAATACATAATGTGTACTTTAATAATTTCAAAAAAATGAACATGCAATAAAAGTACATGTTGTCTACTGCAACTGTATCGTTTTTGTCTTCTGCAAAATTACCGTAATTTTCGGGAGTAACGCCGCACACGCCAAAATTTAACAAAAATGTTAAATCTCCGGGAGTAGCGCCACGGCGGCCGATACGCCGCA
>JAHWFO010059599.1:69456-87451 GCA_023313115.1 Rhysida immarginata
TATAATCGCGTTTTATAAGAAATTCAATAAACAAACCAAAATTCAATGTTTATAAGATATATTTTATTAGTCGAATCCTTCAAAATCCGATGTTTCCGAATCGGAATGAAATAAAGATAAACGGTCGAAAGTCAAAAGTCGTTGGAGAGAGAAATACTGGGAGATTATGCTCGTCGAAATTGAAACCAAATACTGATTGCCATGAAGCCAAAAGCGACCCCTTATATATCGCAACAGGTGTCATAATAGCGGGCATCGATTATTCTGATTGGTTGACCTCTAGCGGGCGTCGATTATTCTGATTGGTTGACCTCTAGCGGGCGTCGATTATTCTGATTGGTTGCCCTCTATTGACGAACGCGAAAATTATACCAATTGATCATTAGCCAAATGGCCTCTCTGGGCAAAAAGCCACACTAAAAGCGTGGATTATTTGAAATAATTTATTTCCTGTTGATGACTGATTACACTGCGCGATTTGCGGAAAACATCGATGTTCAAATACATCGATGTTTCCAAAGGCGTTCGATGAAAATGTCCATAAAAACCATCGATATTATAAATTCGTCGATAATAAGAGTGCTTTATTATCGAGTGAATCACCCGCTGTCGATGAATGATCACGCTCGATCGTGAACAGAGTGAATTTTTAATCATGTGTAGAATCTATCTCTTTTTTTTTTTTGTAAAATCTCCGGTAGTAGCGCCGCGGTGGCTGATACGCCGCACACGCCGAATTTTTAACTTTTAATAACAGAAACGCCGCGGCGTTACTCCCGAAAATTACGGTAAATAACATTTTATTATTTTTAATAAACCACCATCTGTAATGTATTAAGGAACTTTTTGAAGAATCAGGCAAAATGAATCAGATTTTGAATTTTTTAATTGTATAGATCCAGATTATTCATTTTTCAAATCGTAAAAAATAGAGATTTTTCTGTACATTCCTGCATATTTTATTTCTTACAAGTTAGCGACAAATCAAAAAATGGGGATCGCATTATACAAGAGGGTACAATTTTTACTAGATTTTTGGGCTCTAAAAATGGGATCGCAATATACAAGAGATCACATTATAGTATAATACTTACAGTAAGGAGGGAAAAAAACAAACTATAATTTCTTAAATTGTAGCTTTTATTTGTAAGTTTTTTTGTCTATTACATCATTGAAAAACGATCGTTAGTAAATATTTTTTTCTTATATCAAATTGTTTGATTGTTTAATAGTAAGTAGTATTTAAAATAGTCATTATTGTATCCACTGAACATTTAAATTGCGCAATTTTAGAATTTATTTACGTGCTTTCATGCAATTGTTTTGGTTTGAATTGTTATAATATTTTTGGTGGGTAAAACAAGATTTTTGTGGAAGGCAGTGGACATCCAGTAACGCCAATGATCACCTTGGCGACATCTTTCCCTTGAAGCCATAGGAGCGGCTAACAAGAAAACAACTCGCGATCCGCGACCAAGTTGAGTAAAGGCTTCTCACTTAACTACTTTCGGGAAATAATGTGGCCTTAGCCTTCCATGTGCCTGGGAGGATTCTCAGGAACTGGAATTCATAGGGCCAATCAATCGACAGAGCCTCCTAGATAGGCGCCTGAAAAAGAACGTCAGCCACACCGTAGTTCACTGCTCAATGCTCCAATGTTACAGATAAGTGGCCTGATCTATAATTTTACCATATGCCGAGAGCAAGAAGTGATTTTACCTTATGTCAAAGCATGACAGGCCCTAGATGTCGAGAATTTTTTATTGATGGATATACACTGACACATGCAAACAGAACGGGAAAATCTTCAAAAATTACTGAGTTGCTTGCGGACCAACATGAAAATCTTGAAAAATATAGGAAACTTACAAATATTCCCTTGTTTGCCTGTGGTATGGACATGTAGCAATACCTTCAAGATTTGAAAAATCAAGCTCACATACAAGAGCAACCTTTCAGTATCTTAAAAAGGTTCCCAAAAGGAGAATATTATGCCAGAATCTGTGGATAAACTTTGAATACCGGAACAAATAAATAGACCACTATTCCACATAAAAATTTATTCGTTTCGGTATTAAAAAGGTTGTTTCCCGAGTTAGTGCAGCCAAACATATCACATTGGATTTTCGAGACAGTCAACCACGCTCGAGTCTGGGCAATCATCAAAAATACCTTACTGGACCTATTGGGTCCCCACTGTTCTGGGGAAGAAGAGAAAATTGTGTAACTTGTAACAGATTAAGAAATTGAATGCTGGTACAAAGGACCCAGCATGTGGACTTTCTCAGGGAGAGAATAAGGCCTTCAACCGGAACGGGAAGCCATCATGCAGAAAAAGTCCCAAAATACAGAAGACAAAGTGAAAACAGAACAAGTGCCCGAAACCGTCCAAGCCCCGCTGGATAAAGTGAGAGTGAGGTTCAGATGCTTTGGTTGGAGAAAGGCCAACACCCTGCTGAAGAATTGCAATTGCCAGAAAATGCAATTCAGATTAACCCAACCAATGCGATCTGCAGGGATGTTGGTGTTGTAGGGTAATATTGGAGCATCTTTGGATACTCATAGAAAGGACTAATGGTAATGGTTACCTGGGGAGTTCAGGGTTCCTTCCCTCGTTATACCATACTTTGAACTTAACTTGTGCTTTGCAGAAGGCTCTCAGGACGTTTGGTAAGAAAATAGGACTTCTTATGAATCGTTTTCAAAAGCTTTCAGGCTTTGCTGGTAATTACTCTCACATTATTCCTTATATTAAATGGTCCCATACTTATAACAAAAAAAACGTTGGGTGGTCGATTTTTTTTCTCCTTTTTTGTTTCTAGCTCAAGGGAGTCGAAATTTACATTTAGGCGTTTTGGTGTCTTATGATAATCAATTTGCTTTTGTTGGAATTACAACAAGAGAAAGATAAACTTTGGTTTAAAAAAATTTTTGGAGGTAGTTTTAAATTTACTAAAGTTAATTTTAACAGAAAGAATTTTGATCACGTTTGTATAAGCTTTATGTTAAATAAAAAAGTTTTAATTTAAACTCGGAGCAAGAAAGGGGGCAATTTAAAGGTAATGGTTTCAAGTGCTTAGTCGAATCGACATCTCGTCTTCCGCCCTCTTGTGGTTGACTAACATGTGCATTGATGACCGAGAAAGCGTTACGAATCCACCAACAGTCTTCTGAGTCGAGGGTTCTACTTTCTACCACTTGCTGATCATTCTACAGAAAAGGAAAGAAAATACAACCATACAGACAGGCAGTGGCTACGTAAGCATCATTGTTTAAAAGTTCAACCAATAGACCCATATTAATATGAATAAACCGAATGTTGATGGAATACTTGGTAGCGTCCGAAAGAAGTTTAATGTCCCAGGCAACTGCTCATGGATACAGCTGGTTACATGGGCAGATGCAAACCAGGAAGAAACATTCACTTCGAAGTCTTTTCATTTTGGTTAGCATCTCCATGTCTATTGCACAAAATGTTTCTAAATGTGATCATCAGACAAGGAGATGTCGATAAATCTTATACATAAATACAGGAGCCAGTCCTAGCAGAATGATAAAAGGAAGGGCATTAACGGGGAGGGACTGGGAAAAGTGGGAATTGTGAAGTTGGTATGGGTTAATAGGCGCGTTAATACTGATTCGGGAGGCCAAAGAAATTCCTAGGCGTTAACGGTGATGGTTGTAACATGGATGCAACGACCAGGTTTGCCATATTTACAGGTATTTCATGCCGTCTCCAAACGTCGTCAGGAGGTCAACCCCGGAGGCTATGGTATTACACAGTTGGATGAACAACAATCTAATGGCCCACGAGGGTCATAACAAGGCATTAAGCACATTAACATTGGAAATAGAACGTTCAAACACACATTATGGCATATGGCAAGATTATAAATCAGGCCACTTATCTGTAACGTTGGAGCGTTGAGTGGTGAACTGTTGTGTGGTTGACGTTCTTTTTCGGGCTCTTATCTACGAGGCTCTGTTGATTGATCGGTCCTATGAATTCCAGTTCCTGATACACGGAACGACATCTTCCCAGGCACATCGAAAGTCGTCATGAATAGTGAAGATGTTTTCTTGTTAGTCGCCAAGATGATCATTGGCATTACTGGATGTCTACAGCCTTCCGAAAAAAATCTAGCTTTACCCAGCAAAAGTATTATTGTAACGGCCAGTTTTGGCGTTACAATTTTGTCTTTCTCCTCTCTCCACTCCCCCCCCCCCCCTCCTTTTTGGTCTCGTGCTATTATCTGGACCGAGAGTTAAGATAGACATGACGAAATTGTTTTGTGTAAATTGATTGTCGACGTGAATTATAGATGGTCCTTCTGTTGTGAAGAAGTATAAACAATGATCGAAATCAACAATGTTTCGCCAACAAATGAGTTTTGTTGTACGAGCTGCTGGTCGTTAAAAAAAGGAAATGAATAATATAAGAAAAAGTGAAGGGTAGAACGACGGCCGCCATCAGACGAGGCGGCAAGGATGGAAGCGACTACGATGGAAGGGATTCGGAACTCGGAGTCAGACTTCCTGATAATCCTTTTCTACTCTGAGGTTTTAAAGAAAACTTACCTACATTGTACACGGTGATCGACGTAGTAGTTCAAAATCCGACGTTGATATTGATGTTTAAGAAGCGAAAAAGTTATGAAGATAAGAATGACTTACTTAACTTCGAACCGAAAAGATGTGATAGAAAACAAGATGTTCTGGTATTATGCATAGTATTTGGGCCATACGGTCTAAAATCTGTTTTTTTTTTTTATTGTTTTTTCTGCTATTCCTATTTCCGCAGAGAGTAAAGAACTATTGATCGAGAATTGTAGCGGTGGACATAATCGATTTTCCATGGAATACAACGTAGAGGATGTGCTATCCCTGTAGAGAAATCAAGCATCGCAAGAAGAGTGTGATGACAACTAAGAATGTGTTGGTTCCGTAAGATTTAGCCTTAAGGCTTTAGCGCAGTAAGAATCCCACTAACACCCTCAAATTCGTTTTATTCTTTGCGGATTTGAGTTTCCCCTTCCTCTGACCCGTTATTATTAGCCTAGCGTTAGTATCCCTTCCTTTCCTTGCTGTTGCTTACCTCTGCCACGAATGTTTGAGATAAAAAATATAAAAATGGCTATGATTCTTCATCACGACGTGTTTAACGCTAAAACTGAAAAAAAAAAAAAAATTTAGCATTACGAAAAAAAAAAAAAACAATAAGAAGATTAAAAGGAAAAAAAATAACTAGAAATGGATATAAAAGAATATTTCTATTTAAATAACTAAAATACTTACCAATGACTTTGTGTAGGCGTCTTGTCGGACTCTAAAATGATGATGCGCGATTTAGGACGTATTGCAGGCGACGAAAGCGACGCTTAAAACTAAAAAGAAGGATTTTGTGTTTATTTGTTGATACTTATCTGCGATGATCTCGCGAATTTGTTAAACTTTGAACTGCTATTGGTTAAATTGAATGAATTATTTAGAAGTAAATTTAGTAAATATATATATATTTTTTTTTTGAACGCCCGGCGGCGAAAGACGAATGATTCACCGATGTAGAGACAATGAAATATTAGTAGTCTACTCATAAGGAATGTTTCTCTAGCCAATTGTAAATTTCGTGTACTACAGATTGCAAATTTCTGTAGTACACGAAATTTTTGCAATAAAGCCCCGGTTTTTTTGTCAGACATAGTTGTCTATGAACAAATCTTAACTTATTCCTAGATACGATGAACCAATCATATATGTTAGTTTGTTCTTTTCTTTCGTCTTTTGATAGCTTAAAGAGAAGTTAAGTATTGGGGTTAATAGATGCTTTGAATAGTATAATCATTTTTAACAAGGAACTCGAAATCTTCTTATTAACGATTCTTTTGTTTTTATTCCCCGTTTAGGAAGAGCTCTGTACGGGGGAGTGTTTAATCAATCAAGAAGGAGAACCTCACATATTTTTGCCCGTTACATTATAACAATTCAAACCAAAACGTTTGCACGATAGCACGTAAATAAATTCTAAAATTGCGCAATTTAAATGTTCTGTGGATACAATAATGACTATTTTAAATATCACTTAGTATTAAACAATCAAACAGGTTTGATGTAAGAAAAAAATATTAACTAACGATCGTTTTTCAACGATGTAGTAGACGAAGATTCTTTTAAATAAAAGCTACAATTTAAGAAATTGTTATATTTATTTATTTATTTATTTTATTTATTTTTTTTTTAAATAGGGAGTGCAAGTGTGAGTTCAATCCTGGGTGCTCTTCAGTCACATGACTTGATTTGGTTCCAAACAAGTCTTCTCGCTTCGGGATTTAACATTGGTTCCAACGCAGAATGGAATAAAATTGCTTTGTATAAACCCAGTGTTTATAACACTTATAAGATGTGAAATTATAGAGTTTCTCACTGCTCGAGAAGGAGCCAAACAGCGATTTACACATTTATCATTTTCCAAATGAAAGAAAGAATCGCGAACGATGGCATTCTTTCGTTAAGTAATTAAAAGTGATTAAAAAGCGTTCTAATATTTATTTATAAATTATATAACGGTATTAAATGTCTTAATAATAATATAAATTACACAAATTCACATAATAATTTAAGAGATGTCCTTTTTACTGGCCGCCCGTTTCAACGTTACTAGTATGTATATTTCATTTCCTAGGCTCTCGGCCCCTTCATCGCGCAAATGACGTCAGCTGTGATATAGTAACTTGCACTCCCTATAGTTAAACATTAATATTTGAGGGAAAGCCACAATCGGGGCAACAGGTCACTCAGGAGGGTCTCAAATTGGTGAGGCGAAATATACGCTACAATATGAAAATACATAATGTACTTTACCAATAATATCTGTTACATGGGTTATTCAGGAAGTATTGTAGACAAGGGAGAGGAGTAAAAATAAAAAATATGCATATCATGTCACGGTTGCCTGGTCAATACCTGTTTATGTTGCCATCTCCTATAGAGACCATTGTCTGTCTTTCTCTTAGCATTCTGCGATCACGTCACGAGCAACGTCGGTACGAACAATCTTAGGATGTCCTGTATGAGGCATGTCAGTACTTGCTATTTGTCCACATTGGAAAACTGCTATCCACCTTGCAACGGTTCTGTATAAGAGTGCACGATCTCCAACAGCTTCTACAAATTGTTAATGACATTCCCTCGTGTTTTGACCGTGAAACACTGCTATTTTTATATATGCATCTTGTTCTAGCCGACTCGCATCCATGCTTGACAACAATTGAAAATTAACTAATTTTCCCTTCCTCTGCCGTCCTTGAACATCTACACCATCTAGCACAGTGTCTGCCAAACTTTTTTATCTTACGACACTCTAGGTGAAGAGAATTTATTTTGTAGCACTCCAAATAAAAATCCCCAAATTACCTCATGGTGACTCGCGCTCGGACGGTTCATGGATGTTATTTACCTATAATTTTTCGTATAATTATTTACCAAATAAATCTTTTGCAGCATACCTGGAATCATGGCACACAGTTTGGCAGACACTGATCTAGCGGGATCATTAAATACCAGACATCTCGATGTCATTGCTGCATATCGAAAAATGTGGATCACTGTCTGGGATTCCACTGAAAAAAAATAGTTGCCATGACTTTGTAAGTGACCCTCATATACCGTGTGGCAATTGAAAAATTAACACCCAGAAAGAGTGGTGTAACCACTGCTGATACACAGAAGTTAAATGGGGTCTTTAGCATATTAGCAAATTTTTAAGCTTGTGGAGTAATCCATTTTCACTGCAGGAGGTGCAGATGTTCATGTTTTAGATGTATAAGGTATTATGAAACTAAATATCTGTATTTGTTTAGGTATACAGTGCTCTCGATAATATCAACATAAAATTTTTCTTCACTTTTTTTGTTTTGTTTTGGAAATTTTGTTTTGTTAGGCTAAAGATCATGAAACGTGCCTGTAAGTTGTTCACCATTCACCATTTGCCCAGCTAACAGAGTTTGAGTAGGGGTCACATAGGGGCCTTCGGGAGGCAGAATGGCCCTTCTGCTGAATTGTGCAGAGAATTGCATGAGAGGTGTCTGCAGTGTATGGCTATTGGAGATGTGGGAAGAGGAAGGATATCCACCCACAGGCATGGTTCAGGACAGTGCAGCCTTTCAGATGAACATGAGGATTCGAAGCATTCAAAGAGCCACTCTAGTAGACCAAACAGTCACATCCATTCAATTCAGAGACATAGTCACAGAAAACTTCTCAGCTCGGTCCATCCAAAACATCTCCTGGAATCAGGATTGTGGTCGTAGGTTCCTTTGGCAAAACTGTCACTTGCACTCTGACACAGTCAAATGCACCTCTGCTAGTTCCAGGAACAGCTGATGGGAGGAATGAATGGAGATCGGTGGTGTTCAGTGATGAAAGTTGTTTCATGTCCATCAGAACCAGTGGGAGAAATATGCCCAGTGGAGGCACATTCCTTTTTGTATACACCTTCAACACATTGTGCCCACTCCTGGAGTAATTGTGTGGGGTGTTATGCTCTTCAGCAGTCCCTTGCATCCTTTGTTTATGTAGAGGAATTTGCATCTTTGTTTTTGTTTTTTTGTTTTTTTTTTTGACAACATGGGAGACATGCTGTTCCGGCAATACAACACTGGTCTACATGCAGCTCGTGTAAATCAACATGATCTACAGCATGTCTATCAACTTCCCTGGCCATAATGCTCACCAGACTTTTCTCTAATCGAACATGGGGATGGACTGGACAACATGTCATCTGTGCCCATTAACCACTTAACAATTCTTGCCTATTATGCCTACATATAGAATGCACATGGAATGACGTTTCTCAAGATTATATTTATTTATCATCTGTATGTTCCAATACATGTCAGAACACCCAGGGGGGATACACATTATTAAGTAGAAGAATGGAGCTACTTATTGGTTTCACAATGTCCGTCTGTCCCTTTCATAATTTCTGCATTTTTTGAGGTAGAAGGTTAAAATTTGGATATAGCTTACTATGGGCTAGTATACCATCACTGTTTAGTTTGGCTTTGATTGGTCCACTGAGTCGGAGTTTCAGGGGTGGGAGTTAGAGGGGACCAAAAGGTTAACATGCATTTAGGAATGTAAAGGAGTGAAATTCGGTGTGCATATTTCTCTAGGCAAGTTCAACATTACAATGAAGTTTGGGCCAAATTGTCCCAATGGGGTTGGAGTTGTGGGGATGGTAGCACTTGGTCTTTAGAACTATGGCAATATAGGGCATGTGATATTGTGACAAAGTCATTTAATTTGAATTTTTTTAAAGGTTATAGTAACCCTCCTTTTAAAAGGGTCACATGACACTATCATAAATCCAGCAGTGTCAACTTTCCACGTGAGGAATTGTGAAGTAGAAAAGCCCCAGATTGATATCGAAGAACGCACCATGCGGCCGTTAGGCCTAGCACCCGATGCGATCATTACTTACTTATTTGAAGACTGTATTCAGTGAAAAGTATATGTTATCCGGTTGTAATGATTATAAAGGAACTCTAGAATATAAGAAGACTGAATCTTAGAATTAATTTTCTGTTTTTTATTAAGTTTTGTTATCATTGTTAGCCGTGTGTAGTTATGCTTCGACGCTTGGCATGCTGGGAACTCTTGCTTCGCTGATCGCTGTCTTCTTGTTCTCTCTCCTTCTATACCGGAAGCGTTGTGAGCATTTCTGGCCGTGCCACCAGGGGCAATCCAAGGATTCGCTGCGGGATTGGCCTGGGTTATAAAAGGGGGAAGCGCGAGATTCAAGGGCATTCCGGAATCAGGCTTGCACGAGTAAAGTACTCCTCTTCAGTAGACAGGATCAGTCGAGATCGTTGAGACCCAGCATGGTAAGATAATATTCAACCTATTCTTGATTTGCATTGTTGCTTCTTTTGTTCTTTATTCTGTGATACCAAAATGATTCAGTTGCTACCTACTTGTTTAAATATATTGCTTATTTAATTTTTTTGAATTATATTAATGATGTAAGATCCATTCTTATTAATATCAGGAGGACTTGTTTTACCTGCAATTTAATTCTTGATCCCAAGTGTATGCAACCTCTATCTATTATTATTGAGCCTTTTGTTTTATTTGTGGCACATTTTGATGTTCAGCATAATGATTAGCCAACTTAGAATGTATTGCTTTAAATTTATGAATTGTCATTAAGTCTTTGCTATCCAACCTTATACCTTGACTAAGCTTAATCGTTTCCCGATACAATCACAACCCATTCACCACAACTGGCGCAAATTCAATGAACTGCAGCTCTACAAACTGGATGACAGTAATAAACTTAAAGAAAGATTAGTCAGGGTCATGGGAAAGAGGGCTTATAGGAAGGATGTTATGAGGGAATTCTTCTTGGCTCAGCAGGGAAAAAGGGAGAGCGTGGAGGAATTTGCTGCGAGGTTTGAGCACCTTTGGGATAAGTTAATAGAATACGAACCTAGTATGGAGCCTCAGAAAGGAACTCTCTTACTAAAGCGGTTTACTGAAAACCTGCTTCCTGCACATATCAGGACTATCTCCCATAAAGAGCCTGATACCTTTGAGAAAGCTGTGGAGGAAGCTATAAAATCAGAAGCCTTAGAATCCAGGTCCAATGCGGGGAATTGTAATGTGGGCGTAGCCAGAGAGGCACGCGATAGAATTGAGGCCCTCGACAAGGTAAGATGTTAGAATTAGGTGAAAAAGACAAGGATGATAAACAGAAATCAATACATGAGTTAGTGGAGAAGATAAGGTCACTTGAAAGGAAATTAGAAGAAAAACCTAGAAGGGTCAACTATAGGCAGAAAAGGGGGAACTGCTTTGTCTATGGAGAACAGGGACATTATGCAAATTCCTGTAAAAATAGGCAGTTAAACAAGAGAAGCCGGTCCTGTTGACCTGTATGATTTGGCTGATGTGGATAAACAAGTTGATCTGGTCTTGTTACGAAACCCTAGTAATGGGCTATAGAAAGTAAAACTTGAAGTTGAGGACTATAGCATAATGGCTCTAATTAACACAGGATCACAAGTTTCTATAATTGATGAGTATGTGGCAGATAGGATAAGTAACAAAATCATATGGGAAGATGTGGCCCTTCTGATTAAAGGGATTGGAGAACACGTTCAGAACGTAAGCCGCGCAATATGGGCAAATATTTATTCCGAGGAGGGGATTTCTGGTTAACGAAAATTTATCTGCATGGACTTGAGGAGAAGAGAATACCAAGCCATTCTGGATACTGATCTTATCAAGAGCGTTATAATTGAATGTAACAATGACAAATAGATACCCGGCAGGAGAGCATATTGACCATGAGTCAAAAACGTGCGCTTAATGACCTTGTTAATAACTATGCAAATAGTTTTGGGGAGGAGGTCAAGATCCTTAATGGGGTAAGGGATGCCATCATTAGTTTTGAGATTGAAAAGGAGCCTTGATCTGTCAGGCAGTATCCAATACCCCATGAGTATTTAGCCTCGTTTAAAAAGCGCATTGATCAGTACCAGGAGGCAAGTATTATTGAACCTAGCAAGTCCAGGTGGAACTCTCCTGTATTCATTGTTCAGAAGGAGAATGGGGACATATGCATGATGCTTGATTTAAGGAAGATCGATAGCATTACTCAAGGGCTAGATTTTCCCATGCCTAAGCCCCATGAGATCTTTCAAAGCCTTAATGGGCATAAATACTTCTCTGTATTAGATCTTAACTCAGGGTATTTCCACATTCCTCTGGCAGAGCATCTGCGAGAATGCTACGCTTTTCAGACACCCTGGGGAAAGTTCCAATTAAAAAGGTTACCCCAGGGTGGAAAAAATTCAGCATCTGCATTTCAGGGATTTATGTCAGACATTCTTAGTGAATATTTAGGAATGGGAGTCTACGTATTTCAAGATGATATTCTCATCTATTCCGAAACATTCAAGCAACATTTGGTCTTACTAGAATGGGTTTTGAACGTATTTAAGGAAAGGAATCTAATAAAGAAGAGGTCTAAATGTTCCTTTTGTGTGTCTAATGTCAAATACCTCGGACATATCATCTCAGCTGAGGGTATCAGCCCAGATCCAGGTAACGTATAGCATATAGAGAATATTTCACCTCCCACTAATGTTAAGGAAGTAAGATCATTATTAGGGGCAGTCAGCTTTTACCGGCCATTCATCGATAATTTGTCAAACACCCTACTGCCGATCACGGATTTGACCAAAAAGGGAGCCAGATTCAAGTGAACAGTAGAATGTCAGGAGGCCTTTGGTGAAATAAAAAAGATGCTTAGCAGTCAGCCAATACTTATCCCTCTGGATTATGAGAAGGAATTTGTCTTGTTCACTGACGCCTTCATTGGTTCCACCAGGGCGGCACTTCATCAAGTCAGAGATGGGTGCCTCAGGCCTATTGCCTTCTAGTTACAAACTGAATAGGGCCCAGATAAATTATAGTACCATTGAAAAGGAGGCTCTAGCCATCCTAATGGGACTGAGGTAATTTCGCCATATCATTCTAGTATTTCCTGTGATTGTATGGAGTGATCACAAACCTCTGGCATTTATTAAAAACCTCAAGCATTCAAATCAGAGACTGCTTCTATGGTCCCTAGAACTTGAGGAGTATAACCTTAGAGTGGAACATGTAAAAGGGGATGATAATGACATAGCTGATCTATTGTCCAGATTGTCTGCAAAAGAAGTCGAGGCAGTAATTCAAATGAGCAATGAGTCTCTGATCAACAAAATTGTTGAATTACAACATAGTGACCCATTTATGTCACCCTTGATTAAGAGGAAGAGAAAGAGAAAGGGATTCATAATTCAAGATAAGATGCTAATGAAGAGGGGTCTGAACAATCGTAATAAACTGTGGTTGGTAAATCAATGCGTTAAGAGCTAATTGAAAGTTCACTCAGGTAGTGTAGCAGGACATCAAGGGGTAGGTAGAACACTCAGTATGGTATTTTTGGCCCAGCATGGAGGACGAAGTTAAAAACTTTGTCAGAAATTGCAGGGTATGCCAGCAATGTAAGTTGGCCAAAGGAAAGGCTCCCTTTTGGGAAGGTCCGTCCGCATCTTTTCTGTTTCAAAAGATCTCTGTGGACCTGATAGGACCTTTACCTGAGAGCTTAAAAGGTAATAAATATATACTGGTATGCATAGATGTATTTTCAAGGTTCCCGGGGGCATGCGCGCTACCTGACCAATCAGCCATGACAGTAGCTAAGGCAATAATGGAACGCAGTGAATTAGTTTCTGATAGAGGGACTAACTTCACTTCAGAATTACTGAAAATCCTATGTAAAGACTTACATATTGACCTGCACCACACTACTGCCTACAGACCAAATTCTAATGGATTGGTGGAGCGGCTCAACCAATCTATCACTGAGATGCTTAGAACATTGTGTGATGACGACGTGCGAAACTGGGATGAGAGATTTGAGGAGGCCCTATTCACTATACGTACCAACCCCAATGGGAACACTGGCGAGGCACCTGCCTTTCTTCTATATGGATTTGATCCCAGAACCCCGCTTTCCTGGGAGGGAGGGAATGACAAAAATGTGTCCATTCAAGACTTTCGCTCTGATCTAGTCCAAAGACTTATGATAACTAGGGAGAGGGCAGAGAAGGTAAGCCAGATGAACAAAAGTAAAGGAGTGGCTCAAAGAAATATGGATAGAATGAGATTGCGGTCGTATGCTCTGGGAGAAAGGGCTTGGATGTTGCGTAAAGGGGGGGACAAAAAACAAATTGGGGCATAGGTACTTGGGACCCTTCCGTGTTAAGAAAATTATATCTAAAGTTAGTTATGAGATCGAAAGTATCTGGAAAAAGGACAGGCAAGTTGTGCATGTAGATTGGTTGAAACCTTGCTATGGGACTTGGACTAAGAGGCAGTCCTGGACAAAGGCCAAACATGCTCAACCACAAAATCCTGAGGAATCGCAACCGGAAGAGGAAGACGTACCCATGCAAACTCGGAGGGAACAGATCCTGGGTCGGGCAAAAGATGTGCCCGACCACAATAGGCCAGTACAACCCCAGCCTGAACCTGCCTTGGAAGAGCAGGAAGAACAACCCATTTTGCCACCAGAGCCACAACTGAACCCACTGTTGGAGGAACGAGAAGGACGTCTCAACAAGTCTACAGGACCCTACCCGGATCAGGTTTTAGAAGAGCAAGAAGCACCCCATAAGGAAGGAGCCAAGCAGGAAACATCTGAGGAGAATGTCCAATATTCTCTAAGAAGGAGGCCTAGAGTGGACTACAGGCGTCTTCACAATGAAAGACTCTGAAGGGATCTTCTCTCTCTGAGGGGAAAGTAGTGTGACAAAGTCAGTTAATTTGAATTTTTTAAAAGGTTACAGTAACCCTTCTTTTAAAAGGGTTACATGACATCATAAATCCAGCGGTGTCAACTTTCCACGTGAGGAATTGTGAAGTACAAAGCCCCAGACTGATATCGAAGAAAGCACCATGTAGTCTTTAGGCCTAACACCCGATGCGATCATTACTTACTTATTTGAAGACTGTATTCAGTGAAAACTTTGTTATCCGGTTCTAATAATTATAGAGGAACTCTAGAATATAAGGAGACTGAATCTTAGAATTAATTTTCTTTTTTTTATTAAGTTTTCTTATCATTGTTAGCCGTGTGTAATTATGCTTCGACGCTTGGCATGCTGGGAATTCTTGGCTACGCTGATTGCTGTCTTGTTGTTCCCTCCTTCTATACCGGAAGCGTTGTGAGCGTTTCTGGCCATGCCACCAGGGGCAATCCAAGGATTCGCTGCGGGATTGGCCTGGGATATAAAAGGGGGAAGCGCGAGATTCAAGGGCATTCCAGAATCAGGCTTCCACGAGTAAAGTACTCCTCTTCAGTACACAGGATCAATCGAGATCGTTGAGACCCAGCATGGTAAGATAATATTCAACCTATTCTTGATTTGCATTGTTGCTTCTTTTGTTCTTTATTCTGTGATACCAAAATGATTCAGTTGCTACCTACTTGTTTAAATAATTGCTTTATTTAATTTTTTGAATTATATTGATGATGTAAAATCCATTCTTATTAATATCAGGGGGACTTGTTTTACCTGCAATTTAATTCTTGATCCCAAGTGTATGCAACCTCTATCTATTATTATTGAGCCGTTTGTTTTATTTGTGGCACATTTTGATGTTCAGCATAATGATTAGCCAACTTAGAATATATTGCTTTAAATTTATAAATGTATTGCTTTATATTTATGAATTGTCATTAATGCTGGGTGCCCACTTAGCGCAACGATCGCGTGATTCTATCGCTTGTGAAGCACACATGTGCAGAATGACGTCACGAGGGCGATTCTGTGGCGCATCTGATTCTGTGGCAGCACCTATTTCGAGATGGTCGGATATCGCTACGGAAAATTTGATTGAAGATATCGCAACAAAGAGTCTATTTTTTTTGCTAACCCTTGCAAAATATGCAAATAGCTAAGCATTCCAAAAATAAATAACTCATTCTCGACCATGTCGATTTTGTAAGCACGAAATCTTGAAGTGGGAAGTGAAATGATTGCATAGATAGCGCAAGCACATTCACTCACGCATTCACTCACGCGGCCGTCGTGCCAAGTGGGCACCGAGAAGGGAATTGATCGTCTGGCATTTGTTGCGCATGCGCATATGACTCAAAGCGATAGAAATCTTATCCAACCTTATACATTATATCCTTATCCTTGACTAAGCTTAATCATTTCCCGATACAATCACAATCCATTCACCACAATATATCATTCGATCAGAAATGAAGAGAAATGAAAGAAGATAGAACTCATTTTCATTTTCTAACTACAGTGCTCCCTCTTCTTAAAGGCACTCTACATAATGGCAACTCCATATAACGGAAGTTTTTTTCTGGAAAATAAAAACTTCATTATATGGAGTTGCAGTTATAAATTTGCCATTATATACAGTGCTGTTATGCAGAGGGAACACTGTACTACGTCCGAGAAAAGCAATTTTTTAGTTTTAAAAATGGGGGGAGGGGTTAAGAAGTGCAGATAAAGAGGTAAAAATAGATAATATCAGCGCTTCTGCTACTTTCCTATACCTTTGGGAGGAGTAATTTCTTGTCAATATTTGGGCGTAGAGAAGAAATTCACATCCTGTATCTTCAGTAAATGATGTTATATGACAGACATGGGCAAATGAGGCTCCGAGAACCGTATGGGGCTCTTCATTGAGTTAAATGTGGCTCCCATTGAAAATTTAAACCTGTTTTTTTAGAAACTTTTTCACTGAATCTTATTAAATTGACTAAGTAACTAATATTTTGCTATTTGAGATGATGTAAGGCTGATTCAGTCAATTTCTGACCATTTCAGTACTATGATTTATGGACCCATTAATGTTTACAAACTTAGCATTTCAGTATGATATTTTAGGCAGTTCGGAGTTTTTATTCCCGTGGAAAAGTCTTGATGATATGCTCAATGTGGCCACCACGAACGTTTTGAATGAGGTGATTTCAAACGAACTTTGATCTGAAGAATTTTAAATGAAATTAGCATATAATGCTTAATATACATGCATTTTACAGTACATTATGTAGTATATACAATATACAGTACATTAAAGGACAACTCTATGCAAAAATTCGATTATAATTTTTTTACAGAATATCAATTTTTGATATAAATATAACACGATTCCGTTGAAATTTTTAATTTTAGTCCATAATTTCTATATAAAAAATGCTTTGAAAAGCAAAAAATAACGCGTTTGCATTCCCCTCGCGCCGGCCATTATTTTTCCGGAAGTGACGTAGTACGAGGTTAGCTGCTGGGGTCGATTTAATGTTTTAATGCTAATCCCAGTTGTTTGTAAGCTTCCACTGCGTGATTTTTTAAGTAAAAAAACTAGAAAGAGTTTCCAAATATTACTTTGGTTATAATAAAATAAATGCGAATCTCCTTTTTGAATGAAAATAAAATAAAATTAAAATAAATAAATGAAAGGCACCAATGTAAGTTCAAATGAAGGAGGGGATTAAAGAAGGTGATTCACATGTTATTGAAATATTATCAAACCGCTCCTTTTATTATATAATAATTATTTTGGTCATTTTAATTCATTTAATGTACTCTATATAAATGAATATTTATTGAAATGTGTGTAGCTTTTAAAGCGAAGTCACGAATGGATGATTTTCAAAAATGAGACATTACATGAATGACACTGAATGAATTTTGAAACTTTTTTTTAGTTTGTTTATTAAAAAATCACACTATGGAAGCTTTCAAACAATTAATGCTAATTATTTCTCTAATTCACTGCGTTGACATGGATTTTACTGCCATGCCCCAGCATTAAAAATTATCTCTCTCTCTCTCTCTAACGTCTCCTGATATTTTCTCACTGAGTAGATATTTACGACCAATCTTCCTAAATATGTAAATCGCATATTCGTCATGCCTCATTCTTATTTAGTATTTGGCTATAAGAATAGAGGTAGTGATAATAATTTATCATTTCTTCAATTTCCTAAGTAAGAATTAGGAAGAAATGGATAATTTTTGATCGAAGAGATAACTGGCTTCCGACCGCGAACTAGTCGACTCTGCTCCGCTCACTTTGAAAAGTTTTGTTTTGTTATTGATCCTGTCGTATTAATGTACGTAGGTATTAATTAAGCTCACTATCTATTTGCGCAAGGCTATGTAACTAAAGAGGTATCCGGATAAAACGCAACCGGACAAAATGCAACTACACGTTTTGAAGTGTTCAGATGGCCACATTCGATTGAAAATGATGAGAAACGTAAGAACATAGAGCTCGTTTTCGTTTCTAAATACTGTACTACATTCGAGAAATTCAATTTTTCAACAATAGACGAACTCAGAGCTCCTGCTACTTCGTCAAGGGGAATTATTTTGTTCATTGAAGCATTTAATGGAAGCCAACCAGAAATAGAGAG
>JAHWFO010059599.1:87551-112999 GCA_023313115.1 Rhysida immarginata
TTTGTTTGTTAGAAGCTAATACATTTGTCATTTAAACTGGCTGAAATAGTTTATATTTAGAGATGATCATAAATTAAAATATATCAGTGTAATAAACTACATTTGATAACATTTGAAATTTAGTTTGATTTTCCATAAATTTTAGTTATGAAATCAAATAAACAAAGAAAATTGCTTGAGAGAATTTTAATTAGTTTTAATAAAATTTTACAGTATTTGAAACCACAATGTTCTTGTGAAGGAAAGATTTTTCGAATGGCTGTCACAACGCAACGGGGAAGAACTTTTCTTTTATTTCTTCCCAGGTGCACCCAAATCTAATGGACAAATTAGTTTGTTGGTATATCGTAATCCACGCAGATTTTTGAAAAGAGCGAATTTTCGGTAATGCACTCCGAACCACTGGGCATATGCTGATCGATCTCGGCTTAAACACGACAGCATACGTTCGCACTTGTGATGTCGGCATATCTTCACATATTGTGCACTGATACCTAATTTAAAAATTAATATCATGAAATTGTTCACATTTAAATAACATAGATATTAATTATATTTGATAACTTGTTGCGGGTGATACATTTTCCGTCGATTCGGCGACACTGTATTCCTCGTCTAATGACGGGTGATCGCGGTTCTAAACTATATGGTTTCACGCCTAAAACATCCAAATCACCCACAAGGTTCTCCAAATCGTTGTCCAATTCATTATATAGATAGTTGTTAAAATAAGCCTCCATATCTTCGTAAGTCTTAAAACTAATATCTGAATCGCTGCTTTCATGTCTAAACATTGTGAAAATTGTAGTGAACGCAGTACTGAATGAATGTAGATCAATAGTGAATGTTAAAGCTTCACTGCAAAGCTTGCTGAGAGCAATCCTCGCACTACGTCACGCCTCCATCCAAGATGGATGCCCCCGATTTCAAATCGCGCTCGGAATTTTCGTTTTTCACATATTTAGGATTCGAATTAAAAAAAATTAAATATGCTATGATGTTATTAATAGATTAGTCTTTCGATTTATGTAAAGTTGTATGTGACCGTAGAGTTGTCCTTTAATTCCCATTTTGCTCATTTTTTCATCTCCAAAAGCTAATGCAAAAATGAAATCTCAAAACAAGATGGCGATGCCATATCTCCTAAAATTGTCCAAGAACGTTTTTTGAAGTTCAAATGAATATTTACTACAGTACTTAATGCATGATTACATAATATGTACTGTAATAATTTCGAAAAATGAACACACAATAAAAATTCATGTAAACTACTGTAACTGTATTTTTGCCTTTTTCAAAATAAAATGGCGTTAAATTATTTCTTTTTAATAAACCACTGATCTGTACTGTATTAAGAAACTTTTCGAAGAATCATGCGATAATGAATCGGAATTTGAAGTTTTAAATTTTAAGCCTGGATTTCTTCCTTATTTCATCAATAATTTAAGCATCTGTGGTTTGGCATGTAAAAATCCTCATAGATCATTCTTTATTTACTCTGTTATGAAACTTCGTTTAAAGCTTAATGTTAAAGCTTTTAAATCCTTTTTATTATTTACGTGAAGACGTTTACTTTCCTTTATATTGTTTTTGCCAACAATTCTTTACTACATAATTGTATATTTGATACGAAAAACTTTGTGAAATAAGTGGAAATTTTGTATTTATAAAATACGGTATTTTAATATTAAAAATAATTTTATTTCTGATTGCAGTATACAATGTGTTGTTTATTTAAAATAAACATTAAAATATCTTTGATCCCAAAATACCTTTCACTTCTATTTGCCTTATGAAGTTGTGTCTTTAAATTTTTTTTGTAATTAAAATATCCAGTTACTATAAAAATCGCAAATCATGAAGATATCTTAACTATCATGACTGCGTTTCTATTGGCTCATGTTTCCTGGCTCCTAAAAACAATCAATCGCAGCCATTCTGGGCCTCATAGATTACATATATAAAGAGATGCTAGTTTGCTTTCATTTATCAGTTGCTTATTTCAATCTGCTGGATTCATCTGCTAACTTTTGTGTCAAATTTCTTGCTCGATTTTTCTTTTCCTACAAAATAAACTCTTCTTCCATTTCTCATTTTTTAAGTCTTGGAACCTTTTATCCTGTCAATTTTGTTTCATGTTTGAAATAATTAATTACACTTATTAATTTTCTATTTATATCATACTACATCGAAGTATTTTTCAGCCCACGGGGTATACAGGGTGCGGGGTTTCCAAAATATTTTACATAAAATTGGAATTTTGCGGGGTATCTAGGGGTGCGGGGTATACAGGGGTGCAGGATATATTTGCGAAAATACGTTATATAGATCTATATTTGATCAATAGTCAATACTTATTTTATATTTGCTTCCTGTCTTTTTATAGGAAACTTCTATTATATTTTATACTTTTTGAAAGGTAAATTGATCATAGATCGGCAAAAATTATCCGATAAAAACCCGGTGGATTTGAGTTCATGGCTTTAAATTAACCAGCTTTTGTTGAATCGTTTTCTAACAATGAAATTAATGTTCTAAGCCTTCAGAACAATAATTAACCAGTCACATATTTTCATTCATACATCATTATGAAATTCACGTGTTAACGCTATTGATGGTAATAGTTGGCGATTCCTTCAAGTCACTCTACTCCAAGGTGTTGTGAAGTCATAGAATGCTCTATCACGCTATTGGTCAGCATTTCATTGATAGAACCGTGGCTGCCGCTGATAAAATAAAAGTTATACTTGCTCATTAAAATGAAATTACTGCAATTATTTACACATTTCATTAATAAATTTATAAAAGTTTCATTAAATATATAAAAATAATTTAGAAGGTTATATGAATAAGAAAACTACTGCCAAAATTACGGTTTAAGATACTCTGGGACACTAAAACGAAGTAGTTCAATCTTTTTGTAGACCCTAGAAGTTTGCGGCCTTTAAACGGTTATTTTTTTGTTCCACCATCAAATTTGCGGCTGCGGCCTAAAGTGAATGCGGCCAATGTTCGAAAAAATACGATATATTTATCTTCATCCAAAATATCACTGATATTGTTTTTATACAAAAGTGGATATTTTAATTATAAATAATTGTAAAATTACAACTCAACATAGAGTGCATAAATTAAAATTATAGTGAATAAAAATATCATTTGTCACGTGCAGGAATGAAGATCGATTCCTACACGTTTAGCCAAAATGAGGTAAAAGATTGAGTTTTATCCTAACCCCAATAAACCAACCCACAAGTAGACTATAAAGTTTAAATAGTAAAGTTAAATAAAAATAAACCCTGGATCAATATTAATATTAAGGTAACTATTCTATACCAATCAAATTAATTAGAATTTTCCCCAAATCTCATAGAAATTAAGTTAAACAACCCCTTTTGATAGCTAAGTGTTATCCAAAAAAGTAAATAAAATAAAGGGATTCCAATTAAATAATTTTTATTACAACACCATCAAAGAGATTAAGATACAACGGAAAAAGAATAAGCAAAATTAAAAGTAAGAAAATCAAATCAGCAAACAATTGTAACAAAGGTAGGTCAGCAGGAGACAATAGGATCACTTTGAAGATAGCAGTCGGACGAAAAGGTCGATGACAGATCTTTCGGTTTTTAGAAGTTGAGAAGAAGGCTAATACGTCAAAGTGATTGAATGATACTACCTAATAATTAAGGCTCCAGGTAGAGACAAGGTAAATAATAATGCCTTAAAAATTTCCTGAAGAACATTATTAATGACATCGCGAGCATCATAAGCGACTGTTCGAATTTTCCTACTTCTCGACTCCTTGGAAGCAATCTATTGTGTTAAGTATCCCCAAGCAGGGGCAAAATCCTACAATTCCCATGAGCTGCCAACCTGTCAGCCTATTCCCGTCGATGTCTACAGTTTTGGAGAAAACAATCCTCACCAGGTTCAAGACCACAGTCTCACCAATGGTATAGTTCAGAAAGAGTAGTTCGGCTTTCATGCCGTCCACTCGTGTCGGATGCAGCTATGGAGGCTCATGTGTGGCAAGAGGGGCTACAAGATGATTAGAGACTGGTTTCTCCCTGATTTGATTTTGATGGGAAATCCTTTCTTACCAGCAGGTTTTATCAAACTAAAGTTGGCGAAAATTTATGCATGCCTCGTAAGGTGAAGGCTGGTGTCCCACAAGGTTCTGTCCTCAGGCCCGTTCTGTTTAATTATTTTGTGCACAATTTCTCAAAACCCGAAAAATGTAATTTATATTTTTAAGCTGATGATACTGCCATCATGTCATGAGCACACCAGCCATATCACGTAATTACTCGTCTGCAGAATGCCTTGAAAAAATATGAAGATTGGTTCAATTGCTGGAAACTGAACCTTAACGTTGGAAAATGCAAAGCTGTGTACTTCAACAAAAAGGTTAAGCGTTCCCCGGATTCTCTTGTTCTATTCAATAAGAAACTCAAATGGGTCAACAACTACAAGTACCTTGGCATTATCATCAACTCAAGAGTCTCCTGGTGTGACTCACGTGACTTACGCGCTGAACAAAGCGAAGAGGGCTAAGTACAATCTCATAGCTCTCCTGGGTCGAAACAGTGCCCTCAGCATCGAGAAAAAGCTAATACTGTACAAATGATGATTCAGACCATTTTCCTTTATGGTATACCTGTTTGGGCGACTACCGTAGTTTTGGGGGTATAATATGCCCTTGCCGATAATACGCACCCTTGTTTTTTCGTGTTTTTAGAAAATTTCCCTGCCCATAATACGCAATCGCCTATTATACGCACTTTATGTACCTAAGATAGCGATTCAGCATCAGGGACTGCTCTGCCATATTTGTTCAAACACGCAGTGCATTATTGTCGTCTGATTTTTAAAGGGTTTAGACTTTATATATTCCCATAAAATGAAGAAATAAATATTCAAAATAAATGATCATATAACAGAATTTATTCGTTACAGTTAAACTTACATTTTATCTGAAATAAATGTATTTAAATTTTTTCAAAATCGAAATCGTCAGTGTCTGAGTTCTTTGTCAGGCCTAATTACAGTTTCTTCTTCTTCCCAGTTTTCGATACAGTACATGTAAGCGCAGATGGAGTGAGTTCCAGTCGTTGCAGAATGTTACCCTGAGGACCATTGCCCAACTTGGAAAAAGGACTGTAAAAAAATCAATATATCCACTCAGATTTAAACATGTTGGATAAACTCACATTGGAAAGTTTATCCAAGATCTCCTTATGAGTACGGTGCAGACAATGAAGAACTATGACAACAACCCGGTGGCTGGAATACTGGATAATGCAATGGAAATAAAGTGGCATATTCTTGACATTAATTTGGAAGATAATTGACAATTTTGGAAGGTGTGCATCCCCTCAAGGTTATTAGAATAATAAGGTTGCACGCTCAGGAAGTTCCGTACGATTGGTCGAATTCAAGCAAAGCAGATGACGTCATCCAGAGGCAAGCGGCGCGGAAGGGAATGAAGCGATTCAACAGAAAACGATACGATCATGACGGTATATTGTAAACAAAAAGTATGAATTCAATTTTACATAATAATGGTCGGAAATTAATTGAATATTAAATAATGACATGAAATGTAATTTCTGAATATTAAAATAAAACGATGAAATTATTGGAATTTTGATTTTACAGTAAATAAAGTTATATCAGGAACATATGAGCAGTCTCATCTATTCCTGTCTATATGAATAAGTCTGAATCGACAGATTAAATGAAAATTGATCGAGTAAGCTTTCATCCACAAGAGAATTCTCGAATAGTCAAACTTAAAAGAAACTATAAAAATTAGATGCGTAATAAAATTAGATGAGTTCTGGTTCTTTCAAGACAGCCTGCTCAGTGCGTTCTCCATGTTAGGGGAGCCTCATTGAGACAGGTGGAGAAATTCAAGTATCTCGGGATTGCATTCACGAGTGATGGACGGCAGGAGAAAGAATTGGATGCTCGGATCAGTGCAGCAAGCTGTGTCAGACGTGAACTGTGGCGATCCGTGGTAACGAAACGAGAGCTGGGTAACAAAGCCAAGCTCTCCGTCTTCAAATCTATCTTTGTCCCCATTCTCACCTATGGTCATGAGGCTTGGGTAATGACCGAAAGAGTGCGATCGCGGGTACAAGCGGCCGAAATGAGATTCCTGAGAGGTGTGGCAGGTGTTACCCTACTAGATAGAGTGTACAGCAGCACAATAAGGGAATCTTTAGGTGTTGAGCCGCTACTTCTCCGCATTGAGAGATCTCAGTTGCGCTGGTATGGCCACGTGATACGGATGCCGCAAACTAGTCTTCCTAGGCAGTTGTTATTTTCCAAGCCGGTGGGTAAGAGACCAAGGGGTCGGCCTAGAACCAGGTGGCTAGACTACACTGAGAATCTGGGTTCAAGTCGCTTGGATATTACCAGGGAGGACATGCGCCTGATGGCGGAAGATCGCGATCGCTGGAGATCCTCCATAGGGCTGCTGCCCCCGCGACCCTAACGGATAAGCGGGTTTGAAAAGTAAGTAAGTAAATAAAATGAATTCATTGTTTAGGGGTATAGCAAAAGAGTCCTTGGGAAAAGAGAAGAACGAAATGCTTCCACCTCTTCTGGCAACACACTATTGCACAGTTGCAAACCATTTGAACAATAAAATTTCAAGTTTAATTACTCTATATTCACTTCATCACGATATAGGCAGTACGAGCAACAATTTTATTCCGAAATAGCTTTCATGAGTTCCACGAAAGTACCTAATAATGCCTCAATCAAACCGAAATTCGCGCCGATTCATTTGCCAATCGCATCACTTCGCCTCTGGATGACGTCACAGCCTGCCGAGATCTTTTTGAGATTGTGCGAGAAGTTGCGAGATCTGCTCTGAGCGCGCAACCTTATTATTCTAATAACCTTGACATCCCCTCCCCCTACTCTTCTGACAATCATCAATCTTATTATTTTTTTTCATCACGTGGAAGACCTCTTTGGGTTAGTCAGGCTTCTTGCATACTTCAGCGTATTTCATTTGGAATTTATTCTGGAAGGGTGAGCCTCATGAAAGCACTTCTTCTGTCTGACCTGAAAAATTGTATGCTTCACTATTCGATTGTTGATTGTCGACAAATGCAGTTGCTTATTTGCCTGCTGGATCCAGTATCTGCTAATTTCTGTATTCAGTTCCCAGTTTCTTGTTTTGTTTTCTTTTTCTGCAAAATAAACTCTTCTTCCATTTCTTATTCTTTTCTTATACTGCTTTAAATAATAGTATCCTGAAGTTTTTGAATCTATTGATTGCACCACCTTGTATATTGGATACCCTGCATGGTATACAGGAGTGCTGGATATATTCGGAAAATATGGTACACCTTCCTTTTGGAGTAATCCTACAGAAAATAGTTAAGCAAAGTTAAGATCATAGATACTCTCATATAGATCAGTGGTCACATTCCTTTTGAAATCATCTTGAAGCAGCTGCTCCTGAGATGCCGACAGTGTTGATATAGTGCCACCCTTTTGTAAATAACTTTCCCAACATTATGTATTGTCCAATTGCTAAACAAAATCTTCAAAAATGTCTATTAATATACGGCAGTAATGATTTCCATGGGAAAATCTAGGCTAACATTTTTCTGAAATTGTGCACTAAATGGACTAAAAGGATACAAATTGTTTCATAATTTTCTTATAGACTCCATATGAATCTCAAACATGTTGTGGTAACCTCCTTAAAATAAAACAGATAAGTTTTAATATTGTTTGCCAAGGCTTTAAACACATTAGGCTTACCTATAAACCTTTCATGCTGCAGTTTCTCAAAATTTCCATAAGGTAAAGCCGGGAGAGATGGCGCACCTTTTGGAAAATTGGCCCAGTTGCCATACTTGTTACTTTAGACCATCGTTTTTTGTTTCCATTTGCCCTTTGTACATTTTGTTACCTTGTTTTCGTGTAGCTATATGGAAATAAGCAATACAATGTAATAACAAGAATAAAAAGCAAAGAGTTCCATTTCCGCCATCTCTCCTACCGAGGTGGGTGAAATGACGCATGCAGAGTGGGAGAGATGGTTAATGACAATACAATGTATTTAATGAGAAAACAATTTATTTTCAATGAAGAAACACATTAATGCACCATTGTGTCCACTGAGATCAGCAAGTTAATAACTGAGTATACCGTTAAAATTTGATCGAATTCCAACGAGTAGTTTCCGAGTTACGCAGTCAACATCATAACACGTGCTCACATGTGAGTACTAACCACCATGTGTTACAATGTTGACTACGTAACTTGGAAACTACTCGTTGGAATTCGATCAAATTTTAACTGTATACTCAGGGTACATAAAACTATCACTCCCCTAAACCTCGTTATCCTAGGTGTTATAGAACCCGATTATTAACTTGTTGATCTTAGTGGTGGCATTATTATTTCCGTTTTCCGTTCATATCTCGGTTATCGTTCAAATTCGAACCCATGTTCATATGAACTTTTTTTTTGTTTAGAATCATCCATACTATCTCCTCTAAAAGTTTGTGACAGGGTTTCAAACTCACCCTGTATAATGCCAAATAAATTTTTTTTAACCAAGACAAGTCACGTCATTTATCAATCCACAGCATTATGGTAGTAGAGCATGGTTATCTGCATAGTTGAAAATCAGCAGTGCATTCCAGATGGGTCCCAGGTGAATACAACTAAGTTTAATAAGCCTACCAGTAATCCGCTGGAGCCATGTTTAAATCCAAGACTATAATCGATTGTACTGATTATTCCTACAAAGGTAGCATATCAAATACAACCTACTGAAAAACTAAATGAACAGAATTATCGAATATGGCGAGTCAATATGAAGATGCTACTACACAGTCGACCCTCAATATAAGGATCCCTGCTATAAGGATAATCCACTTAGAAGAATATTTTCCTCTGGTCCCATTTTACTTTATCTATCCTTAGTAACTCCGGATATAAGGATAATCCGCTCATTAGGATATTTTCTTCTGGTCCTAAGGATATCCTTATAGCGAGGTTCGACTGCAATAGAAAAGGACTTATGGGAATATGTTGATGGAACCATTATGTCGAATGACAAGATAGAGCCAGAAGTCATTATGAATGAAAATATATGTGACTGGTTAATTATTGTTCTGAAAGGTTAAAATATTAATTTCACTGTTAGAAAACGATTGAACAAAGGCTGGATAATTTAAAGCCATGAACTCAAATCTACTGTGTTTTTATCAGATAATTTTTGCCGCTCTGCGATCGATTTACCATTTCAAAAAGTATCAACTGTAACCGAGGTTTCCTATAAAAAGTAGGAAGCAAATATTGGCGTGCGCAGCAGAAGTGTCTGACATCTAGTGGTGATGTGGAAATTAACAAGATGGCGCCTTTAACGGGTACAGATTCACTGAGTTTTTACAGCGAATGGTTGTATTTGTGAATATAGCTTCAAAATGAGGAGAATCAATAACACATACTGTTGTGTCTGGGGTTGTAAGTCAACAGCAAATGTAGAAAACAGTATATATATGCACACATTTCCCAAGGATATAACTTTGAACTTATTCCCTCAATTAACCTATTTTCTTCCTTACCTACATATTTGTAGATATCAGCTAGCGTAACATTGAATGTCATATTCATTTTGAGTACTGGAAAATCAAAATTCGTAGTCTCTTGGAACTCCACACACTGCTCCCAGCGGTGCCGCCATTGTTGGAAGCATTCCTGGAAAGCGTCTTTCGGAATGCGAGTTTAGCTCGGCTGTCGTTGCAGCCATAATGTCCTCTCTTGTCTGAAATCACGTTCCTTTCAATGGCCTTTTGAGTTTGAGGAACAACCAAAAGTCGCAGGGGGCCAGGTCAGGAGAGTAAGGAGCCTGTTGTACCACGGGAGTCTGGTTTTTCGCCAAAAAAAGTCTGAATCAAGTTTGGTTTTTGAGGCGCCAATTGCCTGTTGACCACAACTGCGGTCTCTTGCACCGCACTGCATTACGTAGGCGACGGAGGACATCCCTGTAGTACTCTTTGGTGATTGTTTGACCCTGTGGTGCGTACTCGTGGTGTACCACACCGCGAGAGTCAAAGAAAGCAGTCAGCGTCACTTTCACATTGCTGCGCACTTGGCGGGCCTTCTTTGGTCGTGGTGACGAGGAATGCTTCCACTGTGATGACTGATGGTTTCCACCTGGCTGTCGCCCAGTTTCTGGCAAAATTTGATGCAGTAACGCTGCTCCAGTCGTTCCGTCATTTTCCTTCAAATCAAAAACCGACGAGAGCACAACACACTACCTCCCTCTAATGCTGATTGCCAGCAACTGACGCTATTGAGAGGCGGGAAAAAATTCACGCATAAGCACAAAGGTTCAAGGTCGGCTCATGCAAGCGCGTGCGATCCAAATCCATCAGGTTTTCACAAAAAAAAATTAGGTCAGATACTTTTCTCACAGGCCTCGTAGATTCGTAAGGAACAAAACCATAGTGCGATTTACTCGTTATGACATCTGTTGACATTATATTTTTGCTGGAACCAGTTGTTGCTTTTTCCCATGGGAATGAGACTTTTTCCCGCAGAAAAAAGTATCCTATATGTTGACTCGGGTATTAGATAACCTTCACAGCAAATTTCAACTAAATCCCTTCAGTAGTTTTGGTGCCAACCTCTAACATATAAACAGAGATACAGACAAACATTCTAAAACTATTGTTTGGGCTTCTGTATCGTTTATAACCAAACAAAAATTCTAAAAACTGTTGTTTGAGCTTCAGTATCGTTTATAATACACGTAGCAATAACTTTTTCTCAAAAAAAATTAAATGTAAATTTTTCACCTCGCTACTATTATATTATATATATAAATAAATTCTCTTGCTGCTGTTTATTAATAAGAATTGAACAATAAAGGCATGACATTAAATCAATTTGTAACAATAAAGGTGAAAAGTGAAATAAATTTTTGATCACTAAAACTTTTAACAGCCACTATGGGTATGTTTGTTTAGTGCGACGAAAGCGACGAAGTAACGTAACTGCGTTTGTTTAGTCTCGTCAGACCGACTACTTCAGTTTGCTATTACCACTGACGCTGACGCAGTTACGCGTTGTCACCCGACTGAGTTGACGAGCTAAAACGATTGTCAGCTTATACGGGATTAGCATCCAAGCAAGTCATTCAAGCTGATTCAAGCAGCCATATTCAAGTCGCAACGAAGCCAAAGCAAGTAGGATGAATTGAAAATATATCTAGCAATCTTTCAATTATATATGCGGTTTCTGTAAATTCGACGTAATAATTTTAGTTTACTCCAATATAATTTTTCAGCTTAAATCGGCATAAATGTAATTACGCACTTCGAAAGCCATTTTAAAAATAGTCGGTTCGACAAATTCGTTTGTTTTCGTCACTCTGATGACTGTCACGTTTTCGTCGCTTTCGTCGCATAAAACAAACACACCCTATGTTCTATCTCCTGAAATTGTCCAAAAACAATTTCTAAAGTTCAAATGAATATTTATTACAGTACTTAATGCATGAATACATAATGTGTACTTTAATAATTTCAAAAAATGAACATACAATAAAAGTACACGTAATCTACCATAACTGTATCGTTTTTGTCTTCTTAAAAATTAAAGAACCTTTTATTATTCATATTAAAAAATTTTTTATTATAAACTTTTATAATAAACCACCACCTGTACTGTATTAAGGAACTTTTTGAAAAATCAGATGATAAGAATCAGATTTTGAAGTTTTTTAATTGTGTACATCCAAGTTATTCATTTTTCAAATTGTAAAAAATAAAAATTTTTTCTGTACATTCTTGCATATTTTATTTCTCCTTAGTTAGTGACGAATCAAAAAATGGGGATTCATTGTACAAGAGGGTAAAATTTTTACTGGTTTTTTGGCCTCTGAAAATGAGATTGCATTATAGTAGAAAAGGTAGCCGTCAGGGGTTCGGGGCCTGGTACGGAGAATAGACATTGACACGTAGACATTTTATAAAACAAAACAATATCTTCCATTTATTCAATTAAAATAATTAGTAATGAACTATACATCAACTATTTAGATTAACGCTGTTTGATTACATCCCGGGTACCTGCAATATATTGATGAAGGGCCTCTCTCAACTTAATAAATATACGCCATACTAACTACAATTCATAAGTGGCAACCGCCCTAGTCTACAATATGACACGGCAAATGTCCATGACTTAATTACCTCTAAAACGTCTTAATGTGCTGTCCAGCAAAACTACCCACAGTTTATTAACCAGCAGTATGCAATTCATTCACCCAGCAAGGGAAGGAAACGCTTGGCAACAGCTACAGCAGCCTCATACAAAGTCACCAAAGCATAGAAAGATGAACCCGTTTCATATATCTCAATGAACGCCCAACGTGACGTCCTGTGTTCCTTTGTTTAAAGCCTAGGAGGGGATAACACCATAACCCCGCCCCGGGCGAGTCTCCCATATAACGACTTCTTTGCTCAATCTGGATCACACTTACTGTGCACCTCTAAAAGTTACTATGCTTTATTGCACATTAGCAGGTGTACCACAGCACTTACGATAATTATATTCCGTTGATCACCACGTGCTACCGGCCAAATCTCTCACCCAGGCAATAGGGCTAATCGGCCATACTGTTTTGGTGGACAGCTGGACACTTTGCATCACAATACACCTATCTAAACTCTTAACTCTAATGTCCCTTATGCTAATTAGTCCATTTCACAGTTCAAAGCTTTGGCTAACGAGTTACATTTTCTTTTCCTCTGATCACTCAACACGACTGGGCATAGATAATGTGTGTCTCACAGAATCTCAGACAAGTTGAGAGTTCCTGGGGCTTAATAATGTCTACATTTCACTTTCCTGCACTGACTAGGTTATTCTCATCTTAGAAGTTTTACGCAGTCAGAGTAATTGGGGCTCTCTGCGCTGGAAAACAAACAGTAAAAAGTCACTCACCACTGTGTTGTCATCTTACTGGACAGTTACAAGAACAGGCTTCCCTACAAATGCATGTAGATGAGTTCGAAAAGACGTGAGCAACGCCTATAAGTTCGAGATAAGTGAATGTCTCCACAGAAAAAATTAAGTAACATTCGATAAACAAACAACAACAGTTGAACAAATCTTCTGAACAGTAAATAATAAACAGAACTATATTTAAACTGCCTGTGCTAAACATCTATGTGGTAATAAATGCACTTAAAACAGAGGCATCATTGTTAGGACTACACATGCATTCGAACAGGAAATTTTAGATAACAGCTCACACATCCTTCCTGATCGATAGCCAAGACGCCAAAAAAGAAATAAAATAAAATAAAAAGAAAAAACTTAAAACACATAAACAGCCTCAGAATCTGGAGATGCAACAGTTAACTGTTAGGAGACTAGCATCATTTTCTAAGAATTTGAACCGAGAAAACAATACCAGCTCCCAACAATCACAACCTCGATGCCGAACAATGAGTACAACAACGACGATCGCTAAAACAACATTTAACCATAAAATAACATAATCTAAACCCATTGAACATTAGGTAAACTCTAAAACAGAGCAAAAGTAAACAATTTCTCTTCAATAAACTTAAAATTACCCACTAATAAACCCCCCCAGGCACTCATAAGGTGCCTAAACAAAAGAGCATCAATTAATGCTCCGTTCCCGCCAGGCCCATTTGACGCTCACTGACATGAAATGTCACACATGCCCGACGAAAACTTCTAACATGTTCTAACTATTTCAACTGTATTCTATATTCATGGATGTCCCCTTCCCTCCGTCTCTCTCCTTTCTTGACCCCACAACATTAAAAATCTAAATCACAGAAATGGAGCCTACTTCCCTTATAAGGGAAGAGGTTCGTCCCACGGTCCTGCTCGTCGTGCCTTCTCCCATGTTTACCATTTCATTTCTGCTTTTTAGTTCCCATGCTTTGTTTATTGCCATGTGCTCCTATGGGGCTCATTGCTACCTGAGGCTTAAGCCTTCTTACCTAGGTGAGTTGGCCACTACAGCTATCATTCTCCCCACCGGTGACATCGACATTTACCACCCCACTCAATTTCGCCTCTCCCATCGTCTGAGCAGCCACGCTTTCATTCCTTTGGCCGTGCTATTGCAAACACTAGGAACACTCTTGAACCCTCTTCCTGTTCACATACTGGTAATCGCCAAATCTCAACCCTTTGAGCTTGATATGAGATTTCGATACTCACCTAATCACCCTAAACGGGTCAAAACTTCGATCGCGAGCGCTATTTACAGCGGCCACCATCACCAGCCGTCCTCTTTTCACGCGAAAACCTTTCCCGTCCATGGGCTCGGCTTGTCTGCGTGCCTTCCATCGGGCCTTGGGATCTTTGACACCATTGATCAGGTCTGGCTTCCAAGCACTCTTTTCTGCAACGTTGGCCTCAGTCAGTCCGGGCAATCTACCCTGAACGATCTGGAAGCCATGATCGCCCCAGTCAATCACCCTCTGGACCCTCATGCCATACTGCTTCCCATCCCTTGTTGAAGACCCGTTGCTGCCCCTCATCATCATCATACTGGTGACCACTACTCTAATCTCCTTGGCCAACTTCTCAAAGCTCTGAACGAGCCTCAGGCAGGAGTCACGGTCATCTATGTCTTTTGGAAAATGGTCACTTGTTCACTCTTACTTTCCCAAACCATTCATGATCCACCCCAAATTAAAACAAAGCTTTCTTGCTATCACTTGTATCAAGGTCTGCCTTGAAAATCCAGAAAACTTGGATTACCAGGCCCCACGTCAGGCGCCAAATGTGATGACTCCCCCCCCCCCTTAACTCTTCAGCAAACAATAATCAACCGCGTGAATTACTGTCAAAGGGGGGGGGGTCGTCAGGAGTTCGAGGCCTGAAAACGAGGGAGGATCATTGAATCAAGGCAAGAACTATAATTAAATAAAACCTTTTATTAAATATATGCATCTAAAGAAAGCTCTACATGCAAGCATCACATAAGTACTTCCATTACCAATATATAATTAACTAACCATTTGCTCTATATCTAGTAGGGGCCCCTCAAGAACTAATACTTAGAACAGTAGCTTAAAGTCAAATTCCAAACATCTTAAATTCGGTAAACACTTGCATTATAATCTGTACATCTAGCATCACAAAATATGTTCATGCTGGAGGGCTCTGAGATAAAGTTCAGGTTTTTAAAATTCTGTGGCACGAACTGATGCTCTACCTGTCATCATAATAGGGGAGGTGGGGCTCAGTACCACGGCGCTTGCGTTGTAGTTACCATATGGGGTAGGTGCTTCTAACAGCCAAAAGCGTAACGTAACATAACGTTTCATGACCCTTTTATGCACAAAGACAACAAAATGAGACAGGGTAACCCCAAAAGCACAAACTCCACCAGAATCACTTACTTACGGTATTATACTATTCCATCAATTGAACACAGCAAAATATTCATCCACCCTTGTGCAGGGTCTTGCTATTGTGTCATTGATTTAAGCATGAGATAGTAGCGTATCCACCGCGAACTGAACAACTTAAGATTGTTCTGACAGATTAATGCTTGATAATGCCAACAAATATATTTGGGCAGTAGCGACTTGCAATTACATTTTTTAACAGAATAAATCATTTAAAAAAACTTCATTGTAAATACAGAGATGGTTCAAACTTGAAACATCAAGCGAAGGAACAAACTGGCAAAATAGGCTTACATGGGTAGCAATATCGAACATCCCAACAAGATTACAGCTTGCCTAACACCAGCTCTCTCTCCAACCACGATCTCGTCCAATGTGTTCCTTTTTTTCAATATATAAAAATCTTTTAACTAAGCAAAAATCTTACAACAATTGATCGTTGGGAGCCCAACATCATCTTCTTGGAAATCTCATCCGAGAAAGCAATGCCAGCTCCCAACAATCACTGTTGCTGTTGCATCAACACTTTGATGCAACAACGATCGACGAAATTGAAAAAAATTACAATTAACAATAAACGAAAAAACAAAACCACCTCTTTATTAATATTGGGGTATAAAGCATTAAAAGCTAGAAAAATGTCAAAAATTATATTGGCTTAGCTATTAACAAGGATAGTAGAAATTAATAATACACCGCAACTTCACAAAATTAATTTATTTATATGCATGATACATGTATGCACATTTCAGTAGCCATGCTACCTTCTTCAGCATGTGATAGTTTACAAAGATCCCAGGTTTATATTTGATTGGTCAGAGCTTAAATATAAACGACCCCACTTTTTCGGCCCAAAAAAACAGAAAAAATGCTATCCTCTAGTATAATGCAATCCCCATTTTTGACTCCTCACGAGAAATAAAATGTGCAAAACTATACAGAAAATAATCTTTATTTTTAAATAATCTGGATCTTAAAAATGTAGAAATGTAAAAATGCATTTAATTGAACTTTCTTGTCTTTGTTCAAAATTGTATAAAGTTTAAATTCACCAAAATTCAATTCATTTTTGGGACATTTGCCCCATTAAAAACCATTGGAAGTTTATAGCCTTACATTGATATGGAAAGCTTTCCCACTCACACATCGACTTTATATCAATTTTCTTAATAAAAAAAACAAGTAGGCTAATCTTTATTCAGTTTAATATTTTCACTGCATAAGCTTTCTTGTAGGCTTTGATTCGAGGCAGTTTGCAAGTACAGTATAACGATCTTTGGAAGTAGTTAGTTTCATATTACGGTAGCTGTTGGCGACGAGAAATTCGAATAAAAAGTGAATTAATTTATTATATAATGAACTGGAAGTGTCAATGCAATGTAATTAATGTATAATACACGATAAATTCGTGTGAATATTATCAGCACAGAAGGGAACTTCGTCGAGGCAGTTTGGAAGTTTATAGCTCTACATTGATAGGGAAAGCTTTCTCACTCCACATCGACAAAAAAACACAACAGTGCATCAATTTTCTTAATAAAAAAAAAAGTAATCTTTATTCAGTTTAACATTTTTCATAACTTGACTGCATAAGCTTTCTTGTAGGCTTTGGTTCGAGGCAGTTTGGAAGTAGCGATCTATGGGAGGAGTTATTTTTGTATTAGATGTTGGCGACGAGAAATTCGAATAAAAAGTGAATTAATTTATTGTATAATGAACTGGACACTGTATATGCTGTATAATTAATCTATAACACATGGTAATTTCGTTGTGAATTTCATTAGGACAGTAGTTCGAAGCAGTTTGGAATCGGAGACAATCAATATTGATGGTCTGTCTTTGGGAGGAGTTATTTTTGTATTAAATGTTGGCGATGAGAAATTCAAATGAAAAATGAATTAATTCATTGTATAATGAACTGGACGCTGTATATGCGATATAATTAATGTATATTATACGGTAATTTCATCAGGACAAAATCCCCTCCAGACAAAACCTCCTCCGGCAGCAGTCGTTGTTGGAGGGCTGATATTTATCCTTTTGTATAATACTACCCAGCAAATTTAGGTGCTTTTTTAGGCCAAAAAAATTCGCATTATAGCAGAGGATTTATGGTATATTACCCTATATTGATAAAAATTGAAATAATAACAGGCACTTTACAGAAACGATTATTAATAGTGTATGTATTAATACAATTGGCTGCAGGTTATTGCCGACAAAGTGAATTTTACTGCGATCTACGAGAAAGACAGGCTCTGGGACTCAAAAGTCGCCTGACCATTGGGGAAGAAAGAAATTTTTATAATAACTTTTTATTAATGATTTAATATTTAATACTTAAATAATATTTCGTTGTCTGTTTTAGATGGAATCTGCCATTTTATTTGGCATGCCATATTTATAAAATCTAATACTTTAGTATATTTTGTATTTGATATCTAAATCGAGTGTAGTTTATGAGTTACACTTTTTAATAATAATAACTGTGGCAGCAACAGGGGAAAACCCATTGGACAAACCAGAAGGACAAGCCCCATATTGCCCCCCAACAGGCCAAAGCCCAGAATGGGGTTGATAAAAAAAAACATGGAAAAGCAAGTTACAGATAGTAAAATTAGAGATAAAAAGGCACGCGCAGCCAAAGCAGAAAGGCTAGGGTGACAAGGGGTGATTAAACTATTTATGGCTTGAAGACGAGGGAGGTGAGGGCAGAAACAGCTAAAACTACAGGCCCAACCCCAAGAAAAGCAATATGGAAAAGATGGATCCTCCCAATTAATCCCAAAAGAACTCCCAACTAATTTAACAATATTGGGTCAAGAATCAAAAGGGAGAAATCCAAGCAAATATTGAAGGTTTATTGCAGAGACTTACAATAATAAGTTCAAACAGGAACAAATAAAGGCAAAAAATTTATCTTTTACGAAAATAATAAAATTTGTTGACTACACAGAAAAAAAAAATTGAAGTAAGCTAGCAGGAACTGGCAGTACTGTCGGAATTGAAGAAATGGATTTGTTTGGTCCAAAATGAGTTGCCACAATAGGCAATCTTACTTGGAAATAAAACAAAGTCAAAAAAAATCCTCCAAAATTGGTCTTCTGATGAGAGGCAAAAAAAACATCTTCGATAAAATATCAAAAGTTTATTAAAACCACAGAGTGAAAGGTTAACTAACACAAAGAAATTGCAGAGTCAATAGTTCAAGCTGGGCCATAAAAATCTGTTCAAATGAGTGCACAGAGTTGGTTGTGCAGTCTGACTAAAATAGGGAGAGAGAAAGAGAAACAAAAAAAAAAAAAAACCATTGCAAAATTGACGCTGTCGTAATGGAAAACAGGAGAGTGACAATTGATGTTGTGGTTGCTAAAACTAGCCTTAGTCGTGGAACTCTTCACTCTATTATCAGGAACAATCTGCACTACAGAAAAATCTGTGTACAATGGGTCCCGCATCTTTTGACATCAGAACAACTTGGAGTTCGAATAGCCATGTCCCTGCAACATTTGACTCGCTATGAACAGGAAGGAGAGAGTTTTCTCGACAGAATCATTACAGGGGATGAAACTTTGTGCTTTCATTTCCAGCCCGAAAGCAAACGTCAAAGTCGTCAATGGCAGCATTATGGGTCACCACCCCCGAAAATATCAAAAGCAATCGTAAACAGCACGGGGAAGGTGATGTTGACCGTGTTTTTTCATCGAAAAGGTTCGATTTTACTGGAATTTCTTGAAAAAGGCACCACAGTTAATTCAGCATGATATGGGGAAACATACAGAAGGAGTGCTTCTTCTCCATGACAACGCGTGTCCTCACACCTCTAAAGCAACAGTAGAACTTATCAAAAAGTTCAACTGGGAAGCAATCCAGCATCTACCTTACAGCCCTGACTTATCCCCATGTGACTTTCACGTGTTTGAAGATCTCTAGAAGTGAGATTTTGGAATGGTTCCACATGCAACCGAAAGACTTCTTCCATTAAGGAATTACACGCCTTGTTACACAGTGGGATAAATGCCTTAACGCATTTGGAGAGTATTTTTAAATTCCTTGTATGCACTTTGGATAAAATAAATAATTTTCGTTTTTATTTGTACGACCCTTATACAGGGTGTCTGGAAATAAATGGTAAATATTCATAAACGTGAGAGAACATGTATAAAGAAGCATTGTTATTCCTATGAACATGGTGTCGCAAGCCAACCCCCACAGAGATACAGGGGGATTAAAGTATGTTGCGCTACCTGATTGTTGGCTTCCCGCGAGCGACTAGGCAATGTGGTGCAGACCATATTGGAGCCTACAGACCTCAGTACTCACGGGCTCTTAATAACTGCATCAACGATCCCATTTGTGAGGGTTCAGGTAGTAAGCTTATTTGTGAAATGGTCCTGATTGTGTAAATGTATGCAATTCGATACGTGTGCCACGACCTCCAGTGACATTTAAGGTATTAAAGGTTTGTGGAATGACCTAACAGGGGCAGCATGCTCACTATGTTCCCCCAATGTGATGGTGTGTTTCAGCAGGACAATGCACCCTGCCACAAGGCACCATCTCCTTCTGGATTGGTTCGAGGAACACTACTGACTTTCGAGTGCACCCTTGGCCCGCTAATTCGCTGGACATCAATCCAATCGAACATCTGTGAGCTGGACCCTCCACCTATTAATCTCGAAGCTCTGTGGACAGCGCTTCAAGTGGAATGGACTGCCATACCATCGGACATATACCGCGCACTTCCTGCGTCCATGCCACGAGCTCTAGCAGCAGTTATAGCGGCGAAGGGTGGCTACTCCCATTACTAATCGGGTGGTCTTAATTCAGTGATATGACAGTGTATATATAAGAAATCAAAATTTAAGTGTGAGCAGCGCATCGAAGGAAAAAAAGTTAGTGCGAGAAGAATTTTCGTTTCCTTGGTTGCTACAATAAACATTCGGGGGGAAATTTTTCTTATGGTGAGTGCCTCTCTTCTGGCCTGCTATGTGGCAAGCTTATCCATTGCTGTATCTGCAATGAACTTGAACTGGAAGAAAAGAACTTGCTGTATATAATCAGACTGGCGTTAAGAGATAGTGAATGTTGGATGATTACGACGGGATGACGTGATCAGACGTTTTCCTTTGATTGCTGAAGAGATGGATTGTCGGTAATAGTCGGAAAAAACGGGCAAGCTTCGCAAGGTTTGTTTTCAGATGGTAGTCAGGGACAACGGAGAAAAAGTTTTTTTTTTTTTTTTTGCACCAGTAATTTCCATGAAAGACAGAAGCCTGGAAGCTGGGTGTCTTCATGTCCGAAAAAAACTCCTGGTCGACATGTAGAAGAATCCTCGTTGTAAAGCATAAATCTTAATAAAAATGAAGTCCTGAATCAATGCGAAGGATGGAGCCACGAAGCGAAGTATTTATGTAGAAAACCATGACCTTCCAGCCAGGAAACGTGACGTTTCGAACGATACATTCGATTGGCAAGAAAGACTGGACATGCATGACGTCTTCAGATGATCTGGTATAGGTCGATATTTAGCTGACCAAATTCTGATATGATAATGCGAACATTTTACCTGTCCAAGTTCTTTCTTTTTTTTTCTCTATTTTTTAGGGATACAAATAAAAGATGGAGGTTATTAAACCGTGTGATACAGTCTTGGGACACCATGGCAACAAGTGCCACCGCTGAAAAGAAGCAAAACGTATAAAAAACCAGATTGTATGTAGTAGGTTAAGGTTGACGGGCACCCCCTACTAACCAAATTAATTTACCCTACGGCAATCCAGTCCTGCCGCGGTTTCTTCTCCCCTCTCCTGTTGATCTGCCCCATACTTGAGGGATGCTTACCTGATAAACCGTGTTAGACTTGCCCTAAAAAGAAGAAGAAAAACGAAGGAATTAAAGGAAACTTAACATTAATCTGAAAAGGGAAAAGCCCGTTATGAAAGGAGGCTAATGCTAAACGTAAAGAAATAAGAAAAAGGGGACATTAGAGGTTTAAGACGTAAAGCGGATGTACTTACCGAAGGGCTTGGAGATCCCGGGACTTAGGTAAATTAAGAATTCCAGATAGTCTTCTCATGCGGCGCACCTAATGCTCTTAAAATGAGATATTTGCGGCTACCAATGTTATTTAGCCATTGTAAGAAAAGTTTTATCCAATAAATATATTCGTAATTTTCTTTTGAATATAGTAAGGCCAAAGAGGAAATCCCAGTAAAGGACACTGCTCCTAGAGGACTAAGATAGGACAATAATATCTTTAAGGACTCTTTAGTGAATTACTTTAATCAGTGACTTCCTTCCTTTTATCTTTTATTTCTCTCTGCGTCTGTAGGAGGAAGATAAACCCACACATCATTGTAATAGCGCAAGGTTTATGAAAGAGGGAAATTGTATGTTGTATTTTGCTAATTATAAATGTATGGCTACAAGGATTACGAATAAAAATTGGCAACCCTCATGGTTATTTGAATGAGATTTGAGGTGTATGTTTCGTTTCTTTAATTGAAGTGGGTGCAAGTGGGAAAGGGGGCAAGACCAGGACACCACCCTTAATTCATGATTGTGACGTCGAAAGGCCCGAAGACCTGTGGCTCTACATCTTCGTTCATTTTTTCTCCACCTTTCTGAGCCTAGGGAGTATCATTAACTCGTCGCAGCGGCTACTTAAAGAGAACAAGTGGGCGGGATTATGTCGCGAATTGATCACCCGGAGGACAGGGACTGATAAGGATCCCCAACGAGGCTTTGGAGGTCATAGCACTGGATGACGGACCGTAACAATATATATACAGTATATTGTAAGCCCCCCCCCCCCCCCACTACCTGAATTCTCAAAGGTTAAGTGAAAAGTGGCTAAAACTAAATGGTAACACAAAGAAAGACGAATTTGAAAAGTACGGTAACTTCCTCTTTATTAATATATTTGACGAAACAAAGATCAGTTGAAAGAAATTAATAATTGAATTACATTTTCTTTAAGGAATCATTACATTAAATAAATCAAAGTTCCATTGTTCATTCATTTTTCGGTACAGATTGTTTTAACTTTAATGATCTGACAAAGTTTATTTGATGAGGGTTATCGTAAAGAAATGGAGAAAAAATTAATAAAGAAAAAGCCCCATGAAGTTTACATCAATGGCAATATTTTTAATCAATTATCATTAAATTCCAAAATTCAGTTTGGTTAATACAATAGATTCCTGGTTCTGGACTCAACCAGACTTTTTCCAAAGTCTTATAATACCTTTGGCTCAATGACCATGGCTAAAGCTAATAAACAAGCTAGTACTTGCAACAATTCTCAAGTGGCACAGCATATGCTACTTTGGTGAGGAAAGAGAGATTCAATATCGGTAATTTCACTAGCCATTTCTAGTCTTCTGGGTTCCCAGTGAACATTGCAGCTAAGTTAAAGTTCTGCCTATTTAAGAAAAGGAATAAAGAAAGAAAAAGATGATCATCCTGAGGGCTCCAAAATGGTTTGCAACAGGTTGCTTGCTTCTACTTTCATTTCTGAAACCTTGAATCCAGTGGGGAGATCGGACGAGGCCGCTACCGTCACTTTGACTCTGATTCTTTACAGCTTTGTTGTCGACGGTCATGGACGCTTGGAAGAAGTGGATCCATCACTGAGGGAGAAATTAAAAAAAACAACAACAAGAAGACAACAACAACAGGGTCACGAGAAAAAATAACTAAAAGATTAGTAAAGAACAACAAAGAACTAATGAACATTAAGAAAAAGGCGTCGAACGACGAATTGAAGCACCAATCACGAAGATTACAAGGCACGAGAACCACCTTTCGGGAGACTCCATCACTTACGTGTAAAGAACCAGGCGGAGAAGAGATCAAGGAACCGAATTCTAGTCGGGGTCCCAAAAACGGGGTCTACTTAGCTTGGCCGTGGACAGCTCGAGACGCTGACGCACTATAGGAAGAAATAACACAAGACAGTACATATTCATACTAACTAATAAGTGAGCTAGCAGTTAATCGATAAGCAAAAATAACGATAAAAATAAATCAAAATAAAGTATCAAAAATGGTAACTCAGCTGCTTTTTGTCGTTGATCCTATGATGCGTTGATTTCTTATTTCTTTTTCAGTTGAATTCCATTTTGTAAGGTAGTGGATTCGTGCGGAAAGCTCGGTCAAGGATCGCAATTACCTTGAACATGAATACATAAACTTTTGGGCGGAGGTACGGTCGACCAAGGCACTACTTCTATTATCAGTGACGTAATCGATCCAAGTCGTAAGGGACAACAGATGACAGCAGAAATACTCGCTATGAGCGAAGAAATTTTTCTAGTAACTGCAGCGAAGAGGCTTTCGCATTACCACCCGGAGAGACAGGGTCCACGGCAAATACTTAAGGATGAGTAGCAGAGGAAACGTGTTCAGGTTGCGAATGAATAAGCGACTGCTCTTCAGAAGGACTAATTCAAAGCCAAAAAACATCGGAAAGCCGAGCGTGGTGCGCAGCACATTGCGCGAGGAGATGAATACTGAAATAACGCACAACAATGAAGACAGTCTTGTTCATTATTTTTCCATCACTATTGGTACTCAAAAGGCTTATAAACAAAAAAAGATTTTACCTTTTCTAAAAATTCAAGTGAGCAAAAGGGTTCATTTTCAGATTCTGTAACAGAAGTCTAATTAACATGAAAAAACACGAATCATGAAGAACAGTAATATCAACAAAATGGGTGTCCTTAGTATTGTTTCTATCAATGAAATTGGTAGAGACTTTACAATACAATAAAGGAAAAATAGAGTTTCCGACTAGTTTCACCATTTATTCCCGGCTTTATCAAGGATATAACTACACAAGAGGCTTCTCGCCCTTATATACAGAAAATATGGTGCAGTGGAGTAAGATGATCGGATAAAATACAACAAATGGCAAGATAAAAGCAAAGAGTAATATAATCTGGATACAATGAAGGTAGAAGCAAAATAAACGGCATAGGTGTACAATCATTGGATAAGAATGAAAAGTAAAATTCTCAGATTTTTCCCAATTACAAAAAATTCCCCGACTTTTCACGGTCGCTAGCCACCATGGGTACATTATAAAAAAAATATAGAAATACACTAACTGGATTAAAGCAGAAAAATAGTGATTGGATAATAAACAACAGACAACATAGAATAAAAATAATTAAAATATGATAAATATAAATGAATAAAGAAGGGCTGATCCATAAACGAACAAGATAACAAAATACAAAAAGAAAACTACAGTAAATCTGAGATGGAATTAAGAATGCAAAAGATGTCAAAATATGTTTGACAATTAAGGAGGAGGTCAGGAGATGAGTTTTTGGCTTTGAAAATCTCTATGGATTCCAGAGCTGTGAGTTTTAAAAGGGTCATCACAAAAGTGAAGAATGGATATCACTTAACATTTCTTAGGTGCGTGTCCTGTGATGGCGAGGTGGTTTGCATAATGGGACTTGTCATTTTTCTTCTGGAATGATGTCATATGTTCTTTAAAACGAACAGCGAAGTTACGGGATGAAAGTTCTATGTAGAACTTCTCAAAAACTCCGCATTCTAGACGATATACACTAGACCGGGAATAGTTCTTGGGCGGGAATGGGACTGGAGGTTTAGGGTTGAGGAGGGCGAGTTTTCTGCGATTTAATAGTCGGGAAAAGGTGGAGGGAGAAAACCCATTCGTACCAGCAAGGGAGCGGATAATGCGGAATTCACACGCCCGCGACGCCGGGTGGGGGGGGGGGGGTAGCTTGAGAGCACGATCTATGAGGAAACGGAGGGAAGTAAGTTTATGGAAAGATGAGTGTCATGAAGAATGGTGGATTAGGATAGAAGATGTGGTAAACAGAGAAGGAGAAGTGATAAGTGACAACAGGAAAGAGGAGAGAGATTTGGCAACACCATGGGCAGGAGCTGGGGAATGGTTAACAACGGGGCGTACGGGCATATTAGGCTTCTGGATTTTAATAAGGGCATTAAGGG
>JAHWFO010059599.1:132999-174474 GCA_023313115.1 Rhysida immarginata
TCGACACCGGCCACGATTTTCCCATTACCAATGTTAAACTTTTACACGCAATAAACAAAAGACAACTCTTGGACCCATTCGAAAGCATTGCTATTCATCGAGTTAAGAAAACATCGATTCTTAATCAAGATATGGGGCCGATTAGCGATACTTCGCTAATCCGATGGCTCATCAAAAGAACCGTCCAATGAACACTTTAGTTGTTCCTTTTTCTTCAGGATTGGTTATTTACTATTATAAATACGGCCTGATTTTACTCAACAGGCAGTTAACTCGTCTTTTTGGATTAGTTTACTCCTGGACTGCTGAACGATGGTAGCAATCGCTACCGAAAGGATTCTCCAGATTACGGTTGTATTTTTCCTTTATTTCTTTGTTGTGGCTAAAGAGTTTTTTATTGATATTTACATCTTAATTATCCACATTAGCTTTCATTATCTAATTATTTCTTAGAATATGAACGCACCAATATACACTGAGTGGCCTTTATAGACACCCCTTATTTGAAAGCAAACTAGTCCAAAATTGAGCTAGAGTGATGTAACAACACAGAGCTTTGGATGACAAAGCTATGCATCTTATATAAGGAACGCTCAGCTTTGGATGATGTACTTATCACAGAAGTTAATGTCAAAATAGGTAAGACGAAAGGTTTAAGTGAGTTTGAAAGAAGGATGATTGTCGGTGCAAGAAGAGCTGGTGCCAGCATCTCTGAAACGATAACTCTTTTAGGATTTTCTTGCCCAACAGTATCTCGGGTGTTAGAGAGCGGCAGTTGAGATAAAAAAAATTTAAAGCAATAAAGACTATTCTGGTTGAAAAAGGCTGGTGAACGAGAGAGGTGAAAGGCAAATAGCACGCATAGTCTGCAGCAACAGAAGGACAACAACGCACGACAAATTACAGCTGAATTCAATGCAGGTGCATCAAAAAGCACAACAAGATGGGTTTTGCAAAGGATGGGCTTTAGCATCAGGAGACCATCAAGAGTGCCTTTGGTATCATGGAACAATAGGAAAAGGCGCCTGTTGTGGGCCCAGGAACGATGTAATTGGTCACTTGAGGAGTGGGGGAAAAAAGTAGCCTGGTCTGACGAATCTTTTTTCCTGCTCCATCATGCAGATGTCAGGATCAGATTATGGTGTAAACAGCATGAGTTCACGGATCCCTCCTGCCAAATGACAACTCTTCAGGCTGGTAGCAGTGGAATTATGAGGTGGGGAATGTTTTCCTGGTGTACACTGCTCCCTTGATATCTGGACATAACTCTGAACAGCACAGCTTATCTCAACATCATTGCCGATCGTGTGCACTCGTCTATGACTATGATGTTCCCTTCTGGAGATATTCACTTTCAGCAGGATAATGCATCCTCGATCAGTCACAATTGGTTTGAGGAACATCAATCGGAGTTTAGTCTGCTTTCATGGCCTGCTCAGTCCCTTGACCTCAATCCTATTGAGCATTTGTGGGACAAAGTCGAAAGATTAGTTCAAAGCTTGGAAACTCCACCATCTAATCTGATCCAACTTAGAGCTGCCATTATGTCAGCATGGGCCAAAATTCCTCAACAACGGTTTCTGCATCTTGTTGAGTCCATGCCAAGAAGAATATCGGCTGTGATCAGAGCTAAAGATGGATCAACTCGTTATTAGAGGGTGTCTCTAATTTTTTCGCCACTCAGTGTAGTATTACTGTGTGCTCAAGTTGTTGACCTATGATTATTGTAATGAGGGGATAGCTTACCTAGGGAATGTTAAATTAGAATGTTAACCTGAAATGCATGTTAATTTGAGATACTATATGTTAAACCAAAATACTTTGACATTAAAAGTATAGGATTTGTGCCAGGGATTTTAAATTTTAACTTTATTTTGAAATGTATGTTAAAGTGAAATATGTTGTAACGGGATTTTACTACGTGAAATCAGTGCAATTAAGTGCATTGAATCCAAAAATTAGTCTAGAATAATTGGACATATGCAGAAATTCTATAAATTGTGAGCTGTACTTCTCCACAAAGTTTTTCCTGTATTGATTGGTTGCATTGCTCTTCTTTTTGGCTATAGCAAAGGAATTCCTTGAATTGGTATGTTCAATAAGCAGTTAATAGTTAGCTTTATGCAAGCAGTGTATGATGATAACTCAAAGGTTGAAAGCTCTGTGCTTGCAATGGATATCACAACTTTTTTACATTACCAGAATGATGTAATTTTCACTTGTTCTGTTATTTACATATGCAAGACTTTGGTGGAGCCCTCTCTTGAAGTTATGTGGACTCCATGTTGTCAATATGGACTATAAAAAATTAATTCAGGTTTTAAATAAGTGACCATTTAGTGAACACCTCAAATAAGTTATTACTTATTGTGACCCTCTTTTATTGTTAAAGTTCAGCATTGAAAAATAGCCTTAAGTTGTCACATTTATTAGGCATAACGGCTGTTAGGCCCAGTACTTATTGTATTGTGTCCAAAGGCTTGATTTTCATCTGGTATAATGCCTGCAGGCAATTACTTAACCGTTTTATTTTGTTTGTTAAGCATATTAAATGTTTTTTAAACAACTTTTAATATATAGTACTTGTAAAAATATATAATTAAACTTGTTTTATGATTCACGATTTTAGCTGTGTTCCAGAAAGCAAAGATTTTCATAGACGAGCGGTGGATGGACAACAACCTTTTCTTTACTCAACTTTAATCATTGCAGACTCTCAGGTAGAAAGAATACATCACTTACCAAACATTTATTGTTTAAATATTTATTGTAAATTTATCTTCATTTAAGTACAATATAGGAGAGCATAGAAATATAGAAGCAACAATTTCTTGTGCTTTCTAGTGTAATATGTAATATTTTTTTAATTTGTTGGTGCCTGTTGGTGATGGTAAGTATCATTGATAAAAATGTTCTTTTCTTCAGATGAATTCAGGTAAATTTTTTTCAAACCATTTCAAATTAATAACACCAGTTGATGTCCATTGATGATTATTTTTTTCAAATTTTTAAATAAATTTTCAAATTAAAAAGTTTCCAAATAAAAAAACTTTCACAATGTTTTCAAATCCTTTCTGGCTAAGAAATTAAAAACAAATGACGGACCAGAACATTTATCCCTTTCAAGAATATTCCATCCATCATCAGACAATTTTGATTGACTTTGTTTATAGTTTATATCAAGGATTTTATTTAATTAATTATAGTTTTTTGGAGGTTTAATTAATAAATTAATTTTAGACTTATTATTTTATCATATTCCCTCGGAATGCTTATCCTAATAATAATAATAATAATAAATTAAAATACCTAATTTAATATTTTCATTAAAAATTTTCATGAATATTATTTTTCATTTAGTTTTCTTTTTTTTTATAATTTATAAAAATCATAATGAATATAAATATTATTAATTAGATTATCTCATTGTATACATATTACTTTTTTTCTCCAGCCACTCGCATGTCCTCCTGCTATGACATATCTCCTTGCTGCAAGAGGTCCATTTCAAAAACTTTTGATACGAGGAGATTCAGAAGGCCGTGTTGTGATGTGGAATATTCCTGAAATATCAGAGAAGACTATTCAAGCACAACAAGAAAAAATGGAAACTCCAAATAGTAAGCAGACATTAAATATTAAATATTCAATTTGATATATTTTAACAAAAATTAATTCACTTATTGATTTCAAGTTTTTCACCAAAACTAATTTAGTAACTCTGGTCAAGTTTTTATGTATGGATAACAAATTTTTTTGTCATTAATAGAAGTAGCTCCATTTTTAAGCCTTAGTTTGCAACAGGCATGGGATAAAATGAAACCATCTCCTCCTGGGATTATGGACCATTTGGTAATCTTTTGATCATCTATATAAGGTGATTTACAATGATTGTAACAAACTTCAAAATTTTGTTGGGTTGAGCAAAAAATATCGTATTAACATAAGGTGTATTCCAATTAGGTACAGAATTATAATATGTCAAATTTTTATTGGTGTAGTAGCAAACATGGTAAATAAAACACATGTTATGAACTTATAATTAACATTTACCATATGTTCTTGAATAGAGATCACACAAATATAGCTTACACCCCCAAATGCCAACTAAATTTTGGTACAAATTTTTATTTTCCTCTTAAAATTCAAACCAAATCATCATAGCAGATGATGTTAAATTACATCACTTAAAGATCACAACAAACAAAATTTAATGCCATCTTGAAACAAGTATATTTACATATAAAACAAAACAAAGCTTTCAAAACCCTTCATCCTTACTGTCACCAAAAACTTCATTCCATGTCTCTGGTGTTGTGCTTGTATTCAGGCTCAAGGGGTAAATTTTGAACACTTGTTATACTAAATCGTACACCCTCTTATGCTTTTAAATTAAATTAATCGTAAGTTCATAACATGTCCTTTGTTTACCTATTTGCTACTACACTAATTAAACTTTAATCTGTTGTAATTCAATGCCTAATTGGCATACAATCTATGTTAATATGATATTTTTTGCTTGGTCTAGCCTCTTCACCAGAATGCCAAAGTTTGTTACACTCGATGTGAATCACCCTCTATAAAAATTGATTAGATGCCTTAATAATTTTATTTTGGTAGATGAAGGGTTCCCATAACTGTTATGATATAAGTTTGTAGTCATGATCAATAGACTGGTATGGTCAATTAACAAAAATAGAGGAATACGGATGATGGGGGAAAAGAAGAGTCTGTGGATTCATGGCAGCCATTTCATTGTCTTATTATCATAATAGGATATGAAAAACTTTTATTTTCACTTATTTTTTCCTTTAATGTTCTCAGAAACCTAAGCTCTCCAGCTAAAATTCTCGAAATGACTTGAAGCGCATTCATTTATTTGTACAATTTGCACAATGATGACATCGATAGTGCGCCCCGTGCAGTTACCCGTGCAGTTAGTGCGGTTTCTGTGTCTGTGCACAGTCTTTCACTAAACGGTCCATGCATTTTGAGCCAAACCAACAACACGGTGACGCCTCAACGACCCCTTTTTAATCACCCCAAGAGTTTAAATTTCAAATTTTTAAAGTCTTTTCCACTTTCAATTTTTTTTTTAAATCTGTATGAACTCTCCTCATCCACTTAAAAGCAAAATTTCGACCATCATCAACAGTGATCGAAAGCTTAAGCATGAAATGACCCTGCTTCTACCTTCATGTGCTTAGTTTGTGCATAAAGCGCACAAGAAAGAAGTGCACGGAAATCTCCGAACACCTCTCACGGCTGGCACGAGAGCTACTTCAAACGGCTAGTGCACGCATTCAGTGCAAAAAAAATCACTTTGAACGAATAAACGAATGCGCCTTTATTTTCTTCTTTCCCCATCCTGGGATTATCTCCTGTACCCCCCTTTTTTTTTAATCGATCATTCCACTCAGGGTTCTAGAACTAATGGTTTGACTATACTGATAAAAAATTATATTCCAATGGGAGCGTTTAGAGAAATTGCCAACAGATCGCACCAGGAGCCAAGCCGGTCTAAAGCATGTCTTAACACTGCCATTATCCAGCGTTGTCATTGTTCATTGATCTCTTTCATAAACTCTTGGTTTTACTAATATTATACAGGGTGATTCTGAAAAAGTGTGTATAACTGTAAGCAATGACAGAGGTGACCAGAATGAACATTTTCTTTTAATACAATGTGGGTCCAAATTTGAATGCTAACTGAGATATGAACAGAAATAAAAATGCCGCTACCAAGATCAACAAGTTAATAACTCAGGTTCTGCAATGCCTAGAATAATGAATTTTGAAGGAATAACAGGGGACGTAAAACTGTATATACCGTTAAAATTTGATCTTATTCCAATGAGTAGTTTCCGATCTATGCATTCAAGTTGTAACAGTGCTCACATGCGAGTACTAACCAGCACATGTTATGATATTGACTGTGTTGCTGGGAAACTACTTGTTGGAATTCTATCAAACTTTAACCCTATACAGAGTTTTATGTACCCTATTATTCCTCCAAAATTCATTATTCTAGGCATTGCAGAACCTGAGTTATTAACTTCTTGATCTTGGTGGTGGGATTTTTATTTCTATTCATATCTTGTTTAGCATTCAAAATTCAGACCCACATTGTATTAAAAGAAAATGTTCATTCTGGTCACCTCTGTCATTGCTTACAGTTATACACACTTTTTCAGAATCACCTGTATACCTTTAAAAAAAAAACCATGAACGATAATAGAATATGGAAACTGGACTTTATCTCAGTTAAAAAGCAAGCTGAAAGTATTCATGGTAGGAACCATGAACCCAGGTTGCTGTTAAAATGTTTGAGACCTTTACGAACCACTTGTGAATATGGACTTTTCATTAACGTGAAGTACCTAATCCTCTGCTCTTGACCAGATCGGCTGATTAACGATAGAACTTTCGGAAGTTAAATGCCCTAGAGAAAGCCACATTTCTATTGAAAACTTGCATTTTTTTTTGTATCTGTGTGGAAAAAAACGGAAATTTTACACTTAAAGAAACTAATATTACGAGGTGCGTTTTTTAATTAAGTACAGTACCATTTTGATTTTTAAAAAAAGGCAGTTTTTAAACACTTTAATATTTATATGAAAGCCTGGACTTTATTCTAATTTTCAACATAATTTCTACTTATATTACGTCATTTAATGTATTATATGGCTGCCTGATTTGCTAACCACTTCAGCACGGAGTTGCACAAAACCAAGTTGTTTAGCCAGTCCTCCAGTGTCCAAGTGGCTAAGGCTTTAAACCAAATTTTCACTGAAAAATCATGTCCACTGTGTTTTGGGATAGGCAGGGTGTTTTGCTTGTGGATGTTTTGCCTCGGGATCACACAGAAATGGTTAGTAAATCAGGCGGCCGATTTCTGTAAGGATTGAATTCAGAAGCTAGTCGTATGATACGGTAAGTGTCTTAATATAGGTGGAAATTATGTTAAAAGATTAAGTTCCATACTTTCATATAAAAATTAAGGTGTTAAAAAAATTGTCCTTATTTTTTTTTAATATCAAAACTGTACTTACTTAAAAAAACCTGTATCGTATTATTAGATTCTGGACAGCTGTTTAGCAGCAACGCAGAACTGTCATTTTGCTATTTATATTTTAAAGATTTTAAAATAGTTCAAGTTTTGAAGAATGAGCAATTCATTGCAAAAATGGTCCAGAAACTGAAATCTTTTTCTGAAACACATTATATTATGTGCTAAAAAAGTTTTTATACTTGAACCATTAAAATCTTTGTTAACCACAAATTTCTCAAGTGTACTTATTTTTACAACTTGTTTTATTCTACTTTCGAGAAGCCACGCGATTAAAGGATGGTGTAACGTAGCATACATAACCTTAGAATAACTTATTCTTTTAATGGCGGAAGGATACGATGTTGTGCACTATGTCTGGTAAGGGACCTCATTCCATGACGTCACTCTCAACTGAAGCTGAGACAGGGTATAGAATGTAAGCATTAACCATGCAGTAATAAAGAAAAAATGAGATAAAATAATATTGCAAAAGTTTTTTAAAGAGTGATCTTTATCTTTCGGAAATAAATGTCCACCTTTGTCTTGACATAAATGTAGAAGGCACAAGAAATTTATATTAAACCGAAACACATGAATATGTAGGCAAAAAAGCATGCAATACTGAGAGAAACACTAGGCATCATGGGTAACCATTAGACCGCATATGGCTGTGCTGCTGTCTGGTGGCCACTTTTTCTCAGAATGCTCCCATTCTTTATCTCCTTAATTGCACACTTATTCATTACAAATAAATAAAAATTAAAAATCTAATTAAAAAATAAACTAACATTACAAATTATCTGATGCTGTAAAATACTGATTAAAAATAGCAATGATAAACGAAATAAACCATTGATGAATAATATAATCAAGTACCGAAAGGCTAAATGAATATTGCTACATAAACCATTGAAGAACTGCGTTGTTTATATATTCCACCCGTAAAACTTCTAATTTGTAATTTGCGTATATTTGAAATGAATTAGGGCACGTGGTACTTAACCAATATCCACTATCATTATTTACTCGTTATATTCACTCATGACATGTTGTTATGAGTTCTTTGATATATTACATGCCATATCTTAACATTGAAAGTTCCAACAGTACCATATGGCATCATATAGTACCATTAGGGCACGCGCTACGTAACCATTTCCCACTATCATTATTTACTTGTTATATTCACTCATGGCACGTTGTTACAAGTTGTTTGATATATTATATGCCATATTTCAGCAATGAAAGTTGCAACGGTAACATATGGTATCATATGATACAATTAGGCCACGTGCTACTCAACCAATTCCAACTATCATTATTTACTCATTATATTCAGTCGTGACATGTTATTACGAGTTGTTTGATATATTACATGCCATATTTTAGCATTGAAAGTTCTAACAGTACCATATGGTACCTTACGTTGCCATTACGGCACGTGCTATTTAACCATTTCCCACTATCATTATTTACTTGTTATATTCACTCATGACACGTTGTTACGAGTTGTTTGATATATTACACACCATATATTAGCATTGAAAGTTCCATCGGTACCATATGGTACTATTAGGCACGTGCTAGTAAATCAATTACTACTTTCATTATTTACGCGTTATATTCATTAATGATACATCCTTACACGTACACGTGCTATTACACCAATTTGTGCTATCACTAGTTACTCTCATATATTCGTTCATGAGACGTCGTGACGATTTATTTTATATATTACATGCCATATATGGTTAGAGGAAATTTTTAAGGGGGTATCGTAATGTTACCATTAGAGCACGTACCTATTCCAGCTATTCTCAAATTCGTACTTGTACGTGCTCTGTCCCATATTAATGGATTGGTGAAAACAGAGTGTGAAAACGTTAATTCGTTTTCAAGTTATCGTAATAAATAAATAATAAGCTCCCTACAAATAATAAAATTCTTTTGATTTAGAGTCCGTTCTGCCCTTCCAATAATCGTCAATCTCGTGCATCCTGCACGCGCACCATCTCATTAACGTTTAGAGCACGCGCTGAGCCGAACCTATATGCTTATTACGCATTTTCCCCAATGCAATTGTACCGATTTCGGCTATCTTCGAACTAAATTTATGAATTGGCTAAACACTATTTAATAACGTTATATTCGTTCATGGCTCGTCGTTACCAGTGGTTTGATATGTTACTTACTATATCTTAACATGGAAAAATTTTGGGGGGGGGGTATCACAATAGTACAATTAGAGCGCGTGCCGCTGTACAGATTTCGACCATCTTCGAACTCGTCCGTGCCATTTCCCATATCTATCGATTGGTGAAAACAGATTTTTAAAATCTTTCATACTTTCCGAGAAAATCGAGTTATGGACAGACAGACGGGCGGACAGACGGACAAGGCCAAAGCATAAAGCACCTTTCGGTACTTAATAATGTGCAACAAACGAAATAAAAATGATTTCTGTACATGCTCCAAAAATGTTATGTGAATTTTGAGTTATAGGAGTATATGATATGCCAAATGATGATGACTGTACGTAAATATTTGTTATATCTGTTTTTGCTTATGAATTAATGAAGTTTTTTGAGAAATCTTGAATGAAAGTCAAGTTTATCAATCATAACATTTTGAAAATCCAAGAAGAATGTTAGGCCAGGGTCCTATTTACATAAAAAATGCTGAAACTTTCAACAGAATGAGGAATGCATAAAAAAATTGTTTTTTACTGCAGAAATTCCATGGAAAAAGGATTTCAACTTGAATTTCTGTACACTTTCTTTCATCCAAATGGGTGATCGTAATTCGATGACTCATTCGGTGCCATCATAGATTGCACTTTTCGCCTTTCGGCAAATTTAAAATTGGCATATGCTTGAGCCTTGTGTATTGATATAGCTTTTTATTGAGGAGGTCAATAATACCCCCAAATGTTTGATAAAAAGCATTCTCAAATTAAGGTTATCGCTTTGATAAAAATGATTGGGCAGCAATCGTGGAGAGCGAGTAAAATCATCCATGTTGACCATGCTAGAAACTGTCACTATGTGGAGATTTTTTTCAAAATTTTAGTTCTGCTTTTGCTTTATGCAAATGAGAATAGATGTACCGAGCCAGAAAATAATTTTTGCTGAAAGTGTAAATTTCTGAAATTCACTTTTCTGCTTTCTGCTTAGATTTTTTATACAAGTGGGGCCTTGGCTTTATAGTGAAACCTTAATCTGGTACAGATGGAGCCAAGTTTCTGCCAGATCTTCAAACGTGCTGAATTATCGAATAAATTTTGCTCGCACTCTCAGGGATACCTCAAGGTGCTAAAAATTCAGCCCACACAATTCAGTCATACATGACAGACTTCCTTTATGAATGTTTTTACAAAGGGCTGCACATTGTTCAGGATGACATTTTTATACATTCGAGAAAAATGGTGGAACATTTGAAATTACTAGAATGGATCTTTCAACATATTCGGAAAAAAAAAATGTAATCATAAAACCATCCAAACACAAACTACCATAATTTACAGTAATAACACCACAGTGATAGGTAAGCCACCCCCCCACTTCTTTATAATTGAAGTGTAAAAATAAAACGAATTGGCTTAATTTAAGAGTACTATATATTTTTATTTATTTATTTATTTATTTATTTATTTAACAAAACTATGAATAACAAAACAATTGAGATAAGAGAGATTAATATAACAATCAAATTAGATTACAAACTCAGGCGAAGCTCAAGGGGACGAGCTAACAACAAAAAAAAATGTGTACATAAGTCAGCTTATACAATACGAAATTAGGAATTAATTGTAAGTGCTGAATCGAAATTGAAATTTCAATAAGGAACAGTATAATGGAATATAATAATAAGTGTTTGCCGAAGGGTGTTAATACACCCATGAGGACGTAAAACAAGAATTGAAGCTGAGAATTAAGGATACAGTTATCTAAATATTTTAAATAGCATTTGAATATATAAGGTTTTTTTTTTTTTTTTGAATGAGTAAAAGGGTGCTAACTGATGAACTTTCGCAGGTAAACGAGCCCAGCTTTTAACTCCTATAAGTGAGATATAATGATTTTGATAATTGTGACTGACATTATGTGTAAGGTAATTGTGTCTGTCATGGTAATGCTGCATGAATTTATGTGTGGAGACAATTTATAAGGAGTTAAAGATTTTATAGATGAACAAACAATAACTGTATTAAGTAGATCTGATAGATGGTTGGTATATGTAGAAGAGAAAAATAATGAGAAACAGACGTGGATTTGGAGATATTAGAAGTGTGCGGATAAACCATTTCTGTAATTTGAATAATTGGGAGAGGTTAAAGGATGTGGAAGATCCCCAGAAAGTAACACCATATCAAAGAGAAGAATGAATCCATGAATAGTAAAGAAGTAAAAGAAAGTGAAGCATCGTTCCTTGTTTCATGTTAAGTTTGGCTAAGAGGTTGTTGATATGTAAGTCCCATGATAAGTAAAGCGATAACGTAAGGCCAAGATACCTAAATGCTGTCATGATTTGGTTTCAAGAAGTTGATTGTCATTATAAACCAAGAGCGAGGAAGGAATATTTTGTTTATTTCTTTGGTGGAAAAGCATTATTTTGTTTTAGCAGAATTAACTGTTAATGAGTTCTCATCATTCCAACATTTTAAGTTAACTAAGGCTGAGTTAAGGTCAGATAGAAAAAAGGAGATATCGACGTTAGAGGATAGAAGAGAAACATCGTCTGCATAAAGGATTAATTTGAATGAAACGAATAATTGTGGAAGGTCGTTAATGAACAGATTAAATAATAGAGTGGATAATATTGAACCTTGGGGAACTCCTTGGTTCCTGACCAAAGTTGTAGATGAGATACCCGACAGTGTTAAGTAATAATATCTATTGATTAGGAGAGCTGAAAGCCAGGATAAAGGAAGACCAGTTATATTGTAAGAAACAGATTATTTGTGCAGAAGTAAAGGAATAGAAATTGAATCGAATGCCTTAGAATAATCGATGAAAATAGCAGCTACAAATTTATTAGACGTCATTTCAGAGGAAACAAATTACATTAATTCGTAGCAAGCATTTTCCACATTCCTGTTAGGGACAAATCATGTTGATTGATAGTAATTAAGTTAAAAGAATAAACAAATTGAAATTGTCTTAAATAGAGTAACTTCTCAAAGATTTTGGCAAATATAGTGAGGACAGAAATCAGACGGTAGTTTGCATATAAATTAGAGTCACCTTTCTTAAAAAATGGGAGTTATTCTAGATAGTTTAAGGATAGACGGGTAAGTTCTAGTTTTTACCGAGAGGTTAAAAATTTGGGCTAAGGGCACAGAGATAGAATGTTTTAGTGATATAATTATGTCAGACTGGAAATCAAGAGGATCGGGAACAGGAGAAGATTTTAGTTGAGAAATGATATCATTGACTTCATCTGGCATAGTAAGAAATACAAAAAAACCCAGAAAATTATGCGAAACGTCGTAAGAGTAAGTTTGAACAGTTGTTAATCGTAGAAGGGGAGAGAGGAAGCATATGCAAATAGTCTGCTAAGAATGAAGTATAATCCGACTGGCCCCAAGTTTGGCCTAACTCCTATTGGTCAGATACATCACTGTGCTTAGTAATACAAAAGTAGATTAGTTTCTTAGCAACAACCCCATGATGTAGACAAATGTTGAAGAATAAGAAACAAAACCATCATGTCCGTTTTTATTAGAATTACGCATTCCAGTTATTCTGAAAATGAATTGATTTTATTTTTGTAATTAAATTTAAAATAAGTAATAAAAAAAAGTTAATTATAATTGCTTTGTAGATTGTGTTTTGTAGATTATAAATTAATTATAATAGTTTTATTTTAAACTGGTTAGCACAGATTAATATGGATGGTCAACTCTGCGATAATCACGTGATTGAATGTCCTGCAGCACACCAGTGAGATATACAAGAAGTACAAATGCCAATACCAATTGTGATTGGATGAATTTTAAATACCATTGTTAGAGTTGTACAATTGGCGATTCTACCATGAAGTAGTGTTAAAATTACCCTAATGCTACAAGTATTAAATAAAAATAACCTAGTTTCAAAATAAAAAAACTTTTGGGAAGATTTATGAAGAACTCTAAACATAAGCTAAGTAGGAAAATCTACAAGTGCTTAACAAATTGTAGTAAAATCGTATTAAGTATTTATTTGTAACTTATGAATTCCATTTTTAAATAAAATTAACGAATTTAATTTTATACTGTGTTTAAAGTTGTCATTTTTTATGTTAGTATTACTCAATTCACAATCAGAAATAACTTGTTTATTAAATTCCAAAATTAATTACAAAAAATGATCCTAGTAAGCTGAACTCGAAGAGTGTACATCATTTATTGCTCAAAGGAATATACGTCATATATTTCATAAACGACATGATTATTTAGGCAATCTACAACGTCATTGTTTTAATTCTTATCTCAGCTACTGGGTATCAATGCTGAATGCTGATTGGCTAATCAGCCAAATTGTTTTAATAATAGAGATTTTCCAATCATTATCAAATAGTTTTAACCTTATAAGTATGGGAAGTTGACCATCTGTATTAATGTGTGCTGGTTAGGCTCTTGAATTTTTTCATTATAAGTTTTTTACACAGTCCAGTCACAATAATGTAGCCAGAATAACCACCTTTTGCGGTGCAGACAGCCGCGAGACGGGCAGGAAGAGAGTTAATAAGGTTCTGGAAGGTATTGACAGGGATGTGAAGCCATGTCGACTCCAGTTCTCTGGCGAGCTGCTGTAGGTTGCAGGGTGGAAGATCCATGGCACGAACAACCCGATCTAGGTGTCCCACATATGCTCTATGAGATTTAAATCTGGGGAGTTTGGGGGCCAGTGGAGTAGCGTAAATGTATCCTCGTGCTCTTCGAACCACGCATGGACACTGCATTGTATGGGACGTCGGATTGTCCTGCTGGAAGATGCCATCGTGCTGAGGAAACACAATCTGCATATAGGGGTGGACATGGTCCGAAGGGACAGATTACATACTTCCATTGATCCATGGTGCCGTCCACAATGATGAGTGCATCCATGGAATGCCATGAAGACATTCCCCAGACCATAACGCTGCCTCCTCCGGCCTGGGCCTTTGAGGCACGGGTTGCAGGGTGTTTGTTTTCTGATGCTGAATGCCATATACGCCATCGCCCATCTGTCCCATGGAGCATAAACCAAGCTGTCCAGTTGCGGTACTGACGTGCAAATGTCAGTCTTTGTCGCCGGTGAACAGCCGTCAGCATTGGTGCACGAACCAGCCATTTGCTGCGGAGCCCCATGCGCAGCAAAGTTTGCTGAACTACATGTTTGGCTACCCCCTGGTTCATCTGGGAGGTCAGTTGGTCCACGGTTGCACGTCTGTTCGGTTGCACGTTTGGCTACCCCCTCTGTCATCTATGGCCCGTTGTTCCCCACATTTGGCACGTCGCTGATTATGGGTTTTGCTAATCTGCTATGCATGGTACACTTTCACCATGGCGGCATGCTAACAGTTCAAAAAACTAGCCGTTTCAGAAATGCTGCCACCCTTGGCTCGGAAGCTGATGATCATTCCCTTTTGGAGGTTGGATAAATCGCTACGTTTCGCCATGACTCAACAATTGCAGTGTTTTCTGCTTCCCCTTTACCCCCCTCCCTTTCCCCCCCCCCCCCACCTTTGATACTGGTACGTACCTTCTGGACATAACCATTTTTCGCTGATGTTGAATACAGCAGGTGGTCACAGTAATGTGACTGGACTGTGTAAATCTTCATTGAGAGCTAATAACAAAAGTTTTTTAATTTGTTTCAGTTGATTTTTAAAAATTAATAATTTTATTATTTATTACAATAATATGTTGAAGTGAATTAATTGAATAATTTCAACAATTGATAAATATAAAAACGAAATCAAGAAAACACTAAAATGACAGGTTTAATAAAATTTCAAAATGACACTTTAATTTTGAAATTTTATTAAACCTGTCATTTTAGTGTTTTCTTGATTTACTTTTTTTATTTAACAATTGTTGAAGTTTTAAAATTTATGAAATTATTTCTTTAAGGTGTGTCCCAAAAGTATAAGACTACCCATATTTTCCTTTCTGTAGTTAAAATAAAATAAAATAGTTAGATCTTTCTTAGAGTTTTAAAGTCATACAATACTTTTGTATTATTTCACAAAAAAAAGTTCAGGCAAAAAACGAACAACAAAAATATTATTCACAACAATTGATTTCAACCGGTCCCATAAGTATAAGACCATTGTCATTATAATGTCATCTATCAAGCATAATAATTATCAAACATGTAATTAATCCATCAGTAGATGGCACTCAATATGGCAGTACCCATAAAAATTTTCTGTGGATTTAAGTAAACAGTTGAATAATAAACCATTAAGGAATGACATAACCAAGTGCCGAAAGGTTAAACTAAACCATTCGCGGAACTATATTTTTAAACCGCCCTATGTTAAAATTGTAAGATACTAATGGACCATAAAGATACCATTAAACCACTTACCTTTGAAACAATTTCGACTATCATTAATTTTACGTTATATTCATTCATGACATCTCATTCCAAGTCGTTTGATATATTACATGCCATATCTTATTGTAAATTTTTGAGGGTGTCATAAGGGTACCATTAGAGCACGTGCCATTGTTTCGATTACAACCATTTTCAAAATGGTTCATTCCCAGAACCATATTTATCAATTGGCGAAAAGAGTAATTTATGTCGGCTTCTATCTCATCATTACGTATTTGTTTGATGTATTACTTAATATATCTCTCCATTGAAAATTGCTAGGTGGGGTCGTGAAGGTACCATTTGTGCACGTGGTATTGAACTGGTTTAGATAATGTTTGTGATTGGTTCGTGCCATGTACCATATTCATCGACTGACGAAAATAATAATGCATAACTGCTTTTATCTCGTCATTACGATTTGTTTGATATATTACTTTAATATATCTTCCCATTGAAAATTGCTTGGTGGGAAAATACAGGTACCATTTGTGCACGTGCCAAAGAACCGATTTAGATAATACGTGTATTTGTGATTCGTTCATGCCATGAACCATATTCGAGTGACGAAAACGGATTTTGAAAATCTTTAATAGCCTCAGAGGAGTTAGAGTTACAGACAGACAGACAGACACGTTTCCCCATACTGATAGCCTAAAGCACCTTTCGGTACTTAATAATGCCTCGCAATACCATCTTGACAGCGTATGAAAGGGGGCAAATAACTGCTCTCAATGCATCAGGACTCAGTGCAAGGGTTATAAGAAGTACTATAAGTTGATCACATCAGATTGTACTAAGTTATTTGAAAGCTGGTACTCAGTATGGACAGAAAAAGAGACCTGGAAGACCTCAGAAAACCACTAACCGAGAAAAAAGGGGCTTTTTAAAAAAACTCTGAGATCACACTCTCTCATTACGTCAAGTGGCAAATTGTACGGAAGTGCCAGTTTCAAAATCAACAGTACAGCGGATTGTGAAAAAATCTTACCTTGTTTACAAAAAAAGAAATGTTAAACCTGCCCTCAAATTGCACAATAAGCAGAAAAGGGTATGTTTTGCCCGTGAAATGATATCATGGAAAGAAGATCGGAGGAGGGTTGTCTTCTTTGATGAAAAGAAGTTTAATTTATATGGCCCAGATGGTTGGCAGTATTCCTAGCATGACATTAGGAGGACTGATGAATAATATATTCAAAATATCAACGGGGGAGGATCATTTTATTGTGTGGGGTGACTTTGGATTTAATGGTAAAAACAAGTCAGGCTGTAGTCAATGGGCGAATGAAGGCCAAAGTCTACCAAGACCTGCTGATAAAAATTATTGCGCAATTAGTGTTCTTTTTTAGTCTAGAACTTTCTTCATCTTCTCTTTGCTTCTGCCATCTCACTTCTCCTGTGCAGCCATGGTACCCACTCACATTGCCTGTATTTCTTCCTCCTTACTCCAACCTTGATTGTACCTCTGGCTGTAATGCAATGTTTTTCAAATTTTCTCATTATTATCACCTAGAAATATAATTGAGAATCTTTAAATTCTGTAATTATTGATTTTCCTTTAAATTTTGTTTTCAGTTAAAATCTTCTATGTATAAATTATGATAAGGTTGAGGTTGAGTCGCATCTGAGCACAGTTCGGACCTCTGCGATCGAAACCACCCTCTTTAGTCTGGGTTCAAGAACCTTCTTCCACTTCTGGATATGGATAACCTTATCTTCATCAGTTTTCTTTAGATCGCATGCCACATTTCACCCAATGGTTCCTGGATAACGGAATCCAAGAGATGAATTGGCCTGCCTTATCCCTAGATATTAATCCCATGGAAAATGTCTGGGGAGTGTTAGCCAGATCTGTTTATTCAGGTGGTAAACAGTACAATACAGTAGAAAACCAATTATCCGTACTAATTATGACCGCTGTTTGTTCGGAAAATCGAAAATCCGGATAATCGATCACATAAGAAAAAATGACGATTTCACAATAAAAAAACCTTTATTTACCATAAAATTTAGCAAAACTTAAGACATCATTAAAGAAACTGAATAATTTTAATTTTGTCTTTGAGTGATAACAGTTTTTTTCCATTTCAGCATATTCGTAAGCGTTCAGGCGTGAAACAAAAGGCTTAATTCAGCTTGCTTCCGCTTAATTCAATGATGTCACTGCCCAGCGACGAATCTGGATAACCGGTCGTTTGGATAGGCAGCGTTCGGATAATCAGTGTTCTACTATAATTCAGAGGAGTTGAAAAATGCTGTCAGCACTGTATGGGATGAAATTGATCTTAACTTTCTTCAAAAGCTGATTACCACACTTCCTAACAGAATCTTCAAAATTTTGAAAAAAGATGGGGATTTTTTGTTCATTGAATGTAGTGGTCTTATACTTTTGGGACGGGTTGAAATCAATTGTTGCCAATAATATTTTCGTTGTTCGTTTTTTGCCTGAATTTTTTTTGGGAAATAATACAAAAATATTGTATGAATTTAAACTATGATCTAACTATTTTATTTTGTTTTAACTACAGAAAGGAAAATATAGGTGGTCTTAAACTTTTGGGACACACCTTATTTAATGTTTATTTATATAATAATTACAGTAATTACGAATATTACCATATTTTCGCGAATATAACCCGAAACTCTGGATACACTACACCTTGGATACCCCGCGAAAATCCAATCTTAAGTAAAAAATATTTTAGAAACCCTGCACCCTTGTAAACCCTGCAGGGTATCCAATATACAGGACTCAAAAAATTTGGGATAATATTATTTAAAGCAGGAAATTAGTAAATATAATTAATTATTTCAAACACTAAACTGAATTAAAATTAATAAAAATTGTATTGGCAGTATAAAAATTTACAAGAGAAAGCATAAGAAATGGAAGAAAAGTTTATTTTGCAGGAAAAGAAAAACAGCGCAGGATGTTCAATACGGAAACTAGCAAACAATGGATCCAGCAGACAAAATAAGCAACTGATAAATGAAAGCAAACTAGCACCCCTTTATACAGGTTGGATAAAAAAAAGAGCCCCCCCCCCCCTTTTATTTTAGTAACCGAAGCAGATATGCCAATTTTGATGAATCCAATGAATAGGAAGTGGTGCGTGGCCTATCCCATGGTACACTTTTCATCATCCGAAATATTTCAACCTCTTCTTGCTTACCATCTCACATCATTCAGTAAAAAATATTTTGGAAACCCTGCACCCCTGGATATCTCACACACCCCTCCCACGGATGTAAAAAAAGCATATAACCCACGGGGTATATTCGCGAAAATACAGTAGTTTAAAATATACTATTATAATAAAACTAAAATATAATATTTTTGTTTTATGGAAAATACAGGATGATTCAAATCGTGTGTAAAACAATTTAAGGGGGGGTATTATAAGGTGCATCACATAAGTATAGGACCATCCATATTTTCCCTTGTCTGCAAGAAACAAAATAAAATAATTAAAACATTGTCACTGTATCAGATTCTCACAACTATTATTTATTGTTTCCAAAGAAAATAATGAAAAACAAACAACAACAAGAATGAGAATTTATAAAAATAGAAATTAAGCTGTCCCATAAGTATAGGACCAGCATCACTTAATGCCCAATAAATCATCCGTTTTTTCAATATTTTTGAAAATTCGGTTTGGCATAGTTGTGACCAGGTTTTGCAGATAATCTGAATTAATTTCTTCCCAGGCATTCAACACAGCGGTACTGTTTACCACCGGCGTAAACAGATCTGGCTAAAGCGCCCCATACATTTTCCACTGGATTGATATCTGGAGATAGGGCAGGCCAGTCCATAATTTGCACCCAATTTGCTAAAAACCACTCGTACAGTGAGCAAAAAGAATATCCATCCACTCCATTATTTGGGAAACAAAGCAAAGCAAAAATGTTCAAACATATTATCATTGTTTTAATTAAACAAAAATTAGTTCTCTAACATGTGAGGAACATATGCAAATAAACTATGAAAAATATATTAACAAACTTTTTTAGAAAAGTAAACAAAACAAAAGTCATCCAAATTTTAATGCAAAAAAATTATCCATCCAATTGAATTTTCAGCTTGAAATTATTTTTTTACACAGAATTTAATACTTTTTTGGGCCTCCCTTGGCCCTTATTACTGCCAAACAGCGCTTGTGCATAGATGCAACTAATTTTTTTGTTGTTGTAAGTTCAATTTCTGTCCAAGTCTTAGTCAAGAATTCCTTGAGCTCCTGCTTTGATTTAGGACGGCGATTTTTCATTTTTCTCTCCATGATGGACCTTAGGTGCTCAATTGGGTTGAGATCAGGTGACTGAGCAGCCCAATCAAGCACCCTAATTTTCTTTTGGTGAAGAAATTCGGTAACAGATTTAGACGTGTGCTTGGGATCCCGGTCTTGCTGGAACACAAACCATCGCCTTAAACCCAATTTCTGAGCTGAGATGAGAAGATTTTCATCTAGGATAGACTTGTAGACATGCTGATCCATTTTTGAATCAATGAAGGCCAACTGTCCAACACCATTTGCTGCCATGCACCTCCATACCATGACATTTCCTCCACCATGTTTTACTGTAGGCTTTATGCATTTCAAATTGAGGGCTTCTCCTGATTTTCTCCATACTTTGGAGCATCCATCAGACCCAAACAAGTTGAATTTGCTTTCATCTGACCAAATAATGTGGTTCCAGAATTTATCATCTTTATCCAGATGATCTTTAACCCATTGAAGTCGCCGTTTCTTATTGACGTCACTGATGTATGGTTTTTTCCTAGGTGTGCGACCTCGGAGATCCGCTTCATGCAGTCGATTACGGACAGTTTAAGGTGTGATAGTGATGTTCAGGTCTTGTTTCAGTTCTTCACAGACTGTAGGAGCAGATTTTTTCCTGTCTTGTGTTATTCGTTTGATAATTTCTCTGTCTTCTCTTTCTGTTGTTTTCCTTTTTCTACCTCTTCCTTCTTTATTTTTAATTTCACCTGTCTTCTGATATTTCTGAAGAATGTATTGCACAGATGGCCGAGGTATATTTAATTCATTTGCAATTGTTCTTTGGCTTTTTCCATCTTGAAAGCTGCATATTACTCTTGCTCGAATATCAAGTGAATATTCACTTGATTTCTTTTTGTTTTTCAATCTCTCACTTTCCATGATTGAAAATTAGTTTCTGTGAAACAATAGTCCTACAGGATTTAATATTTAGCTTATTTAAATTGGTTTTCAGCAAAAAAAAACAGGGTGGATGGATAATTTTTTTGCAATGTATTTTACATATTTTGATGGTTTGTCCTTCCCTCCCTTAAAATTTAATTGTTCATGGTCTAAATATTTACAAAACAATATATTTTACTTAGGTATGATAAAAGTTTCAAGCTTACATTAGCTGGTTTAATACAATTCAAAATTTTTATATTTTTTAAGGGTGGATGGATATTCTTTTTGCTCACTGTATGTGCTGTTTGCACGGTGAACTGGGGCATTATCTTGCTGGACAATCCATCTGGTCCCTCCAATCTCCTCCCCAAACGGTAAAAGATCAATATCAAGCAGATCCAGACCATAAGTGATCCTCCTCCTCGTTGCCATATGAAATACATTTCTTCTGACCTCCTGTTGCCATGCCAGTAATATTGCCAGCCGTCTGGCCCATCTAAATTGAATTCTTTCTTCCCTCTCTTCCAATTTTCTGTCCAGAACATCACTGACTGGGCAAAGGCCAACCATTTCTGCTTGTGGTGCAGTTGGAGTTCAGGTTGCTGTTTTCTTTTCGTGTACACAAGAGATGATGCCTGCTTACAATCCGTTGCACAGTTGATTTTGATACTGGAACATCTTCAGAATTGGCCACCACATGCAAAGATGTTGTGGGGTCTTTCATTTTTTTAATAATCTCCCTTTTTTGTCGATTAGTTTTCTTCTGAGGTCTCCCATGTCTTTTTCTGGCCATACTGAGCACCAGTTTTCAAATAATTAAGTACAGCTTTATGTGACCGACTTATAGCCTTTCCTATACCTCGTGCATTCACTCCAGAAGCTTTCAAAGCATCAATTTGACCCTTTTCATAGTCTGACAAGGTGGTGTTACGAGGCATTGTGTTTAAGTTGCTTGAAAGTTTTTGTGGAGGCAACCCTATTAGATAATCACCAGTGTCATCTATTGACTGATTAATCACTGCTTTGTTAATTTTTTTTGCTTGAAAAACGGCATTAAGTGATGCTGGTCCTATACTTATGGGACAGCTTAATTTCTATTTTTATAAATTCTTATTCTTGTTGTTGTTTGTTATCCACTATTTTCTTTGGAGACAATAAATAATAGTTGTGAGAATCTGGTACAGTGAGAATGTTTTAATTATTTTATTTTGTTTCTTGCAGACAAGGGAAAATATGGGCGGTCCTATGCTTATGTGACACACCTTAGAGGTTAAGGTAAACACAAAAAGTCCTATTAACATGGATCCAATTTTTATTTCTTTTCAAGTAGTGACTGCATGAACTCTTAAAAGATACACTTCTTGCAATCCATAATATTATTGGTAGTAATACACCTCTGCAAGATACACCTCTTACGATCCGTCAACACATGTGGTTCCAACACGATGGGGCCCCTCCTCATTTTGGTAGAGTTGCTACTGAATGGCTTAACATGCACTTCCCTAACAAATGGATTGGGCGCAATAGGCCCATAGCATGGCCACCTCGCTCACTGGACTTAATCCACTGGATTACTATCTGTAGGGACATTTGAAACAAATGGTGTACGTGTCCAAATAGACACACAGGCACAATTAGTCGCCAGAATAATAGCATCGGCTGACGAAATTAGAAGTGATCATGAGGTAATGACAAACTTATACAATTTACTTATTTGACGATGCAATGTCTGCATTCAGGCTCAAGGAGGCCACGTTGAACATTTCTTGTAACTTGAAAAGAAATAAAAAGTGGATCCATGTTAATAGGACTTTGTGTTTACCTTGACTTCTACACTATATGATCAAAAATATCCGGACACCCCTCACAGATCATCGATTGGCCCAATGTCACATGATAATGACTTGCACATCATTTAAATAGCTTCCCACACCTTCAGACACAACTCTGCTTGGACATTGGCAAGAATGGGTCGTTTGGCAGAGCTCAGTGAGTTCCAACGTGGAACCATCGTTGGATGTCACCTATGCGGCAAGTCCGTGCGTGACATTTCCAGCCTTCTTCAGATACCCAAGTCAACAGTAGGCGATGTCATTATGAAATGGAAGAGCCGGGGATCAACAACAGTTCAACAACGAACCGGTAGACCCAAGAAACTAACGGACAGAGACCGTCGAGTGCTTCGTCGTGTCACCCGCAGCAACCGGAAGTCCTCGGCGGAAAAAATTGCCACAGAGTTTCGAAACGCCTCTGCAAATGATGCCAGTACCAGCATCTTTTCATTTTTCTTCATCAGTTATTCGAAGTTTTAAGCCTTACTTTACACATGTAAACAAAATAAGCTTTGCTTGTCATCATATGATGGTAAAAGATACATTTTAAATGATGCAATTCATTCTCTTCCATATGGACATTATTTGATAAGAAACAAACAATTACTAATGTCCTGATTGATCATTAACTTCTAAGAATTAACTTTTGTAATTAAATGAATGTTTTTTGTTTGTTTTTAATTTTTTTTTATTTCTTAAAATACTTTGAAATTTAAAAATGGAAATTATGTAAAATTAAAAAAAAAAAATTAATGCTTAATGAATTGTAAGAAATTTTTATTGTAAAATAAACAGGTGAGTTAAAAAATTAAAAAAGCATCTGTCTCTATTTATTGTGGTTAATTAAATAAACTCTTTGCCCTCTAAAAATTAATTAAAAGCAAGATCGCCAATAAAATTATTCGTATGCTAATAAAAAAACCCACTTATTTATAAAAAAAAATTATAAAAAATAAATTGTACTTATTTAAATTTATAAACATGTGTGGGGGAGGCCGTGGCCTGGTGGGCTTTCACTGAAACACAACTTCTGTGAAGTTAAGCAACATCGCGCACGGCTAGTCACTGGATGGGCAACCATCCGTGATTCACGATCTCCCCCCCCCCGGCTGCTGTGACCATCATACAGCAGTCGTTAAATCCAGGTTCATCCAGGGACCCAACTCGTCGGCTGGATGGATGTATTGGATTACCAGTACTAATAAAAAAAAAAAATAATAATAATAATAATAAATTACGAAAAATTCACTTGGGAAGCGAAAAAAATAAATAATAAATAAATAAATACATGATGATAAGCCATCTAGTGACAGAAAACGTAACTAAAAGTGGCATTCAATTGTTGCTACATAAAAAAGAGAGTTGCTAATTAAATATTCAAGCCTAATTACAAGTAATTAATGCGATCATCATTAATTGATCTCATTAAACTGTAATTGTATTGATTGACTGATTTATAATTTGTCAATATATCACCGATAATCACAATATTGATCGATATCTCATCATTGTATCGATTGGTTAATAATATTCGATCGCTAAATCATATTTTTTCATTAATAATTATGAATATCTCATTGATAATCACGATATTGATCGATATCTCAATAAATATACATGAAATCTCATTAATTTTCATGATTGCTCATTAATATACATGGTGATTGGTTTATTGATTGATTTTATTGATAATTGACAGGTCATAGATTTTGAAGATGATGAGCTCTGACCTGGCAATTATTAACTACTCAAAATATACATTCTTTCTGCCACTGGAGTTATTCCACACTCATTGCACAATAGCCTGTCAACACTGAATTTAAACCCACACTTGTACAAAACCTTACAGAAACCCACAATCCTAAACACTTGACACACAGTAAGGAAATTCCTACACCAAATATTAATACTCCTACGAGCACTTAACTTTTCCTTTCCTTGCATTTGAGCCCCATGGGCTTGGCCCATTCTAGAGTCTGTATCTGGGACTTGGCTTCTGGGCTTGATCCAAGTTTAGTTTTCAAAGGCAATAATAATAATAATAATAATAATAATAATAATAATAATAATAATAAACTTTTGGTTGAGTGAAGGGAGTCTCTTTGGGGAAACTGAAGGAACCATTATTGCCATACAAGACCAGGTTATTAACACTAAAAGCTACAGAAAACATATTATCAAAGATTCGACTGATGGGTCTTGTAGGAAATGCCATATCGCAGAGGAAACCATCCAACATGTCATATCCAGTTACAAAATACTCACGCAGACAGATTATTTACACAGACATAACCAGGTAGCTAACATCATACATCAACATCTAGCTAAGATACACAAGCTAAGGGACATTCACACTCCATACTATAAATATATCCTCGACACTGTCTTAGAGAACAACACACATAAACTATATTTTGACAGAGCTATAATCACAGACAAAACTATCCCTCGTAACAGATCAGACATTACACTAATAGATAAGCAAAACAAAGTGACTTACATAATTGATATCTCCATCCCCAACACACACAATTTACAAAAGACATACACTGACAAAATCACTAAATATACGGATCTTGCATACGAAATCAAACGCCTTTGGGGAGTTAACAGAGTACACATTGTTCCTATCGTTCTTTCTGCCACTGGGGTTATTCCACACTCGCTACAAAAGAGCCTGTCAACACTAAATTTAAACCCACACTTATACAAAACCTTACAGAAAGCCACAATTCTAAACACCTATCATATAGTAAGGAAATTCCTACACCCAAACATCAATACTCCCACGAGTGCATAATTTTCCCTCCCTTGCATTTGAGTCTCTTGGGCTTGGCCCTCTTTTGGGTCTACCTCTAGGATTGGCTTCCGGACTTGATCCGAGTTTGTCTTCCCCAAACAATAATAATAATAATAATAATAATAATAATAATAATAATAATAATAAACACATATAACCTAGAACAGTAGATCCTGACTTTGCAGTGAGAAGGATGAAAAGTTGACCAATTAATCTGCAGATGCAGCAAAATATCAGAGACTGACTCTTTGCAGCACCATGACAGTGTTGTAAAAATTATCCATTGGAAACTCTACCATAAATTTGGATTTGAATGCAGCAAAAATTGCTAGAAACATGAGGTCAAGAAAGTTCTGGAAAATATGGAGATTAAGATTTCGTAGAACTTCAGATAGATATCTGGCCCACAATACACCTGATACTGTTTTTGAGGAAAAGAAAGTCTGGCTCGTTGAAATCACCATATCAGGTGTTGCATGGATTGAAGTGAGGCAGCAAGAGAAGATCACAAAGTATCGGGACTTACAAATAGAAATTGAACGCTTTTGGAAAAAGACTACTGTAGTCATTCCAATCGTTATAGGAGCCCTTGGGGCAATACCAATGGGGTACATAGATATCTAGAAAGTTTGAACTTGCTTGATTTAAGTACTTTCACCTTGCAAAAAATCATCCTTCTCGGAACTGATTTATCTTCACACGCTACCTTGATAGTTCTCAGGTTTTTGGTTAAAACATGAACTTACCAGTTTTATGACTGTGGCTCTAATATGAGATTTTCCACAAATGCAGTCATATTTTATGAATAAGGCAGCGTTTAGTTAAGCCCATCAATAAATGTAACCATAAGCTGTATTTTATTTTTTTAATATTCTTTATTAAGTAAGCAAATATGATTAACCCTTAACTACCTTTTTTTATCCTCTATTTTTTTTTTGTTCATACAGGATCAGCCTGCTGGTTCGGCACCAAAGCTTTCTGCAAGCATTTACCTTCCGCTTCAAGGTCGCTTAGTGTGTGGCCGAGAAGACGGGAGCATTGTAATAGTTCCTGCAACACATACAATTCTCCTGCAGTTGTTACATGGGAGGCACCAACAATTTGATGGTAAATAATCTTTATTTGAGTCTAAATAAACGTATTGTTGTGTCTGAATAAAGATATTCTTACTAATGACGTTGACAAAACACTTGATGTGGAGTATTCATCTCAGTTACATTATCTTTTAATGTATGATTTGTTACATGTAAATGAACTTTTGCTCCTGTAATAATGATAAAGCCGTTTAAAGAATTCACCACTGTGAGTAAACTTTTCTTTATCCCAATATCCCGTCTGCACTACAAAGCTAGATGATTATTAAGCTAGCTTAGCTCAAGTGTAGGTTATCTTATTCGCACTATCCTCCTCTCAAACATGATTTTCAAGTGATAATATGTATTTTTACTAATCCTTGATAAGTGACTTCCTGATGAACTTCTAAGAATCATCAGCATTGCCACCTGATAATTTATTAATTAAATAATTAATTGTTGATTTAATTTGTTTCATCATTTATTCATTTAAATTTTTCATTGTTTATTAATAAAAATTGCTTCAGCTACTGTATATCAAGCAAAGCTAAACAAGAAAGGCTATCAAATCCATTCTTTGAATAAACTCCACTCCGACGCGAGCAAGTCTGCTGTAGGAGGGATGCTCGCCCAGAACATCGGTGGCAAAAGAAAAATAATCGGTCATTTTACTCAGTCCTTTACCCCTCTCAAAAGCCAGTACCTCTGGTCGACTGTGTATTCTTAAATGCAGTACGCTTTCATTTGTTTCAGGACGTAATATCGTTTTCCTCTTTAAATTGTAATTGGGGTTCGAACTTCATCCGTGCTTCAGTTTTCTTTTCTTTATTTTTTTATTGAACTATCCATAACACATCTTGAAGCGAGTGATGCCGCCATGTTTATTGATCAATACCCCATCTGCACCATAAACATTGAGCTACAGTAGCGCTCAAAAGTATTTTGACCATCATGTTTAGAAAAATATCTTTTTCTCTTCCTAAGCAATTATATCAAAATATTTTGTTTTGGAAAGTAAATGATTTAATACATCTCTTGTGTTAATATAATACAAAATGAATGAATTGCAGTGTTTCTATAAGATTAAATGAAAATGAAGTGGTCCAAAAGTATTTTGACCATTGACAAATTTATGTAAATTAGACACAACAGCTAGCCTAAAAGCAAAAAAATAACATTCTTGGGTCGAAAAATCTTTTAATATTTTGTTGCAAAGCCGTTTGCTTGAATGACTGCAGCACAACGAGTTGGCATTGAGTTAATTAACTTCTTAATAACAGTAGGTTCAATGGCGTTCCATTCTTCCTGCAACTGATGGAATAATTCAGCCTTGTTGGAGTGGGGCTGACTTTTAACTCTTCTTGTTACCTCATCCCACATGTGCTCAATGGGGTTTAGGTCCGGGCTCTGACTTGGCCAATCTAATATGCGGATCTTTTTTTTTAAGAGAAAGTCTTTAACGTGTTGTGATGCGTGTTTAGGATCATTGTCATGCTGGAAGATCCATCCTCTAGGCATGCTAGCTCTTGCATGTGGAATCATATGTTCTTCCAGGATAGTTTTGTACATGAAACGATCCATTAATCCGTTGATTTCAATTAGTGGACCTACACCTTGAAGAGAAAAACATCTCCACAGCATCACACGTCCTCCATGTTTCACAGTTGGAATTTGGTATCTGACGTTATTTCTTTTATTAGTTGGTCTATGTACATACTGAACACCATCAGAGGAAAACAAATTAACCTTAGTTTCATCACTCCATAAGATCTTTGCCCAGTCTTTTTGAGTCCAGTCTTTATGGGATTTCGCAAACTGCAATCGCGCCATCCGGTTTTTTGTACTTATTAGTGGCTTTTTACTACCATGTCGACCAAACAGTCCCACTTCATTTAAGCGTCGTTTCACAGTAGAAGTATGCACATTCACACCATGATATTCTCGAATTTCATTGTTGATGTTCGCAGCACTCATTCGTGGATTCTTCTTGGAGTAGTTCTGGATGACTTTGTCTTCCCTAGGAGTTGTTTTTCGGGGACGTCCACTTCGGGGATTCGAATCAAAACTTCCAGTCTGTTTGTATTTCTTGTACCAAACGCTGACAATTTGTTTGGAGATCCCAAACCGGCGTGCAGCATCTGCCTGAGTTTCGCCATCTTTAATTGCATTAATCACCTTCGATTTGAAATCTTCAGAGAACTCCTTCTGCTTGGGCATTCTGGATAATAGTCTCTTCGAATAAAGCAGCAGAATATATGTGATAACTACTGTATAAATCCTCTTTTATGTGGAGTCAAAATACTTTTGGACTGTTCCAATTTGAATTTTTTTTACAAAAAATTAATTAAATTAGTAATTTGCATAATTTTTAGAAAACTTGTGTTATTCATCATTTACGTTCCTTTACAAAATATTTTGATGTAATTGGTTCGAAAGAAAAAAAGATATTCTTGTAAACATGATGGTCAAAATACTTTTGAGCGCTACTGTAGCTCAACGTGCTTAAGCTAGCCTAAACAATAGTGCAAACAAACCTGGTCTTTCATAAGCTAGCTTAGCTAGGCCAATTTCTTAAACTAGCTAGCTAGCTCGACGTTGCATCTTGGGTACCCACCATTCCATTCACAGTAAGTTTAATGAACATGGCAGCATCACTCGCTTCAACATCTGTTATGGATAATTCAATGAAAAGAAAAGAAGACTGAAGCATGGATGAAGTTCGAACCCTCATTATAATTTGGGAGGAAATGATTGACGACATTACGTACGGAAAAAATGAAAACTACTGCATTTAGGTCCCTTTCACACGAGGCCACCATGGTGGCGCAGCCGGGTCGTTACACTGCTGACAGTTGAACCTTTCACACGTGATGGTGAGGGCGCTAGTGGACGCGCGGCCAGAAGAGGGGATGTGCTCCATACGCGATTCTTTGAGCCACCAAACTGGTGGCGCAGCCGCGTCGTTATACTGCTCACAGTAGAGCCTTTAACATGACGTCGCGCCACCACCACTGTTGGGGAGCTGAGAAAGGGGGTTTCCATAGTAACAAATCGTTTGGGGAAACGTGAACAAAGGGTTACTATTTCCTATACCACCCCTCGCAAACACCTGTGCAGCCAGTTCGCCAGCTGGGTGTTTGCTTATTTCCGTGAATAAAGGGTGACTCATTTCTGGTGGCCGTGTTGGTGGCAGGAGAATCTGAGCACGCCACCGAGGAACACTCCACCAAAAAGGGTGGTGGCGCAGCCATGGTGGCGTCGTGTGAAAGGGGCCTTAGTATGAATGTACAGTCTGCCAAGACAGTTCATTCAAAGAATGGGCGCGATAGCTTTTCTTGTTTAGCTTTGTTTGAGATAGCTGAAGCAATTTTTATTAATAAACAATGAAAAATTTAAATGAATAAATGATGAAACAAATTTAATCAACACTTTAATTTAAACAAAAATTAATTAATTATTTATTAATGCAATGATGAAAGACTCCTTGTGAATAAGTGTTTAGCTCTTTTGCTGTGTAAAGTGTTAGAATTCAAGTGCAATAAATAGATAAACACAGAATATGTTTTACTACTAACGAAACAACGTTTATTCCATGCAACTCTGCTCAGAAAATCGGGGAGGAGCGAGAAGAGGGCGGGAATAACATATTCGCAGTAAAGAAAATAACAACACAATCTACATAATATAAAATGTAATATACTTAAATAAATATCATTTAAATTAGGATACACTTATTAATTATGAACTTATTCATATGAGAATAATTATAAATGTGATGTTGGATGTTGCGCCATCTATTGTTCATAATGTTCAACACAAAGCAGATATATCCACACAAAATTTCATTACCTGTGGAAATCTGATGCATCCCATAGGTTTTAAAAAACACTTTGTTATGTTGCTAAAAGTGGATATTTCTCTCTTCTCAGGAAGGAAAATGAAATTTAATTACACAGTGAAAGGGTTAATAAATAAAAATAACTTAAATAAATAAAGTGTGCACCTACCAAAGTATACATTTATTTATTTTTTTATTATTAAACAATTATTCACAAGGAGTCTATCATCATTGCATTAACAAGCAAGTATTAAATTACTCCTAATAATCAAAAATTAATTATTTAATAAAAACTTCAATTAAAAATCTATCAGGTGGCAACTCTAATTATTCCTAGAAGTTCCCCACAAAATCATTTATCACAGATTAGTAACAACAGTCCCTGTCACTAATCTCTTAACAAAACAAAAACAAAAAAAACAAAAAAAAAAACTACAGTTATAATCTGTATTATCACCTGAAGGTCAGGCTTGAGAGGGAGATGGGGTGAACAGCCTCCTACACTTGAGTTAAGCTAGCTTAACAATAGTCCGGCTATAAGGCATTGTATAGAAGAGTGTTGAGTTTCCCTCAGTGGGTATGGCAGTCAAGTTTCTTTTGTTGATGAGTGCTTATCAGCCTGGTGATAAGAATGGTGAGGGTGGTGACAGAGAACTTGTCATGAACTGCCTCAGCCAACTGTACATTCGTACTAAATAAATGTAGTAATTTTTATTTGTTTCCATACGTAATGTTGTCAATGATTTCCTCCCAAATTGTAATGAGGGTTTGAACTTCAGATGTTGAAGCGAGTGATGCCACTATGTTCATTAAACTTACTATGAATGGAATGGTGGGTACTCAAGATGCAATGTCGAGATCTTAAGTGTGTGTCCATTGAGCAGTTGTTATCAGGTTGGGAGGAAAGTAATGCATGTTTGGCATATGCAGTTTAAATTCGGTATGTAAGAAATTTGAATATACAAATTGCATACATATATACATTGGTGCTGATGTTATTGCAGATACAGGGGATATTTTTTAAGTAAGGTCTGTTTTGTAATAAAAACAAAATACTATATAATTTTTCAAAATTTTTTCTTTACCAGATTCTATATACCTTTTACAACTATATTACCACATAGTTTCCAAATTTATTTAAGCATTTGTCATAGCGTTCAATGAATTTCCGCATGATCACTTCATAGAAGTCTGCTGCCAGTGAAGAAAGCCATGCAATTTTCACTTGTTCATCGTCACTGAAATGCAGGTTGCCAGTGAACTCCTTTAGATCTCGAAACAGGTGGTAGCCACTGGACACAAGGTCCGGACTGTTAAGCAGGAGTTCAAGCTGTTCCCAAACAAAAGATCTGATTAGTTGGGAACAACTTGACCATCTGCCTTACAGTCTGGACCTCGCGCCCAGTGGCTACCACCTGTTCTGGGACCTAAAGGAGTTCATTGGCAGCCTGCATTTCAGCGTCGATGAACAAGTGAAAACGGCGAAGCTTTCTTCACTGGCAGCAGACTTCTATGAAGTGATCATGCGGAAATTCATTGAACGCTATGACAAATGCTTACATAAATTTGGAAACGTATGTGGTAAAACAATATAAGGTATATAGAATCTGGTAATGAAAAAATTTTGAAAAAATACATAGTAGTTTTGTTTTTATTACAAAACAGATCTTACTTAAAAAATACTTCATATACAGTATAAGCAATTATGTTTGAGCACAGTTTGCTCACTTCTGTCGATTAATTTTAATAAAGGCTATTCTTTGTCAAAAGAAAGAGTGATAGTGATATGGTTCACTTTTTTTCAAGGTTCTTGTGTCTCATCCTTCTTTCCTTCTAAATTTGTCATTTATTACTATTATTACAATCCCTCAAGGACACTATATAAATTAGAAAGTTATTAACATAATGGGAGCTTACAATGTTTGTTATACGAGTTCAAACTTAGCAACAAACGTATAGCTGAGGATGCAAGAGATGTAAACAAAGTATGGGGTACGAAATCAATATCTGTATGTGAGGCCCAAAGATTTAAAACCAGAGATATACCGTATTTTTCGCAAATATACCCTGTACCCTGCGGGGTATCCAATATACAGGGTGCAAGAAACTTATTATACCCTTATTATTATAAAGCAGAAAATTTATAAGTATAATTAATTGTTTCAAACACTAAACTCAATTAAAATTCATAAAAATTGTATTGGCAGTATAAAAAGTTTCAAGACATAAAAAATGAGAAATGAAAGAAGAGTTTATTTTGCAGGAAAAGAAAAATAGAGCAGGAAATTCAACACAAAAGTTAGCAGATGGGTCCAGCAGATGAAATAAGCAACTGATAAATGAAAGCAAACTGGCATCTCTTTATATATGTAAACTATGAGTGCCAGAAGGGCTGTGATTGATTGTTATTAGAAGCCAGGAAATATGAGCCAATAGAAACACAGTCATGATAGGTAGACTTACCTTCAAGATTTATGATTTTTATAGTAACTGGATATTTTAATTATTGTAATTTTCGGCAGTAACGCTGCGGCAGCCGATACCTCCCGCTTTTCGGCACGCTTGAACGTGATCAGAATTGAAAGTTGATAATGTGGGTCGTGTAGTGAACGATAAGGGCGGGAAGGTTTTAGATGCCGTGCTTACGTTGATCAATGAACATGGGCGGACTGGCAATCTAAATCGTACCGGGCAGGTACCGGGAAAAATTGGCAAAAGTGGCCCTCAATCACAAGAAAGTAAAGGCATCCGTCCGGCCCATCAGGATTCAATTCACCGCTGACCCGGTGATTCAATCCGCTGCTGTTGATGAACGCTCACGCTCTATCACTATCGGAGTTAATTTTCAACTAATAAATTCATCAATAAATATGAATCAAGGAATACATTGTCACTACTCATTTTATATCGTTGAGAGAACGATATGAAGTAGGCCTAAAATCGTGGGCAAAATTTTTTTTTATTTTTTTTTTTTAATTTATTGTAAAATCTCCGACAGTAACGCCACGGCGGATGATACGCCGCACACGCCAAAAATTTCACTTTTATTAACAGAAACGCCACGGCGCTACTGCCGAAAATTACGGTAAAAAAAAAAATGTAAAGATACAACTTCATATAGTAAATATAAATAAGGATATTTAGGGATCAAAGGTATTGTAATATTTATTTTAACTGAACAACACATTGTGTATTGCATTCAGAAATAAAATTATATTTAACATTAAAAATAATACTGTATTTTATAAATACGAAAGTTCTACTTATTTCACGAAGTTTTTCATATCAAATATACAATTATATAGTAAAGAATTGTTGGCAAAAACAATATAAAGGAAAGTAAACGTCTTCACGTAAATAATAGAAAGGATTTAAAAGTTTTAACATTAAGCTTTAAGCAAAGTTTCACAGCAGAGTAAACAGAGAATGGTTTATGAGGATTTTTATATGCCAAATCACAGCTGTTTAAATTATTGATGAAATAGGAAAGAAATCAGGCTGTGGAATTTTCTTTCCTATTTTCATCAGTTCTTAAAGCAATAAACAATACATTGAGAAATGTGTATTGCATTGAGAAATACCGTAAATATTCTTCTATAATGAAAAAAATTTTGACATGAAAAACTACCTACATTTGTGGGATCGCATTATACGAAAGTAGGACAATTGCTTTAATAACAGTTTCCCACCGGATAGTTTCCCGTCTAGACAATTTCCCATCGCAATTACATTTTTGGGATTACATAATTTTTCCTGGGGTTTTTTGGGGGGGAATGTTGGATGGTCTTGCCTTTCTGCTTGTGAGAGAGGTTTCAAACGGAATGGCTTGGCTTCGTGCCACAATGCCAGATGAAGCAGAGGATGTTATTGATTATTTCGACAGAACTTATGTCACTGGAACACACCGACGGGTCCTAAGTAGATTAGGAAGCTTACGAGTTAGACACTGTGCACCCATGTTCCCACCTGCTGTCTGGAACATGTTCAAGGCGACTGTGTCTGATAGTCATAGGACGAATAATTTCTTCAAAATCTGGAACAATCAATTTTCTCATATGGTTGGACACCGTCATCCTACAGTTTGGAAAGCCATTGACTGTCTCCAGGTGCAGCAAGTTGCAGCAGCTACTGCAATCCTACAGGAGGCTTCAGGACGTCTGCTTAAGAAACGGCAGAGGTTAGAGTACAAGAAATGCAAAAAAGACTGAAGAGACTCTGCAACCAGCTTTGAGAAGGAGTTAAGCCCATAGAGAAAGTTCTGACTGGCCTGGGACATATCATTCAGCTTTAACAATATAAATCATTTAATTGTATATGTATGTATGATTTACTTTGCTATTTTGTTTGTAAAATCTTAAAAATAAAATCATTAATATTTTTGTTTATAACGTGATTTATTTGAATGTTTTACTTGTGATTTACAGGGTGATTCAAATCGTGTGTAAAACAATTTCAGGGGGTATTATAGAGGTCAAGGTAAACACAAAAAGTCTTATGAACATGGGTCCGAATTTGAACGATAACTGAGATATGAACAGAAATAAAAATGCCCGCCACCAAAATCAACAAGTTAATAACTCAGCTTCTGTAAAGCCTAGATTAATGAAATTTGGAGGATACATAAAACTGTGTATACTGTTAAAATTTGATCGAATTCCAACAAAAAGTTATTCCAACCCTGTTATTCTTCCAAATTTTATTAATCTAGGCTTTACAGAACCTGAGTTATTAACTTTTTGATCTTGGTGGCGGCATTTTTATTTCTGTTCATATCTCAGTTATCATTCAAATTCGGACCCATGTTCGTAGGACTTTTTGCGTTTACCTTGACCTCTATAATACACCCTTAAATTGTTTTACACACGATTTGAATCACCCAGTATATTTATAAATGTGATATCTATTGCGAGATGTCTGTGTGATATATATTTTTTAATTGCAGTAGGAAATTGTCCGAGTGAGAAATTTGGCGGTAGGAAATTGTCCGAGTGAGACATCTGGTGGTAGGAAATTGTCCGAGTGAGACATTTAGCGGTGGGAAATTGTCTAAGTGAGACATTTGGCGGTGGGAAAAGTGTCCGGGTGGGAAACTGTCCGGTAGGAAACTGTCTGTCTCCCCATGATACAAGAGGGAAAAATTAGTTCTACAACAGCTGGGGAGGGGATGCGGTTAATATCTTATCTTGTACAGAGGGTGGATCATCGCAGAACGATAATCTGCGGCACTTACTTTTTTGAGGGAATTTTGCGCCATCCCAGTAACTAACGGCTGCTACGAGATGACAGTAGCAGCCGGGACCGATGGCTTAACGTGCCCTCCGAAGCACGGGGGGTTCATGATGGAAGAGCTGCTGGTGGACGAACAAACCAGTGGCTATTACCAGCTGCTGGACATCTAGCACTGGTCACTCAGCAAATGGGTCAGACTAAAGTCCCCCAACAGCTGTGCCCCAAATAGCTGTCCTACCCAGCAGTGGTCCTCAAGCAACTGGCTGTCTCCCAGCCAGCAGCTGGCCGTGCCTGAAGTTGCTTAACTCCATCGATCGGCGAGCCGACTGACGAGACAACCAGGCCACGGCCACCCCATGCGGTTAATATGGTCCCGGAGATTAGGGAACTGGATAATATGGTCCCAAATGCAAAGTAGGAGATAATGGTCCCATATACTCTGCATGGGCTATCTAAATATCTTAAATTGACACAACCAATAGGTCATTTATAACTGTGATAAATTATAACACATATACTAATTTTTAACATAAATCACTTTAATGCTTAATTAAAATTACATTGTTTTTAATTTGATTGTCAGAATTTGAGTGTCTCTCATACATTTAAGTGATATTTATAAGTATCGGTTATAAATATAGGATGCAGTTGAGGTATATGAATGATAATTAAATTTAAAACATACATTTGCTTCTCAACTTAAGTGTAAACTTGAGTTATTATTAAAAAAAAAAAAAAAAAAAAAAAAAAAACGAAAAATTTTTTAATATACTGGTACATTAAAGTATATATGTATGATATCATACAGTTTAAACAATATGCATTGCATTAATTTGCATTTTTTCTCAATTTCCCATCCACTTCTCTATCACCAAAAAGTTAACTTGGAGGAAAGGGTGATTTCAAACGAACTTCGATCTGATGAATTTCAAACAAAAACTAGCATATGATATTTAATATACTGGCACATTACAGTATATTACGTAGTATATAGGATATATAGCACATTAATTCCCTTTTATTTTTCTCAATTTTTCGGCCCCAAAAGCTAATGCAAAGGTGAATTCTCAAAAAACAAAATGGCGATGCCAATGGGGAAAAAAAATCACTGTGATCACATTTTATTAATTATAATTAATACTGTTTGGAATTAATTAATAATAAATACTTTTGGAATACTGTTTATACACTTTTATATATTGCAGTGGAATACCGTTGTTGGGGCTATACATTTAACAAGCGGCGACAGGGGTGTTTTGCTAACGCCTCCTAAAGATAAGGCCTGAGCGCGAAAACGTCATACATTGTTACATCATCATGCGAAGACATAACTTAGGGCTTATTATTGGTAGAAATGCAATTAAACATATCTTCGAATGATGATGTAACAATGTATGATGTTTTTGCGCTCAGGCCTTACCTTTAGGAGGCATTGTTCCAGCTGGGGTGTAGGACATTTGCCACACCGGACATTTTCCACCTGGATATTTGCCACACAGGACATATGCTCCTCACTGCTTATACTGCTTCAGTATCCTTCTTATTCAGAATGCAATTAATAACTATAAAAGAAATAGAACTAACCATTCACTACTAGAAATTAAATGTTTATTAAGTAAAAGGTGAACAAAAATACTAGAGTGTAAAAATTAAATAATAACATAAATACTATGTGAATAATAACTATTAAAAGAAATACAACAAACTGATTACATACTGGAAATTAAATTTTTATTAAGTAAAAGGTAAACAATAACAAAAAATAATAGTTATTAATTAAAAATAAAAAATAAATAATAATTGACAAAATAATAAAATCTTGTAAACATTCCTAGGAGGAGCTTTAGCAGTGAAGTAGAAATACATTTATACATTTATTAAAAAAAATTAATCCCCCCTCCCCCTCCCCCCGAGTAGGTCAAGCAGCAGATCTTGAAGTCATCTATTTTTACCCCCTTATCTACACTTTTTACCTCTCCCCAAGTTTTTTAATCAAAAATTAATTTTCTCGAAAGTAATATGTAGAAAATGTAAAAAAGCTTGTATTTCCTTTCCCTTCTCATCATTTCCGAATGTATGATATATCACAACCATATGTTGGCATAGTTCTAAAGACCACGTGACTACCACCCCCGCAAATTTGACCCCAATGGAACACCTGTGCCTAAACTTCATAGTAATGAAGATCTTGTCTAGAGGAATCTGGATACTGAATTTCACGCCTTTAGGTGTCTAAATAGCACATAGATATGTTGTCCTCTCTGAATCCCACCCCCGTAATTCCGACCCCAGTGTACCAATCAAATCCAAACTAAATAGTGCAGATGGACATGCCCATAGGAAGCTACATTCCGAATTTCAACCTTTTACCTCAAAAAATGTAGAAATTATGAAGGGGATGGACTGACATTATAAAACCAATATGTAGCCTCCATTCTTCCCTACTTAATAATATAGATTATAAGCAATAATGCGTGGACAAAGCGATTTCACGTGTGCTCGCCGATGTCAGCAATGCTTAAAAGATGAACAGAAGTAACAATGTATTCCTTCTTGATAAATCGATTGTTATATGACATGCCGTTATCTTTTTATTCTTTACACTCACTGTTTTAGCACGTGAATTCAACTTGAAGGGGTCCACGAAAAATTCTGAAAAGTTGATACGGCCGAGCTAAGACTTTGATAGTCATATTTCTGAAAACAGAATTTGAAAAAGTTAATCCGTTTTCAAGTTATCGTGCAAACGGCAGACGAATGGATGGATGAACGTACAGACCAAGAGCAGGTTCTTATAAGTAGCTTTTATCTAAAGCTCCTAATAAATAATAAATAAAATCAAAATAAAAATAAAAATAAAAAGCTGACGTTTCGGGTAGAGACTATCCTTTATCAAAGCAAAAAGGATGATTCTCTAAAGGCAATTAGAATATTAGAGAATTATCCTTTTTGCTTTGATAAAGGATAATCTCTATCCGAAACGTCAGCTTTTTAATTTTATTTTGATTTTAATTATTATTTATTAATTATTTTGTCAATTATTAATTATTTCTTTATCTTTAATTAATAACTATTATTTATAATATTCCAGGGTTTTTGCATCTCGTCCTTCTCTCATATAAATAAACAATAACATAAATATGATGGTGTAGCTCTTTCAATTCAATCGGATAGCATGGCCTATACCGCTTTTAAATTCTGGCAATGACTTCCGACGGTTCACATAGTCCAAGCCACCGCTGATGATCTTGTGTGGCACATCTAATCCACAGCTCTGGCGGAAACAAAGGTGGAATTGATCTTAACGTCATCGGGAGAATTGTGCCATCGAGCTGAGGTGGTGGCTGGGCCTGTAAGTGCTAGTGAAATAGTCCAGCAAATCCTGGAGTCCTGCAAAATCAGGCACATTAAGCGAAAGATAATCTGCTCCAACCTTTACATCTTCGACTGGCAAGAATGCCTCCATCGATCATCCCGCAAAAGTGTCTTACCGTTTCCTGATCCATGTATAATTGCTGTAATCCCAGACCCTGAACTTTTCGCCATGTGCTCTGGGTTAGGTGGTAAAAGCAACCACAGCATGAAACCTGAGCATAAAAAAAAAAAAGAAAAAATAAAGAAAAGGAAAGAAAAATAAAAAGTAATATGGGTCATTCCATGTCAATTCAGGCAGAAATTTTATAGTTTTGGCACTGACCTCTCAGATTTTAATGAAATTTGGTATATACAATTTCCCTAGGGAGTTGGTAATGAATGCCGAATACTATTAATTTTTTTTCATGTTTATGGAAGTTACGGGCATTTAAAATTTGAGAAATTTGAGTGGGGGCCTTATCTATGCAGTACTGTAACTTCGGTTGTATTTTACTTAGAAAGATGTGATTGGTGACACGTGAAAGCTCTTTAACTGTAGATTCTATATGAATTTTTTAAAATAACGCATGCGCAAATATTTGAATTTAATAAAAATATTTTATTTATGCAAATTTCTCAAAAGGTGGGTATTTTTTTTTCGTTAAAAAATTATTATCTTACACATATTTTCATAAAAACAATACAAAAAATTCAAAACTGTGTTTTGCTCCGTTTTGAAGTTATTAATTTCTAAAGTTCGAGTTCCAAGCCACAATACATCCGTTTATATATTACAGTTCTTCAGATGGACAAAGCATCCTAAGAAATATAAATTTTGCGGTAATATCCGATTGTCGTAAGCATTCTACAGCTGTTTTTTATTCCTTTCAATGTGAATTCATTAAGTTTTTAAAAGAAAATTTAATAAATGTAGAGAAGATACAAGGGTCGATCGAAAAGTAAAGCCTCCATGGCTTTAACTTTTATATTTGTTAACCGATTTTCAAAATTCTTTTGTATCTGATACATTTGTCCTCTATGTAATGCACTATTCACTTTTTGACATTCTCCCCATCTCTTTCCACGCACTATACCAACATGTGACCACTCGGGTGAACCCGTCGGATAGAAAGTCCGGGGTTGTTGTCGACACAAGGATTGAATGGCAGCTTTGGACCATCTTCTGCAGCACAATAAAGCTGGCCGGCAAACAGTCGCCACACATTAGAGGTGTTACAGCACCTATAGTTCAAAGATGAAAAACTGCAGTTCGAAGATGAAAGATCTTGCACCTTGCGACTTTCACCACTTCCCAAACAAGAAAAAGCACCTTAAGAGACATTCAATCTCTGATGACGAGATAAAAGAGCAGTTATACGTTGTGAAACACTCTGCTCAATATGGCTTTTGAGATTTGCTGAACTGCAGTTGTGATTTCCTCCTTTAGCTCAGGCAAAATGTGTGGATTGTTTGCATACACTTTACCTTTCAAGGCATCCCAAAGGAAGAAATTGAGAGGTATATGGTACGGCGAGCGTGCAGGCGAGATGATTCGATCAGCAAAGACATCCTGCAGAACGTGCATTGATGTGTGTGCTGTACACACTAATTTTTGAATCAGCCTGTATAATGATGCCTGTATCAACTACAGCCTTCCATTGAGTCACCCTGTATAATGAAGCCTGTATCAACTTCAGCTGCCTCTGCAATTCATCTCGTCCTTCAGGGTAACTCAGAAGTGACTGACTCTGAGGAAGTGTAGTGTAAATACACTTTCGTTATTACTAACAATTCGCCATCATAATGCAAATTTATATTTTCTTACTAAATTATCTTCTTATTTAACAGGTGCTCAATACTTTTCTGACTTCTGAAAAAAAAAAAAACTGAAGTTCTAAGAAACATTTTTCCTATTGATATAATTATAATTGTAGTGCTATTATTGATTTTATTTTTTTGTGTAATTATAATTAATAATACTGTTTATATAAATAATAAAACACAAATAAATGAATGGTCCCAAGGTTACACGCTTTCTCTTCCCTGTACAAGTAGTCAAGTCCCTATTACCCGACTCCCACTGCTTGAAGCTCAAGCTTTAAAAATTAATATCTTCAAAACGGAGCAAAACACAGTTTTGAATTTTTTGTATTGTTTTTATAATTAAAAGATATTAATAAGTTTTTAACGAAAAAAAATACCCACCTTTTGAGGAATTTGCATAAATAAAATATTTTTATTAAATTCAAATATTTGCGCATGTGTAATACAATTTTAAAAATTTCATATATAATCTACAGTTAAAGAGCTTCCATGTGTCACCAATCACATCTTTCTAAGTAAAATACACCCAAAGTTATAGTACTTCATAGATAAGGCCCCCACTCAAATTTCGAAAATTTTAAATGTCCGTAACTTTCATAAAAATGAAAAAAAATTAATAATATTTGGCATTCATTACCAACTCCCTAGGGCAATTGTATACACCAACTCCCTAGGGCACTCCCTAGGGGGGGGGAGGGGGGGGGGGCTTGTGAACAATGCATATATGCATAGAAAAACATAA